>OZ025297.1:177926577-178371321 GCA_964019185.1 Maratus speculifer | reverse complement strand
CATTGTTATTCCTATAAACTATGAAGTTTAATCTGATTGCATTTTTTTTCTGATAAGCTTCAAAAAACATGGTGTACTTTAACTTTTGGAGGCAAGTGTATTTAAACGAACATAATTCTGCGAGTTTTGCAGATATGAATATGCAATTTTTTGTCCCTAATTCTAGAGTGAATAAGGGATGTTTTCGTAATTTTAAATTTTATCCTACGTGAGCCAAATAAAAATTTAATTTTCGTTTTTTTTTCAAAAATACCCGACATGGAGTTGCAACATACCTTATGAAAAATTTCACCTTTTTATGAAACTTAGCATTTGGAAGTATTTGTACCTGGGAGCAATATTTAAGGAAATAACCTATTGTTTCGATAATTATGACTTTTCATTTTGTAACTACGAAGTTAATTATATCTAATACAGGGTGTCTATAAAAGAACTCCGGGGTTTTGAGGCAAAATATTTTAATGAAATAAAAAACATACATACATGTTTTGTACATGACTGAAAAGCTTACATTTTCAAGTTTTTTTAACACTTAGTAAAGTTCTATATGAGCCCTGTTAGTGGCACGGCAGACGTCTAAACGGTATTCTACCTCTCCCCATGTCCTGGCGAGCATGTCTGGGGTGACGGTTGCTTACCGTTGAAGTACCTTACCGACAGTTGATCTTGGTAACCCCAACTCCAGGCTACGTCTTGTCAACGATTTCTTAGGGCTTCGAAGGCATGAAGCTCGGATTCTGTCCACATTCTCTTGAGACACACTCGGCCTACCCGGCGACTTTTGCTTCAAAACACTTCCTGTTTCCTTAAATGCACTGAACCATTGACGAATGGTTTTGTCAGAAGACGGATTAACACCATATTTACGTCGAAAGTTTTTTTGTACGGTAACTACAGACTTCGTTTCTATGAGCCAAATAACACATTGAGCCTTTTGTTGCGTAGTCGCCATCATTTCAAGGTCAACGCCCTGCAGCGCCGCCAACAGTTGATGCAAACATTCCCAATTCGTATGAGTAAATGTTTTGAGCTACTCTTTTCAGAGAAATCGACTAAATTTTGCTATCTTTATAGTTAGTGAGATATGAATTTTTAAAACCCCGGAGTTCTTTTATAGACACCCTGTACTTATTACTCATTTTTGCAGGTAATCCAAATATTTAGTATTAATTTTGTAAGATTGTTCGTAAGTTGCTATTTTTATGTATTGTGTATTTTTAAAACATCAAGATCATAAAATTTTCGGAATACGGGTTCATTTCTGGGAGGACATTGAAGGAATAGATCTAACAAGATCTTTCTTTTTTGGAAAATTATTTTTTATTTGAAATATATCTTATAAACTTGTTTTGACAAAAATTTAATAAAAACTATGGATAATGTTCTTAAGTAATAAATATATATCTTGTAATATATTTAGCTGATTAAGTCTGTAGCTGGTTAAAAATTGTTTACTCCAGGAGGAATTCCTTCAAAAAATAACTGCAACAAAATTTTCATGAGAAATAATTTTTTTATCATAACATTTTATGAAAGTTGCTCATATTTTATGAATGTAAAAGAGACTCTTTATAAACATGTGAAAAAATTTTTGTCTGAAAATTTAAGGAATTTTTTTTTAAATTTAAGCAAGCATTATTTCACTGATCACTAAGTAAACATTGCGTGAATAAAAGTAAATATTGATTTATTTGTTGCATGATTAGTTTGTTGTGTACAGAGTTTTTTAAAAGAATTTTTTTATGGATTTTAAACAAATTTTTCGTATTTCAAAAGAAATAAGATAAGAGTTTCATTTAAATTTAAGCATGAGATATGAACATCAATATTTCTAAGTAAACATTAGAGTATTTATTTTACTTTTCACAAAACTGATAATTCTTATTTTCTTTTACGTATCTTCAAGTAAATAAACTAAATTATATTATATGAAAACATTAATAGGTTTAACAAATAATTGAATTTAGTAATATTATTGCATTGTCTGTAGAAGTATTTTTAATCTATGGTAAACTTTTTAAAAATTTCAATGTCATACTCTACCTTTCCAAAAAAAAAAACACTTTTATAATATTGTTTATTTATTCGAGCATATATGAGGGTCTCCCAAATGAAAGTGGCATTATGGCACCTACTATGTGGCATTCACACAAGGCATAGTGGCATTATGACACCGCCACTTGAAGAGACAGATGATTGCACATGCTCCTAAAGAGATCACAGAATGTTGGAAATGCATGAGATGTAGTATTATCCCCCCCACACGCGTCTGTGATAGCATGGGAACACGCTAAAAGGCATCGTTGGCTTCATGGATACCTCCAAACTGTGTCAACGCATGGTTGTGTAATTTTTAACAGCGGAAATATACCAGTTCTATTGAAATCTAGCGTCCAAAGCAAAATTGGTATAGAAAGAAATGGATGCTTCGCAGATCGATATTTCGGTGGCATAAGGATTTTCGTAATGGTAGAAAACCACATACGCTTGAAAAGGATCTGTCGTCAATCAAACGTATGTTGCAATACCAAGTATAATAACGCTCAGCGTGACCCACAGTCCATGACACACACATTTTACTTTCAACGATAGATTTCACAAGCACTCACATTTACCGCTGTTAAAATTGTACGACCTCGAGTTTACACCGTTTGGAGGCATCCATGATGCAACGATGCTTTTTAACCCGTCAGTAGTCGCGTGTCGGTCTTTTCGCCGCCCATATAACTTATCTTCTCCTAATTAATATCAGAATACAAATACAACGGAGATCTACCATGTAGCTGACTTTGAAGCTTTCTTGATCACCTTAGTGAAGTAACAGGACACCTCTGTTTTTCTTTCAGGTACATATTTTAGAAACAAAGTTGAAATTGGCGAAAAAGTCTACGTAAAAATCACTAATGTGAGTTCAGTTTTACTTTTTCCAATTACTCCAGATCTCATGAATAAAATGCATAATTTAAGAAAATTGCAAATTTGTATCTTTGTTGTAATGTTATTTTCGTATATTAGGTGAAAAATATTTCTTATTTTACATATTTGGTATGCGGGGGGGGCAGCGGCGAAAAGACGGAGCGCGACTAATGACGTTGTGAAAAAAGTCGCGACTACTCGCGGGTTAACTTGCTGTCACGCTATTACACACGAATCTGGCAGGATCTGATGATATCGCACGCATTCCTAGCACTCTCTGCCCTCTTAAGAACTATACGCCCTATTAAGTACTAAGCGCCCTCTTAAGTGTATGCGCGTTCATCTTTCTCATTAAATGGCGGTGTTATAACACCATTACTACTTTCATTTCGGCGGCTCATATATTTCGGGCTTCGTAGTCCACCCTCAGTGTCAGTTGTAAAATAGAATAATTAATCTATTTATACCTGGTGAGGACATAAGTTCATTGTATGCAAAAACTAATTCAAAAAGGAATACATTAAAAAGGGGACACCAAATGATGAGTTCTTTAATTCATCATGTCATCACACAATACACACACACACACATATATATGTATACATGTATAACGCTTCATAAATTTCTTGTCAAAAGAAAGTAAAATTGTAGTTGTATGCATGAACTTCATAGAAATAATTATATAAGCTGCTGGTGAAAATTCTTGTTGCTTTTTCAGTCGACAAATTCAGTCAAACTTATATCAATTTGTCTGTAATGGCTAATATGGGCTAATTCTAACTGAAACATAACATTTTTATTTTCATGTCATTAATTCAGTTTTAGCTTAAATGTATAAGGCAGAGGATTATCCATCCAGAAGATTCTTTAAGAAAAACAGAGCCGATTTGCGTTCTAAAATTATTTATTCAACAAAACGTGGAGACGAAAATAAAGTCCCACATGATGAGAAAATTCGTAAAAGTCCTAGGCTAGAGTATGATTAGTTACATCAGACTGAAAGATCTTAAAGCAAATTTAGAATTATACAAGAGGATTAGACAGCATACAACATTTTCCAATTAATGAAACAAAACAAATTTGAGACCAGATTTCACGGCATGTGAATTTTTTAGCACTTACTTCTGATGACAGGTTACAACGTAATAGAGAAACGAATTAATCAGTGAATCGTTAAGGGGAACTAAGCTAATGGCTCAAAATTGGGAGTGGTTTAGGCGGATGAGTCCCATAACTTAGGACTTTTGGTGTATAATGTCTATTTTAAAAAAGGTCGTTGGAAAGTGGCTTCTTGGTATAGTCTTAGAAACAAAAATATCAAAATGGTTTTAAAAACATTCGAAAAAACTAGCTTATCTCAGAATAGTATAGCTTGGATAGGTTATAAGTTTTTTATGGATTAAAAGATTTAGATCAGGATTTCAAAAAAGATAATTATTAGTACATGTTTTGAATTTAAAAGAAGTTAGATAGGATAAAAGATCTAGATAATTTTGAGCATTTTAAGTACACTGTAAAAAAAAAGGTCGATCTACTAAAAAATCTTTAGTGATCCTTGTAATTACTAAAAAATTTTTAGTAATCTTAGTCGGTTACTAGAAAATCTGTAAGAATCACTAGAAAAAATTAGCAACGAATAGAGTTAGTAGTTTTATATTTTTAATAGCTCTTACTAAAACTCAGTTGATGTGGCCTTGATAATATAGTGGTTATAGTAACGGACTTCAGGCTAAAAGGTCCCGGGTTCGAAACTTGCCACCGCCAAATACACCCCGAATGTCTGTAGTGTCTCGTTAGTAAAGGAATTATGAAAATCCGGTCGGAACCGTAAGGAATGTTTAGTGCTGCCGTCTATTGCGGTTTTGCCGAAAATCTTCCGCTTCAGAAGTTTGGATGCAGCTCGAAGGAAGCTCCTCCGCTTCGGTTGCACGTAATGGTTATTAAAAGTAATTTTGGAGCTATTACTAAAATTTGCTTTGTGGCTCATACTAAAAATTTTTGAGTTAGTTATACAAAAAATTATTTTGTTCAGTTTACAAAAGAAATGCTTGTTTCACTTGCAAAAAAAAAGTTTGTAATGGTTACTAAAAAATTCTGTGGAATACAAATTTACTAAGAAATTTTTAGTAACCTCTTGAATTTTTTTTACAGTGTATGAACACACACAAATTATTAATAAATAGAGAAATGAAGAATTTGACTCAAACTTGGAATGATTTAAATGGATATTGAAAGTCAAATGTTTATACGACACTTATGTACATATATTCATGCTCAGAATTAAAAGTATTCGCATAATTTGTCAAATTTCCTAAAACGTGCTGAAAGCAAGCTGAAATTAATGAATCGGAAAAAATGTAAATATTTAGTATCAAAGAAGTAAACGTACACGTGGGTGTGGGTGGAATGGATAGAACAGAAAAGGCTGTATAACAGCCTCGAACTAATCTTCGCATTTTTTTCGCTCGCACAACATGTTGAATATCTTACAAGGAAGGTCTCCATGCGGGCAGTCTCAGAAAATTTTGAAAAAATTACAGAATGTTCTTTTTATGTGGATTATGAGAATATCGTACTTCTTATGCCTATATTTTTTGCGGAACCCCGACAGAATGTTCTTAAAAAATAATAAACATATTGTTTATTTCGAAATTTATCACCGGCTGGTTAAGAAACAAAATTTTGAAAAATACTTTTTTTGTCAAATGCTTTTTAAGGTAAAAATGTTTCATGTTGAACTATTTTTGAAAATATTTATTTAAATAACTTTAGTTTTGTCATATGTACGTTTATGACAAGAGTTAACAACGGAATTTTATGAATTAAAATGAAAATTAAATTAATTAAAATTGTTTCAATCTCAAAATTATGTCTAATTGAGCTCTGTCTATTCAATTTTGTGGCTTTGGAAACAGGAAGTTCTCCGATATTGAAATGCATTACTGCTGCATTCTTCACCTGGTCTTTATTTTGGAATACGCTTAAATACATTAACATATATTTATTTTTCAATATGAAAATAATTTTTATATTTAGTGCTAAAATTAAATACCCGCTGCAACAAGAAGTAATTATATATGTATATATATATATATATATATATATATATATATATATTAAACTATCTCCCTCTTTAAGTTTAAATTCATTAAATACCATTTACACGCATTCAAGAACCGATTAACAAACAGTTTTCAGTCGTATTAAAATCGTTTGCTTTTGGCGAGGAAAAAGGCTGCTCGCCAAATCGAGTGACGCTTTTGTCTTTCCACATCAAATATTCGAAATTATTTTATTTTTTTTATATATTTCTTATTGTAATTTCGCCGCTAATTTTGAGTAATCCTTTATTACATACATAAGTAATTTAATAAGTAATTTTTTCAAAAAATTCTGGATATGCCCAGTATGGAGACCTTCCTTGTAAATATTTTTTGCAACTTTCGAAGAAGCTCATAAGAAAATAATAAGGTAAGTAACCACGAACGATTGAATAAAGAAAAGATGTAGCAACTCGCGGGGAACCTGGAAAAATAGAAATCGCAATAGGAGATTACTAGAGACTTCAGTGTAATTCCCAGTATCGCGTACAGCTTTATCAAAATGGTCGTGTGGAAGTTTAGCTACTTAACTGATTCGTTTTTTATGTACAATAAGTGAAAACGTACGGTAAAAGTACGGTATTTACACAACTTTTTTTAGCTAAAATATTAAAAATATTTAGTCTGAAAATTTCTGCCATTAAATGGCATAAAATTGTTAAAAAAAAAAAAAAATAATGATGTTAAAAATGAATCAAGAAAACTCTTCTTGCTCGTACAACGTACGGGCAAATCAGTTAAAGTGTTACAAATGATGGATCTATGCATACAAAGCTTGTGAAATATCGTCCAAGAATAATTACATCGAATAAAGATCGTCATTTGTCTGTTTCAATGAAGGGTAACAAGAGTGCAACAGCATTACAGTTTGCCTCGTGACCTTTTGTACGGCTACCGACAGTTGAGTTTAAGTTTTAATATTCACGTTCGGCAAAATTCTATGTGACAGGGTACTGTTTTAAAAAAGAAATGCATCTCCCGCATTGCTTACTTTAGTGCAAAGGAACACTCATTTAATATGCTACAAGGATCAACGACTTAGCATCAATGAGAGATTATCCTATTACATACTGAGTCTCTATTTAGTCTATATAAAAAATCTTTTTGCATTTTCATAGGAAAAAGTCATTACCTGATTTTAAACTTCCGAGGAAAAGACCACTATGACAGAAGAGGTTTAATTAATTTCGAAGCATAACTCACTCTGAGCAAAAACATAATTTTTGACGGAACCTTGCACATGCGCATTAATACATTTATGTACCGAAATGAGGGAAGGAACATTTTCCCTAATTTATTACTATGTCTGGATCCTTTTGTTTAAATCCAAAGCAACCAAACCACTTGATAGTTAAATTTGACAGTTAAATTTGAATGTGTAATTTTGAACGATTGTACATTTAGGTCTCAAATGCTATAATCAATTAAAAAAAATGTTGCAGTTAATCCTTTGAAAAGTAAATTCAAAATGGTTTTTCCAAAAAAAAAAAAAAATCTTTCTGATATTAACACCAATTTAAGGCGCAATATTAGAGATGTAAACAAACCAGAATAATTCTCTTAAACCTGTCTTCTAATCGATGAATTAATTGGTTTTAACACAAATGAGTTTTAATCTTTTCAAATAAACTGGTAAGAGGAGGTTATTTTGCGACTCGAGTATAGGATATTTTTTCTACGCTAAATTTATCTAAACTTACATATTTCAACACAATCTTTTAAAAACATTTTAGTAGACCCGATTTACATCTCCTACAAAAATTTTGAAACTTTCGGGTGTCTAGATTTTTTTTCAAAATAAAATGTGCAAAAAATTGACGAAACAATAACAAACACATTGTTTTCTTTGCAGTTTTGCTCCGCTGGTCCACAATTTTACAGGTACAGACAAACCAAAAATATATTCTTCAAGCTGAAATCTTAATATAATTTATGGTACAATCTTTTTTTTTTTTTTTTTTTTTTTTTTTTTTTATGTGAGATTTAGCTTTTTCAAATATATTGGTAAACGTAAATCATTTAATGGAGATTATACTTCTTTAAGTTAAAAGTAACTAAATGTCCGTATTTTAACGCAATACACTAAACTAAATTTACATACCTTACAAAATTTTAAAAACTTTTTGATGGATAGAATTATATTTTACAAAATAAAATGTGCGAAAATTTCAACTAAATCAGTGCAAATGAAACCAGTTTGTTCTGTAACGATATCGTTCAGTTTTGGTATGCATAGACGTTAAAAATCAAATTACTATACATTATTATATTACACCATACAGCACACGCTTTAAATTCAATAACTTTTTACAATTTTCAATATAAATTCTGAGAAAATGAATTTAAAGATATAGGAATAAAAAAATCAAATTTTAGTTATATTTAAGAGTCAATTATTAAACAGATAACGCACTTGAAAATGTAATAATATCAATGGACCGTACAACATCTGGAAGGTCAGCTAGTAAACTTTAAATCACATACACTTCAGCTTTATACGGATAAGGTCATGATAAATTTCAATAACGTGTATCAATCACTTGATAATAAGAGTATATTTAAGTGAGGTAGAATACGACCAGTGAGACAGATGGCCACACTGACAGATTTCCAGGCATACAGATAGACCCAAATCATAAAAGATTTTCAACTAGATTTTAAAAATGTTGAATAATATCAAGATGGTTATTGTCATTACAAATTGCGGATATATTACAAGAGAAACGCTATTTTTTCAAATATGCAGAAAATAATTTCGCTACTTGACAAACAAATTTAGGATGCCTCCAGATCACATATCAAGTTGAACTTTTTTGATTTTCAATATAGTTTGAAATAAAAATTTTCAAAAAAAAAGAGGGATTTTTTTTCTTTTTTTGGAGTAAGTTACGCCCTTCAACCCAAAAATATCTCAGCGTTTTACATCTGTTCTCGACTCTTTATTTGCTCCGTTGCAAAGAAAAAAAATTGCTTTACAGACATATTTCTTATACTATATTAACTTGAATGCCATTTTAAACCTTTGAAATGATATACGGATTTGTTATTCTTTATTAAGATAACAAATCAAATTTTAATTACCAAGTTTCTTTTTTTTATTATTATTATTTAATAGATCACATTTCCAATATTAAGTTTTACTTTTTGTACCTGAGTCACCCGAAAAGAGAAGAAAAAAAAATAAAAAATGAAATATCTCCAGTTTCAAATTCCAATTTAAGAAATAATTTAGATGAAATATCGTATGAAATTTAAAACGAATGCATTTATGTAATTTAAAATAAGTATATTTATATAATTTCAGAAATTGTATTTTTTTATACAGAATTTCCCTAAAAGATCTCTCGAACTTGAAGCATTTTTTAAAAACTCAATCATAAAATTAGATTAATCTTAATGATACGTAATTAAAGGGAAATTTATAGAGTTTTTACCATTTAGTAGATTTCAATGTATACCCAGTTTATTGCACAGCCTACATCCAAACTTTATTCAACCTCTTCCTATGTCGTGGCTAACATATTTTGAGTGATGATGTCCATACAAATGATTATTCTGAGATAGTTTACATCTTGATTTTTTTTCAGCGCAAACAAGATTCTGGACACGTCTCAAGGGAAAAAAAAGTCTAATAGATTCAGATCCAATAACCATTTGTTCAATAGCACGTTGTTACTGACGAATGGTTTTGTAAATAGACTGATCATCACCATACTCGCGCCGAAAGTTCTGCTGTACATTGGTAAAAGATCCTGTTTCTATGAGCTAGATAACGTGCTGAGACTTTTGTTGCACGACTTATTTTCTCCATACATATTTAATTCCATTCAAACAGAAGTAAGAATGAATTTTTATTAATTCGAATGTAATAACATTTTCCAAATTTTGTAAAGTTCAATTCATTATTTTCATATAGAACATAGAACTGTAAAAACTAAATTTGAGAATATACATTTACGCTCCTAACAAATGAAGGCTAATGAATCATTAGATACAGATTTTTCGTCGAGTTTCTTCAACGACGACATCGCTTTGCAAGGTTTATATATTACAATGTCATCATACGCAAACTTTTTCACAGCTGTTACCAGATCATAAATGTGAATTTTTTGAGCGTATACATATGGTTTTATTTTAAATAAAACAAAAGCGTGCCAATAGCTCATAAAACTGAAATTTGTTTTGTACTATATGTATTTATACTTGTGTATTTTTTCCACTGGGGGCGATACTAAATTTAAAAAAAAAATTAGGATTCCTGATTTTTACTTTTTATTATTTTTCTACTATAATAAACAAAAAAACTGTACGATTTACAAAATAAAAATTTGCCTTTTAGCTATAGCCACAGCTGGTCGCGTGACAAAATTTTAAAAAAATTCAAAATAAATTGACTAACATGAAATATAGCAGTGCTTTACTTTCGAAATATGCATAACTTTATTATTAGAGCGACGTTTCTTTTACCTCGATTTCCATAATTCACTTTTCATGATTAAGTTATACTTATTGCACCTGAGTCTCCTTCAAAGAAAATAAGAATGATAAATGGAGTTTAAGCGATTTGTAAAATCCAATTATAGAAATAATTTGGTAAATTATGGTTTGAAATTCAAGATGAGCATTTTCATTTTATTTATTCAAGTCATTTTTAATAAATTTAAAATTAACGATTTTATTTTATTGAGGAAATTATATACATTTATATATGCTTTACGTGTAAAGTAATGAAAGATAGATAGTGATTAAAGAATACATTAAAAAAATAAAATATTTCAACTTTCAAATTATAAGTATATATAATTATGTCTAAATCATTCTTGAAATTTTATTTATCTTGATATTAACATTATTTAAGCATATCACGCTACCCTATTTTATATAGTACTATGTTATCAGAGAAGAGTATCAATTTACGAAAGCAATTTTTTATATGCATACATTACTACTAGTTAGTCATCTTCTGCAATTAATGTATTATCAGCTTTTATTATCAATCTTACATATTGCAACTTTATTAGGTTAAAGTTTTCTATCATTTTATACTTATGATAATACTTTTCAATTTATTAATTGTAAATTTTATTACATGTTTTCCTAAAATTTAATACTTATTTCAAGAGAAGGATTGGGCAAAAAAACGTTAAAAAAATTATCATGTCGACTACGATGTAAAAAAAACGTAAGCATTGAAAACAGATTGCAAAGTTCTTGGAAAAGATAAATACAAGCCTTGTATAGTTTTCAAGGATTGGACAAAAATACGTTAAAAAAATTATCATGTCTAATACGATGTAAAAAAAAACGTAAGCATTGAAAACAGATTGCAAAGTTCTTGGAAAAGATAAATACAAGCCTTGTATAGTTTTCAAGGAAATGTTGTACCGCTTTTTTGCAAAATAGAGAAAAGTTCAGGTAACGATGATAGAGGTAGATAGCGATCATGCATTTTGTCTCTATAACAGACCACAGAGGCTCAATAATATTTAGATGTGGTAACTGTGGAAGCCTAAGGAGATGCAACCAATCATTTTCATGCTCATGAAATTTATTCTGGATGTGTCAATAGGAGCGTTTTAATCTAGAATATGACATCACCGTTAAGGAACAAATACTGTACAATAGGATGGACATGATCAAACAAAATGGTCACATAATCTTTCCTTGTAATACGACCTATTAGAGAAATTTTAGGGCCCTTGGAATACCACGATATAGTTTGACAAACCACGACTGAACCATCGCCATTTTTTTACTCTTGGCCAAAAGCAGACTGCATTGTAGGCTTGGGACGTCGTTCGCCAAATGTAAACTCAGCCACATGTTGAAACAGTGTAAAACAAGATTCATATGATCAATAACCGTCTTCCAGTATACCATAATCTAGGATTTATGGCTTCAGCGGCACTTCGTTGTCCACTTTCAGACATTTGTGCCACTAATGAGTGGTTTTGAAATTAAATCTCTCCCTGAAATAATTGCTTATGGGATTTCCTTCTTACTGTTTTCATGTTGACAGGCTTTGTAAGGACGGCATTCTGGTCTGTAATAAATTTTGTAACTGTTGTTATTTTACTTTTTGACAATTTACTGCAGTTTGTACGACAAAAATTGCAAGCAACATTGCTGCAAGCATTTTTGCCGTAATTTTAACTTTTTTTTCAGTGTCTAAAAAATATAAATTCGTTGAATCTTTGGATGTCTAATATTTATTTCAATCCGATTCTTGTTTATTGTAAAGACTGAAAAAGACTGATTATAGTATAAAATATTTCAAACACCTGTATTAGAATTATACAAATTGCTTTTGCACCCAATATATTCGTCATGAAAAGTAAAAGTGCTGATTTCACAACGTGCTATTTGTTAAAAAATTTTAGTTACATAACAAAACTTTTATTCTATATTATGAAAAGATTTTTTTTCTTTTTTTACTTCAATAGCTTTCAACCTGAAATATGACAGAGGATTACTTTCAGAAGATTCTGAATTTGTTTTTTGAATAGAAAATTGTTTAGATGTGTTTGTAATTTTTTAAATATGCAGCACTTATAATCGTCGTCTGCTCTGTCCGTCTGCCCTTCATCTGTCCGCATATAACAGCGAGAAAATACCCAACCAAATGGTTTAAAATTCAGAATATATAATCGTTGCAGAATTGTGTTGAGCCATTTCAAATTTTATGCAATTGGATCAAAACTTAAAAGGACATTAATAAAAGTTTCCTTCATTCTATTGAACTTTATGATAATTAATTAATTCAGTGATTGATATCCCACGTAATGTATTAATGTTGGGACGTGTGTGTAATGACGGGTGGTAAGGTAAAATTTTCTAACACTCCAACATTCATTGAATGTCTTTATTCTTAAGAGTTTTATACTTTTATGAAACTTTTTACTCCTACATGTAAAATTAAATGCTATAATTAAATGTTATAGTAAATATTATTTTGCATCTCTTGTGAAATTCACTCCTCAAGATGTATCTATTTTCCTGAGGGTGAGCGATATAATGTGTGTAATCGAAATAAATTATGCATTTATACGTTAATGCATAACAGTGCTTCAGCTGCCAGATCGAGATCAGAAAATACATAAAGTTAGTTTAAGCATGAACGCACCACATTTGGCACCTTTTTTACAAGCAAATTCCAACTTGATATTTCTACATTAAAACAATTACATTGCCAAAATAAAGTTTTTCGTAATGTGCTTTAATCCATTATATAAAGAAGTGATGGAGATTCAAAAATTTACCTTAATACAATATATAAAATATTCTAGGGAAGTTATCGCTTTAAATTTAAATCGAATATTTTTATTGCATTAATGAAAATTTTGCAAATACATTTAAAATAAGTATTATAATTTTATTTATTTGAGAAATTACTTTCCTGTGTATTTTATATGTATTATATAAAACGAAAAAATAGGGAACATATATAAACATCTGGAAATATAGTAGGGATATTAAATTTTATTTAACTTTACTGTTTTATGACTTTTTCTCATTTATACTTCCAATCGCAAATATCATACTGTGATGGTTATTTGAAGAATCGAAGACTTAACGTCACAAAAACATTTATTTCACAAAACGCAACAAACACACACAAAACATACCACGATTACAGATGAGATTTTAGACATACATGGGAAGCATTCACCTTGGATAAGGAGTAGAACATTTTACATGTCAACGGTGCGACATGTTTTCAGTCGGGCTAACTTATATCTCACTGGGGGGGGGGGGGGGGGTAAGAAAAATGTTCCGTGCAAAGAACCAACGAAAACAGCTCCCTCTGGGCTCTGGAAAGAATAGTGAAGGTGGGGGAGGTATGTTGCAATACGACATTTATTGCATGTATAAATAGCTGAGAATACACAGCAGAAAATATATTTTGGCGGTAAATTAAAAATATATATATAAATAAATAAAATGCACATGTCTTTTCTGCGTTGGTTTTAAAAAAATACATTCAGTAAATTAATTTTTGGAAAGTGTTTTGAATAGTGCTATTGTGGAGTACATATATTTGAGTAGCGTTATAAAGAAAATTTGACATTAAAAAAATATATTTCCTACATTATTTTAATTGATTTTTAAATAAGTTTTCAGATGTGAAATTATGCTTGTAAATATTGAATTTAATGTTCAATGAGTGAATTATATACCTAGCTAAGGCAGAACCAGCAGTGTGAAAAATGTTATCGAACCCTTGGAATACCGCTTCAAAAGCTTTAAAACTTAAACTACAAGGACGAAGTCCACCTTGGTATTTTTCAAGCTTGGCGTATCCGGAAAAAATATTCATATACTCCATACTTCAACATAAAATTTACATTATTATTATAGAATAACCCTCAGAAAGTGCTGATTTAAATATTTAATACACAAAAGTAACTAATCAAGTTCTCTTTTTACTTCAGAAAAACTAAAAATACTATTTTATATATTTTTCCTTCTAGAACATTTAAAAGATAGATCATATTCATATTTACTGCACACAATAATGGTTACACTAAACGTAACGAATTAGCATTATTATAAAAACTTTTATTTTTAGCCGTTAAGCATTTGCTATTTTTTTAAAGTAAAGCGAGTAAAATACACTTTGTATTGCGTTTTCGATAAGATGTAGCATTAGCAGACGTTAAAATATTTCCTGGCTTTAGATATAAACTATACTAACTCAACCTAAGTATTTGGGATCTACCTAAGGATAATTAGAAGTAAGCTCACTTATCCCAAATTAGTTTATTTAGAGTTTTCTGAAGAATATTTAAGTTTGCGAAAAATATTATTACATTCTATCTCTGAACGTAGTTTTCACTAATATACTTTTCCATTGTTTGCATTTAATTAAAGAATGGCGATATAAAATTAAGTAGTAAATAGTTTTGCATGTTTTTTCGAAACAGTTTAAGAAAGAATAATTTACAGTTCA
The DNA here is from genome assembly GCA_964019185.1 of Maratus speculifer. Taxonomy (NCBI): domain Eukaryota; kingdom Metazoa; phylum Arthropoda; class Arachnida; order Araneae; family Salticidae; genus Maratus; species Maratus speculifer. The sequence goes on along the minus strand of OZ025297.1, from coordinate 178,356,354 downwards.
GGTGGAATATACATTGAGCCACAGAATGATATAAAATAATTTATTAATAGTTCCACATTAAAATTTTATGATGTCTTTTCAGGTATTAGTTGTATAATTCAATACTATTTTGTACAAACTCTAAAACTGTTGAACACCAATCAACAAAAACTGTTATTATTTATGGTTACAAAAATTAGGGAGCTCTACCCACTACGAGCTTCGCTTGTCAACCTCATTTCAGACACCCCAAATTAAAAAAAACAGCCTAATTTCATCACTTTAAAACAAATTGAATTATAACTTAAAAGAAAATTGGTGATCTCCCAGTAAACGGGTTTCCATTCATTTTAAGTTTATTGCAGATTTTTAAGGCCAAACCTACCGCTGTTAAAAGATGCAATGTCTGTTTTCGTCCTTGTTTGAAAAAATAAACAAATACAATAAAGCTTATGAAATAAGCATACGTAAAATGAATTAACTAAACAAAGTTAAATAAAATGTTTTCCGCAGTGCTAAACGATGTCCGAAGTAATGTAAGGTGTAATCTCGAAACCTTTTTTTGGCACCTATTGTATGTCCATTCTAAATTACCATGAGGAAACAAAATTTGAAAATGTCATAGGATCTGCATGTTGTGAAATGCATGTTATAAAAAATAACACGCAATCTTGTCCACCAGTTTCAGTTAATTCATGCAACATTCTATAATTTTTGTCGTGTGGATTTATTTGCCTTATAAGTTCACAAAATATAGTGTTACTTATTTTGTAAATAATTAGTACTTGTACTCAAAAAATAATGCAAATAATCCTATTAATCTCTGTTCATAAGCTAACATTAGTTTTCCTTGCATTAAAATGTCGCAATTTGTTTGATTTTCTATAAGCAGTTAACTCTATTGGTTTTCATGGGATTGCTATAGGAGCTTGCGAAACTTTATAGATATTGCCAAGTTGGCGTCATCTTTGGCAACCAATTTTCATCGCCAAATTTAGCGATATATTGCCAAGTTGGCCACAAACTTGGCGAGATTTGGCGACAGAGCCGAACCCCGTCCCTTGAGGTATTTACGCAGATTTTCATGTAGATTTTCATTGGTCCATCAGTTACTTAAGCAGATATTCATTGGTAAATTTCTAAATCGTTAGTTTATACACACACACACACACAGATATATATATATATATATATAAGAATAATGATAAAGAAAAATAAAGGCTGTGTAACATTCAATAATAATGAATATTTCACTATACGTATATGCGAAATTATATTATTTTTATCAGCATCTGTAATTGTTACAAATGTTGAGTAACTCTAGTAAGTTGACAATAGTTTTGCAGTTGGATTTAAATAAATTTAAAACAAAACATTAAGTAATTCGCAAACCATAGCATACTAACCATTTATTCGGGGAATTTTTAATGTTAATTGGACTATTGACTCGTTGAAAGATGTATACTAGCACTATAATTTATTCAGAAACGGTATTTCTCAAAACCTCTAATTTCCTAAAAACGAAAAATTGTTCTTTTAGAAATTTTGCTAACTTTAGTTTTAATATATTTATATAAATGATATATATATGTTTAATCTTGCCTTGCAAATTTGCACAAATCATTATGGAGCCATTGTCTTCCCGCCGTTTTGGTGGAATTCGTATTTCTTCCAGAACTCCTGTTGGTAAAATTATGCTAACAATTTGACAAACTTTAATTGTACTCAGTTTAATTGCACTAAATATTACAATCTTGCAATTTTATTTATAGCTTATATGCAAAAGCAAATTATAATTTCTTTTCACAGTGTTTTACAGATAATTTCAAAACGTGTTTATATACAGTCGAGCCTCTATATAACGAAATCCATCGTTCCAGTAAAAAATTCGTTATGTAGAGAAATTCGATGTATAGAGTATGATGTTAAAAATAGTATTTAATGTGTAAATTTTGAACAAATATTATTTTTGATCTTTTTAATTAAGAATTTTAAATGTTTAAAAGTATATATTAACCTAACATTTTATTTCTTACTTATTTAAGCAGTTTCAAAAAAGAGAAAAGGCATTTATTTGAAAGCTTAATGAAAATCAAATAAGGAAGACTTACATAAATTTCAGAGGAAGAAATCTGTAATTTTTTGTTGTTTTGATTTTAAAATTACAATTGTTACGCTCTCAAAAAAAATTCTCAAATTTTAGCAAGGAATGAAAAATTGTAGTTGATATTTTCCTCCATTTGAAGGTCTCTCTTATGTGCTCTTATTGATTCCTCTCTTATATGTGTAACAATTCAATTGACTGTGTTTTGAGAAGGATGTTGAAAGGTGTGTGGGAGGTGGGATGAACTTGTTAGATTTAAAGAATAAGGAGAGAAGTAATATTTATAAAAAAAAAAACCTCTCCACTGAACGATAAATCAAAAATAAGTGATGGAAAATTGATTCCATATGATTTCGAAGCTTTTTTAAAACTGAATAAATTAAGATCAATTTATGAAAAAATTCGTTTTATGGAGATAGATATTTCGCTATATAGAGTCTGTTTTTAATGTAATCATGCGAAAAGGGGACAGTCCTTACTAAAAATTCCTTATATGGAGAAATTCGATGTATGGAGTTTCGTTATATAGATGTTCGACTGTATATATAAGTGTTTTTGAAGCTAAACTCAGTATATTTGGAAATTGGGAGGATAATCTCAATGCTAAACATGCAAAAACGTTTAGCCGTAATTAACATCCGTTGCTCATATCTTTATTTGAAGAACACACACACATATATATATATATATATATATATATAATATTTTAATTTCAAAAGCATTGATTATCACAAAAAATCGTTTTCAATAATATATAATCAATATAATTAGTAATACTGATTTACTATGTATAATATTTGATAAGACCTTTAGTAACTTAATTTTATACTGTTTACTTAAATTCATTTATTGAATTCATCACTTTCGTATTTAAAATTTTCATACGTGTAATAACACTACACGTGAAATTGCAGTTTAAAAAAATACAAAGCAGAAAGGATGAAGATAACTTTTCTAAAAGCGACATATTGAACACAAAAGAAAATCGAAACTGGGCATGCGATTTTGTAATACGTAAAAAATGTGTATCTTTTGTCTGCTTTTTAATTATTTGTAGAAGCATTTTGCCTTTTACACGCAAGTGAAACATGTTCTTTAATGGCTGGTTTTATCTTTATGAAAAGTACTCTCTTTACATACATGTTAAATATCTACTAATTTTTATAATTATTTTTACAACTTTATTTTATTATCTATATGATTTATACTACGACCATAACCTTGACTGTTAGTAAGTCACATGTAGTTTGTATCTGATTGCACTACAAATCTTTCTAGGATTTTGGGTAATGGTAAATATTTTAGTATATATATCTTTTTTTTAAAGGAATATTATATTAATGTTATTTTGTCATATTGATTTTATTTGCTTCAATGAGTATCTTTCTACTAATTTGTCATGTGAATAGCTTCCAGCCACTCGGGTGTATTGTGAGTCGAATTCTTAGCTTTCAGCACGACTCATAACAGAAACTGGTTGGATGTTTTTGCTTTTTTGTTGAACTATACACCCCTGAAGAAGTAGTTTAATAGAAAAGCCTTCTACTGACTTTTTATCTATTTATCTTTCATTATTTTGGTAATCTGCCTTCTATTTCACTGCAAACTTCAGCCGTTTTCAATAAGATGATTGCAAAAATACTGGTTTCATTGGTTTATTGTATGGTAATATATGAATTACTCTGGTTATATAATGTCCATTTATCTATATATTTCTTAGTAATTTGGTAATCTGCCTTCTATTTCTCTTCAAACTTCAACTGTTTTTAATAATATGATTGTAAAAATACTGGTTTCATTGGTTTATTTAATGGTATTGTCTGAATAACTTTGGATGTATTTATAAAAGTATTTATATATATATATATATACAGGGTGTATCTAAACTACTGGGCAAAACATTAAGGGGTGATAGTACACATAAAGACAAATAATATTAAATGGGAAACTAAGGGTCCCAAACGTCTTCCGAAGGAGATAGGCGCCATCAAAGTTTAGGGTCCAAAATTTGAAATGATTATAAAAAACGGAAAAATTGGTCGGTTCGTTTGCGGTTTTCACGAAAACTATTCTTTATGTCAGTATTGTCTTGAAAATAAATTATAAAGATAAATTTCAAAAAATGCCGATGCAGGGCGCTTTAGACTTTGGAATAACGAACAACTGTTTTTTACCGTTATTTTTTGCATCTCAATAAATGTTTTTAGAAGTTTAGACATAAACCTAAATTTTGAGCTCAAAACCTGTGGTTAAGTATCGCAAACTGAACTGTGTTCAATAGGAGTGGGTAGGTTCAAATTTCAAATGATTATAAAAAACATAAAACTTGATCAATTGATTTGCGGTTTTCACTAAAATTATTCTTTACGTCAGTATTGTCTTGAAAATAAATTATACAGATAAATTTCAAAAAATACCGATAGAGGGCGCTTTAGACTTTGGAGTAACGTACAACTAGTTTTTATCGTTATTTTTTGCATCTCGTTAAAATTTTTTAAAGCTTAGACATAAACTTAAATTTTGTGCTGAAAATCTGAATCGTTGAGAGTGGTTAAGTAGCGCTAGCTGAACTTTGTTCAATGGGGGTGGAAAAGGTTCAAATTTCAAATCATTATACAAAACGGAAAAATTGGTCGATTCGTTTGCGGTTTTTTCAAAAAAACATTCTTTATGTCAGTATTTCCTTAAAAATAATTTTTAAAAATAATTTTTAAAAAAATCCGTTAGAGGGCGTCTTAAACTTTAGAGTAACCAACAATAATTTTTAACTGTTATTTTTGTATCAAATTAAATGCTTGCAAAAGCTTAGACTGAAATTTTTAGCTCAAATTCTGAATCGTTGAGAGGGGTTAAGAAGCGTTAACTGAACTGTGTTCTGGAGTTGAAATGTTACCCTGCCCACCCTCCGAACACAGTTCAATTTTTCGCTACTTAATTACTCACAACGATTCAGATTTTGAGCTCAAAATTTAAGTCTAAGCTTTTAAAACATTTATTTAGATTAAAAAAAATAACAGTTAAAAATAATTGTTGGTTACTCTAATGTTTAAGGCGCCCTCTAACGGAATTTTTTGAAATTTATCTTTAAAATTTATTTTCAAGGAAATACTGACATAAAGAATGTTTTAGAGAAAACCGCAAACGAATCGACCAATTTTTCCGTTTTTTATAATCATTTGAAATTTGTACCTCCCCACCCCCATTGAACACAGTTCAGTTTGCGCTACTTAACCACTCTCAACGATTCAGATTTTCAGCTCAAAATTTAAGTTTATGTCTAAGTTTCTAAAAAATTTAATGAGATGCAAAAAAATAACGGTACAAACTAGTTTTACGTTGCTCCAAAGTCTAAAGCGCCCTCTATCGGCATTTTTTTTAAAATTTATCTGTGTAATTCATTTTCAAGACAATACTGACGTAAAGAATAATTTTAGTGAAAACCGCAAATCAATTGACCAATTTTTATGTTTTTTATAATCATTTGAAATTTGAACCTACCCACTACCATCGAACACAGTTCAGTTTGCGCTACTTAACCACAGATTTTGAGCTTAAAATTTAAGTTTATGTATAGACTTCTAAAAAAATTTAATGGGACGCAAAAAATAACGGTAAAAAATAGTTTTTCGTTACTCTAAAGTCTAAAGCGCCCTCTATTGGCATTTTTTGAAATTCATCTTTATAATTTATTTTCAAGACAATACTGACATAAAGAATAGTTTTCGTGAAAACCGCAAACGAATCGACCAATTTTTCCGATTTTATAATCATTTCAAATTTTGGACCCTAAACTTTGATGGCGCCTATCTCCTTCGGAAGACGTTTGGGACCCTTAGTTTCCCATTTAATATTATTTTTCTTGATGTGTACTATCACCCCTTAAAGTTTTGCCCAATAGTTTAGATACACCCTGTATATATATATATATATATATATATATATATATATATATATATATATATATATATATATATATATATATATATATATATGTATGTATTTCCTGAGACACTATTAAAATTTTCTGAATATTCAGCCTTTCACGTCTTTTTTCCTGTCTTAAATAATATTTTGTTTTTTATTCTACTTAAAATCCGTTTCTTTTCAAACGATTGCTTCCATTTATTTTAATAATTATTTAGAATTCTAGTCTCCAAACATTCATTTTTGCAAAAAAATTTTCTTTAAAGATTTTACATTTCGCAACATTTAATGCTCTTATGCCAGTTCATTTGAATATATTTCTTTTGTACCAATCTCTTTTAATTTATCATGATAAAAATTTTTTTATCACATTTCTCTCGGCAAGATCGCATAGTTTAAGAACTCAAACTCTTGTAAGTAAACTGTTCCACCGAACCTAGGCTTTTGATTCATCGACAGAGTGGACACAGAAAAATGTTGCTAGTTACATGTGACAGTTTGTAAATAAAAATGTTATTCTTCCATTATCGATGTTTTTACTTATAGGATAATTTCCTGTATGAAGTCTCAACTATGCCTCTACTTCGACTGCAACCATCCTTAAGTAGTTCATTCAAACATCGATGTTGCCGTAGGTTCATCCTTTCCTCTTTAAAAAATCACAACATAAGTACTACCCGGCGAGATTCTTATTAAAATTTATCTAAACTTTTTACTTTCGAATAGTGTTTTCAGTAAGCAATTTTTTAAACATTGGTTATCAAATCCTTGCTAGATCGTTCACTTTAAAAAAAATTCAAGAGGTTACTAAAAATTTTTTAGTAAATTTGTATTCCACAGAATTTTTTAGTAACCATTACAAACTTTTTTTTGCAAGTGAAACAAGCATTTCTTTTGTAAACTGAACAAAAGAATTGTTTGTATAACTAACATAAAAATTTTTAGTATGAGCCACCAAGCAAATTTTAGTAATAGCTCCAAAATTATTTTTAATAACCATTATGTGCGGCCGAAGCGCAGGATCTTTCTTCGAGCTACATCCAGACTTCTGAAGCAAAAGGTTTTCGGCAAAACCGCAATAGATGGCAGCACCAAACATTGCTACCTGCTCCGACAGGATTTTCACAATCCCATAATAACCGAGTTATTACACTGCATACATTCGGGGCGTATTTGGCCGTGGCCAGTATCGAACCCGGGACCTTTTAGCCTGGAGTCCGTTACTGTAACCACTATGCTATCAAGGCCACACTAAGTGTGTTTTAGTAACAGCTATTAAAAATATAAAACTAATAACTCTATTCGTTGCTAACTTTTTTCTAGTAATTCTTACAGATTTTCTTGTAACCGACTAAGATTACTAAAAATTTTTTAGTAATTACAAGGATCACTAAAGTTTTTTTAGTAGATCGACCCTTTTTTTACAGTGTATGATACTATAACGATAATCAAATGTCTTACTGCATCATTACACTACAAATTAAGTTTGAAAAAGTGTAAAATAGCTTATAGTGAAGAAATTGCGATGAAAACATGGCAAGTTTATGAATTTACGATGGACTGAAAACAACAGGAATATATAAAATATTCGCTATTGTGATTAAAAATGGCATGATTACTGAAATATTTTGTTATTCTGATTAAACTGGAAAAGCTCTACAGTACTTAGTTTCGATAAATCCGAAATGTTATGGAGTATTATATATCTCATAAATATCTGAGAATTGATAGTCAATAGAAAATATGTATATAAAATAATTTATCTTTCATGATTTTACTTCACATGCATTATAAGCTATGAATATAAATCTATCCGAATAACGAAACAAAATGCAATATATCAACCATTTTTGAATTATCTAGAATTAGGCGTTGGATGCTGCATAAGCTTCAAAAATTTATAATAAAATAAATAATAATTCAATGTTATTGTTTATAAAGAACATTGTCCTAAAAGTTATGTCTATATTAATAAAATAACAAATCGCACTGTCTGTGTGTGTGTGTGTGTGTGTTTCTGCGATAGTTAGAGAAAACTATCGAGGTATTGATAAATATTTGAGAGCGTGCCGTTTTAGATGAGGATATTTCAGAGCCCTGGGATAAATAATGCATATTTAATATAGAATTTTAAAAGTGTACTCACCCATATTTTCGAATATTAATTTCATGAAATATTATTCTTAAGTCCAGAAACGGTTTTGTTAAGATTGTCACGGCATTGCTATTTCGTGATACATGTTTATCTGTTCAAAGTTTTTATAAAAACCATTTTAAGATTTTTTTTATATGAAATACAATCACTCTTAGGATAAATATAAGTATTTTATTTTAATGATTATAAAACATTTTTATTTACACAATTCTACAACATCTAAAATTTCAAAAGCATTTAATGATATTTTTACAAATATCTTTGCCAATGCAAAACCTTATAATTAGCAAAGCTAATTAGCTCCATTTTTTCTGTTTCTAATTATTTATAATTTAACAATAAAAGAAGAAAATAACTTGTGAAATATTAAACTTATATATTTTTATTTTCATATTGTAGGTACAGTATTTTTTATAAATGATTTAAAATACTTTTTTTAATTTCCATGTAATTTATGTTACAGTTTTTCTAGATTTATTAGCTTTTTAAATTAACTATTATGACACTAAAATTTTTCTAGGAAGATGAAAAATGATGTTAAGGATTTAGAACAAAAATATACTAAAACAGTTTTCTAATTTTAAGAATTATAATAACAAGGAAAATAGAAATGTTAGCTATGTTTTAAAAACACGCTTCGTTTAACCTTGTTATTTTATGTTTAATTTAGCGTAGCATTAAACTAAAATAAAATGAGATATGTTTATCTTGTGATTATGAACTTTAAAAATAAGCTTTATTTTTATTCGATATTTTGAATTTTAACTATATTCGTTATTTTTTCTTGTTGCTTTGTTTAAAAGCATTTTGTGCCTAAAAGAAAGGAAAAAAATCTTTAACACTGTATAAATAATATGAGAGCGAAGCAATTATTTAAATCTTTAGATATTTTATAATGTTATTGAATTTTTTCGATTAATAAAATACTGATTTTAAATTAAATTAATCTTTTCTATTAAATATTATTTTCCTTTTATGTGTATAATTTCCGATTAATTCAAGCTGTGAGCAAACTATTATTTAAATATAATGTAACGAATTTCTTGTTCAATGTTAATTCTTTCAAATTTTCTTCCAAATGTGAAAAAAATTAATATTTCGGGTTCGATTTTTTTCACGTTTTTGAATAAAATACTTTTATATTAATAGCATTACCTTAGTTATTCAAATAGATTAATTAGCACTTAATGAATGTTTGATTGTCAGAAAGATAACGAATGATGCTGCCTGTAAAATAATTCTAATAGGTCTAAAAAATAATTAGCTATCTTACAAGTACTATTATTTTAACACAATCAACTGATTGGTAAATTTATCATACGAATTGAATATTTAAAACTGAGCGAAAAATTGCCTAAGCAGGGAATCGAACCCAGATACTTGGATTACAAGGCCAATGCTTTACCAGTTAAGCTAACTAGGTGATAGCCGGCCGAGATTTTTTCGCTCAGATAACCTTATTGGTCATAACATCTGGTCTGTCATTCATTCAGCTCGGTAGAATGAACCGCAGGTAATGGAACTCCATATAACTATTTATTCTGCCGAGCTGTCTAAATGACAGAACGGATTTTATGACCTATAAGATTATCTGGTCAAAAATATCTCGTCCGGCTGTGGCCCAGTTAGCTTAACAGGCATTGTAAATCCATTGTAAGGCATTTGGAAATATTCCATTCGCACCCTACGGGTAATTTGATTTAAAGTGCAAACGTGTATCTGTTACATGAATTGTTGTTAATGACGTTACATAAAATGCTGTAAAACTTCCTGTCTTTTTCGAAAGTTTTACAAACTTTACTGATGTCTTTTACTGTGTAGTTAAAATGTGTTAATGCTTCTCTCGGTCGGTCTATCTACACTGCAAGAATTGTAGAAAGTTGCTAAAAATTATTAGAAAACTGGGATGCTTAAAACTTTTATGTAACTGCAACTATCAAAAATCATGGAATCTGAGATGCTTGAACATTTTTATGTAACTGGAGCCATCAAAATTCATATAAGAGATTGATGTTTGATCTAGAAAAGAACCCCGTAAGGTTGCTAAGAATTCCTAGGAAACTAGGGTACCTATAACTTTTTATGCAACTGCAATTATCAAAATTCATGTAACAGATTGGTGATTACGTTAAAAAAAACTGTACGGTTACTAAGAGTTTTCTAGAAAACTTGGATACCTAAAACTGTGCTTGAAACAGCAACATTATCATCAACAACAACAGAAGCATGTAATTATCCTAGGTTACCGATTAAATTTAGTAAGAATACAGATGTATGTAGCTGTAAAAAACTAATTTTGTAGAATTATACATTTTTTTTTCTTCCACAGTATACAGATAAAAATTTAGTACGCATACAAATTTCTGAATCATTACAAAAACTAATTTTTTATATTATTTTTTTACAGTGTATATACACATTCATGGTGTATATTCGATAAGTTTATTTCAATTGCCACTCAAGGTATATTATTATTATTGAGGTTCAGTATAAGATCTTTAGCATTGAATATGTTGTTTAAATCATAGAATTTACTAACAAAAATATCCAAAATAATACTGCTACATTATTATTTATCGGGAAACTTACTTGTAATGTATTATAATAATGTTATACTACTTGAAACATAAATAAATATCCGTTCATTTCTGAACTGAATAACTAAATGCTCTTTCTTAAATACAGTCTATTTCGCATTAAAGTTTCATTTAAAAAATTTATGCTACAGCACTTCTAGAAACGATAATAAGTAGATGATATGGACAGAAATGACGCACTGAGGTGAATATAAGGAAAATAAGTCATGACACGAAAGAAAAAGTGTTTATAACTACACCTAATATTACACTAATATTACAACTACGTGTTAATACACGTAGTTGAAAAATGTAACGTTTACAAAAGCTGTTCAAATTTTGCTTCCATCAACAGTAATACTTACTTGAGAGCATCATTGGAGGTATGCACAAAAAAAGTTATTTAATGCATACATGCAGCAGCTACCCTCTAATAAACATCTGAAAATTCACTAATTTTTTTCTGGGAAACTGCACTCTTAAAACGAAAGAGCTGATTTGGTTTCTCATGAAAGAGCTGTAATATTTTCGGTCATAAAAGGGTTGTTTTTCAAACGATTAAGTCTTCTTGATTTAAATTGGTTATTTAAATAGCTCAGCTTCATTTAAATTGGTTAAAACTCGAGTTATTTCACCTCTTTTTTCAGAAGCTGCCTTTCAACATTGAGATGAGTGGATTTCAGCTCAACTTGAGGTATTTTGAGGCTGATTTTTTAAGTGAGTGGGATTCCTACAACATTTAATATAACGGGAATATCTAAAAACGATGTAAGATATACATGTTCTCACTATAAATCTAAATAACTGTAAGGTTGCTCAGGATTTATTAGTCGTCTGAGGTACCTGGAACTTTTTTAAGTAAATGAATTTCGTGTAACACATAAAATTTTAGAAGAGAACTCTAATTTTAGTAGATTCTTTTGAATACTTATAGATATATGTAACTTTACAAAAACTAGTCTTATTAATTTCCATATTTTTTATTTTTGTACAGTGTACAGGTGAAACTTTATTATGCATACAGTACTTTTTTCCAAAATTTTAACAATTTACATTTTTCATAGATATGAATTCTTTACAATGTACAATGCAAAACAGTTTGATGTGTAATGTAAACATGTGTAAAACTCTTGAAAAGGGTTTTCCTTTTGTTATTAATCCATTACTGATACTATTTCTTGAACAGACATAACTTCACATTTCCAGCCCAATCTCCCAATTTCATCTGTAGAATTCATAAGAATTTTTCATCTATAGTATTACAGTTCATTACTCCCTGTCCCAAATTAGTTGCTACTTTTGGGACATTAATAATGGTTTTATGATTTTGTTTAAACATTTTTGAGATACTTCCGGGTGATATGCTACTAATCAATAATATTTACTTATCAAACATCCCGACCGTCTAATCTTAAATCAGTAACCAGATTAATTTTTAAAATACAAGGTATGCGCGCTTATAAGACACGCACAATTGTTAAGGAATCTTCCACCAGTAATGGCATAGAACTATTTTCTATGAAATGAATCGAGAATTCATTAGAAAGAAAATAATTTTTGACAGATTTAGTGGCTATGGAATACCTAGGAAATGGTATGTGGCTTAAAACCTTGTGAACCCTGTAAATTTTCTTCGAAAAATTTGTCGAAAATAAATGCTGCTTTTCCAGAAAGTAAAAAAAAAAAAAAAAAAAAAAAAAAAAAAAACAAGAATAAAAATACCAAGTTGAGATAATTTTAATCTCAAATAAAACAAAATTTAAATGATATTTAATGAACATCTTGCACATAATAAACTTCGAAATTACATACCATGTTTTGCAGAAGACGATTTTGACCACGAAGTTTTTTTTTTATTATTGAGGTGAGTTATTTTGTACCAGTTGCCTCCGCCCGACATCATAAAGTTTTCTATACATGTCAAGCACATTTGAAATACATTGTCAAGTTTTTCTACTCCTATATTTTGAAAAGCTACTTTACAGCATCAATTAAATTGTCAACATTGTTTAAAAAAAATTAAGAATATTGAAATCCAGACTATTTAGAGGTTGACATTGTAATTGTAAATTCCATACATCTTTTAAGGATTCTTTTGCGATAATAGGATCATCTACTGGTGCTTGGCATTTTCTTTTTGTATGTATATAGGATTTGATTTTTCGCTATTTGGAATTTTTTCAAGTATTGCCGGAAAAAAATAATCATTTTTCGGGTTTCTTCTTTATTAAAATTTTCGACAACTTTTGTCACAACAGTTCCTTTTGCATGATTTTAAAATTTCATTTTGCATTTTCTGCGTAAAGAAAAGGCCATATTCCAATTTTTTCATCAAACACTTTGTTTCTATTTAAGTCCCATCATGGTCCTGCTACCGCTGTCATGATCATTACATTGGTAATAAAACTTTTGCTTTTGCTATGCCTAAAAGGCCAGTTTCATCCAGGGTAATGTAAAACGAATTACTAGTTTTCGTAATATAAAACCGTTCTTCATCGATAAGATTACGATCCAACATTTCCGAAAAATATCCATTAAATTGAACATGCTGTAAACAAAATCGAATCCTGTCTATCTTGTTTTTTTCTGTTAGACTTGGGTTAATGCTTGATGAAATACGCTTCAAAACCTTTCCATCCTTCACAATCCTGTGTAATGTTGATATAAAAATATCAAGAGACATGATAAATTTCGCAATGTTTGTCTTCGCCTTAGTGGGACATCTTTGATTTTGTTTAGCTGTTGAGAAAAATCTTCTTTTATTCGTCCGCATTAACTATTTTTTGCGATTTTACATTGTAAATTTCATTATAATTTATTTTTTATGACTTTGACAGCTTCCACAAACGGGATATAGTACTATGATGAACATAGAATTTAATCGCTGCAGCATTTATAGCATCATGGCTTAATTGATCATTTTTCTAAAGTTGCAGTAAAAACTGCAATAGAGAGTTACTATCTTTGTCATTTAGTTCCCTCTTTAAGGTAATTTTTAAATTGCTATTCATATTAACTGCCATAGTCACATCACTTTTTATTCCCAACATTTCACATTCCACATAACATTGTCTTAAACAACCAACGTGTCGTGTTATACTTATTGTAGTAAAATTTTACTGGTATATATGTACGAAACTACATCGAAAGTTATTTATGACTCCGCCTACTTTAAACGTAGCAACTAATTTGGGATAAAAATTTCAACCTAAATGTATTAACTTATTTGGTACACCAAACACTACCTTCAGTATTTTTTTAGTATTTTTTGTTTCAATATAGAGGTATTCGAGTGAGAAGTTCCTCTTCAACAGTTGCATAAACAAAAGCATTCATACGTCTTCATAAAAAGTAATTTATTCTCAACAGGTTGGGGAATCGAGCTGGACAAGGGAACTAAATCTGTCTGAGAAATGGTACCTGTAATGGATTATTCTTAAAACGAATAACATTCTCACTCTCTTTACATGTGGCTACATTATATATAAAATTTTTATGCATTATATACTATAAAAATAATACCTATAAAAAAAATACATTATTCAAATTTTCGAAAAAAGTATTACTGTCTAAATAAGTCTTAAAATAGTAAGTAACATTATCTGTATAATATGATAATAATATTTTACAAATGTCGTTGAAATATCTTAAATCAATAGAACATTAAATAAGTTAATTTGCAGTGTAACTAAAAAATAATTCTTGAAACTTACATTTTAAATATAGCATGAAGCTAAATTCAATTTAGATAAAACTTTTACAAGTTTTCAATGAACATGTGTAATCGCATGAAAGAAGATTGAATTCTACAGGAAATTAATTTGTTTTTCCAAACGAGCTTAGTTTAATGCTTAAACATATTAAAGAAAACTATTTGCATGAATCTCAAAACTCAATGTGCAGATTCAATTTCCTTGTTAAATTAATTTTAAATGCTTTGTATATTTCCTATTCATTACTAAGTAATAAATGATGAGCTTGTTATTTTTCAAACGTCAATTTGTTATTGCATATTTGTTATTCAGCATAAAAAATGTATATTTTTATTCAAATGGTAGTGGTTTATTAAAAGAAGTTAGCGCATAAAAATGCCTGCGAAGTAGGCGTTTTGATGAGTATTTCAAGCGAGTGAGTTTCGATTGCTAATTATTTTTTTTTAAATAATTATAAGAAATTTTAAATTCTGAATGTCAGGTGCATTGTGGGACAATTTTGGCTAGAGTCACAAAAATTGTGTCTTGTACGTGCGTGCCGTAGATTTCGTCAGCCATCGTACGCAGTTTTTATTAGTACAGTGTAAAAGAATATCTCTTAAGTTACCAAACTTTTATAGTAAACTGGAAGTACAAGTACTTTTCATGTAACAGTAACAGCAAAAATTCATGTAACCGATCCTGTTATATGATTTTTCCGGTTAAATGATTTTTAGTCGATCGATTATCCTCAAATTCATGCCTCCACATAAAACAGCTGCTGAGATTTGACGAAATTATACAAAATTTTCGATACCCTTCCCTAACACCTATTACTCTGAAAAGGGGGGATATATTCATAAATATGCTAAAATATGTGTTTTGTTATTTTACTTGAATTTTAATTTTAATTTATTTTATTATTACATTTTTTGTAGATTTATATTCTGGAAATTCGGCTCTTACATAAAACAGTTACAAAAGAATCTAAAAATTTCTAAAATTTTCGATCCCCAAATTTAGTCTCTTTAAATCAGGAATTACTAAAATTGCTGAAATATGAGTTTAATTATATTGTTACTAGATTTATTTTTCTCGGATTTCACGATCCTACTAATGAGAGTGATATGACTAAGATATGCCAAATATAGTAAAAATTTCAACTTTCCCCATTTCAATTGCTTGTGAGACGAGTTTGTAAAATCGCTGAAATATATGTTTAATTATTTTTTTATTCTATTTATTTTCTTAAATTTCACATTACTGCTTAAAACGGCTGTTGAGATATGGGCAGATTTGTATAATTCCTGGTACTATTCCTAAGACTCCCTAGCATCATTTAAATACCATTCCCACCTGATTAGTGTCCCTAAACGTCCTCCAGGAGAGTTTATTGTAAAATGTAGGGGTGGTCATAATGTTTTGCTCTTCGGTGTATATGTTTATTTAAATCGACATCGTACAAAAAAAAAAAAAAATAATAATAATAATAATTAACATTGAACTCAGTTACACTGTAATTGCAGGCTTATTTACATTTTTACGTTTTGTGCATTTTTTGAAAGATTGTTTTATAAATGCAGTTTTCGCATTTACAGGCAAATTCTTACTCATATAACAAGTTTCATACCAAAGGATTTGCGTTTTTTGAGCTTTTATCTTTTAGTGACGAATTCCAATTCAAAACATAAGATTAAAGATTCTGAAATAAATTAATTAAAATTTATCTGATGTAACTTATCCTACATTTTTTACAATGGTATCGAAGATATTTATTCATTAATGAATTTATTAAAATGTACTAAATCTTGAAAGAAATTTTCGTATCATAAATATATGGCTAAGGTATATTTATGCCACAAAATAAAGAAAGTTAAAAGAAAATTAAAAAAGGTACATGGTAAGCTCGAAAATTTGTTACTGATATGGAAACATTCACAATGAGAAGTTTCAGAAAAGAAAATATCCATCAGTTCCGTGAGTTACAATTGGGTGATATTTTTGGAAATTCGCTTGTTTAGGGTTATGTAATGATAACAACTGAGTGGAAAATAAAATAAGACTCCTGGCCGTAATAGTTACCGCACCTTATCTTTAAATATTATGCAGACGAGCGCAAATGAAAAAATCAGATACTTTCCCACATTGAAATGGTAATATCAGGATTTGCATCACTTTATCAACCATAAAAAGGCTTGACACATTTATTCCTGACTGTGTTTTTTTCTAGTTAAGTGTGTTTAAGTTTTGCTGCAGATCAGATGTGAAATTTACTGTAAAAAAATAATTAAGGTGATTCATATTATACCTAATATGGCGCATTTCGATGTAATTTTTCATTTCTCATTTTCATATTAATAACCAGAAATAAGAAAAATATATGTACAGGGTGTCCCAAAAGGTCATGTCCAAACGGCACACATGGTTGTGTCAGGTCATTAGGAAACAGAATTACATAGGAAAGGGGGGTCGGAAACGCGATTGTAATCCGCTAGAGGGCGATAAGCGATGTCAGACGAAAGCGCGGGCAGTCGCGGACATCGGCGCCTGCGGCGCCGATGTGAAGCATGCATCGCAGCTAATGGGGCCAATTTTGAGCACTTACTATGAGTTGTAGCATTTTTCTTTTTTATTTGGTACTGTTTTGTTGTAAAATAAAGATATTTTACACCGTTTGTTATCTTTTCTTTGCGTGACGGTTACGATGCAATTTCACTGTTTAGATCGCGTTTCCGACCCCCCTTTCCTATGTAATTCTGTTTCCTCATGACCTGACACAACCATGTGTTCCGTTTGGACATGACCTTTTGGGACACCCTGTATATATTGTATAAAAGTACGTTTAAAAAAGTACATATTTTATCTCAATTAAATATATATTCAAGGGTATTATTTTCTATTAGACAAACACTATAAAAAATAGAATTTCCGCAGTATGCTATTATTTTTACAAATGATAAAAAATGTATCATTACATGTCATGTAATAAATTCCTTCAATATTCAGTTAAAACACGCTGTTTTATGATTAGCTGGCCAGTTATGTTAAAACCAAACTTTGAAACCTGTTAAAGAGTAAATGTTTCCAGCTAATATTAAAATTCTATAATACATAGAAATATCAAATATTGTTACAAAAATATTTAAAAACAATTTAGAAAAATTAAAATAAGGGTGGAAGAATTATAGTTCAAGTGCGCACTCAAGTGCAATCCAAGGCTAACTTATCATAATATAAAGGCTTGTCGTTCATCAAGTTTCCTTTGACTGCAGTACAGGGGGCGCTGAACTACATGATTTTCACGTTGGTAGCGCCATCTAATGTTAGAAACTGAAATGTTTTCCATTATTTCCTATGGGATTATTAGCAGTAGTATGCACTAGGTGGCGTTACATACGAGACAAAGTCATATAATAAGTTGGCAATTATAGGGACAATTTCAACAATAGATTTTCTCCTGAATGCGAGGCCTTGATATTATGAAAAGGGGGCCTTGGTGCAATCAAGTGCGCACTCTGTGCACATAATTGTGCAATTATTAGAATTATTATAACTATTGCTGCTACATTTCTACAATCTTACCACAAATCCGTCGAATTTAATAATAATGTGTAAAATTGAAAACAAAATGTGTGTAAGTAAGGAATTATAAATGATATTTTTTTTATTAATGTATGCAGTCTCAAACACAGTTCCGTCAAAGACTTAATCATTCTAGGCAGCATATTGCTGGAACATAACTATGTTTTGAAGATCTTTTTATGTAATGTAAAAAAGTTACAGAATTTTTGAGACAGTCGTATATTTCCGTACTTGCGTATTTCATGAAATTTAAATCTTCGATTCATGAATTCCCCCTACTTTGATTAAGTAAGAACACATATAAAAATGAAGATTCTAATAAAAAAAAATTAACCCATTGCCGAAGCACACTTGCTATTTGATGCACTGTTAAAAAAAAGTCTG
The DNA here is from genome assembly GCA_964019185.1 of Maratus speculifer. Classification (NCBI taxonomy): domain Eukaryota; kingdom Metazoa; phylum Arthropoda; class Arachnida; order Araneae; family Salticidae; genus Maratus; species Maratus speculifer. The sequence goes on along the minus strand of OZ025297.1, from coordinate 178,337,958 downwards.
TTACTTTTACGGCAAAAACTGCTGGTAGCAATGTTGCCAACAGTTTTTGCCTTAATAATTGCAGTAAAATAAGATGTAATAAAAAATTACATTTAATTTTACTACATTTTTTAGGGCAAAAACACAATTGGAACCGCTGAAAAAATTCCTGCTAGTGGTTTTTGCCGTAAATGTAACGGATATTTTTATAGTGTGAAAATGCGTTTAGGTTTAAGGATTTTAGGTATTTTTATGTTAAATACTTGAATTTTCTGTATTTTGAGAGTCAAATGTAAAATTTAAGGCTTAATGTTTTAGATTTTGAACGAAAAAAATCCTTTAATTTACTGATATTTTTCAAAAGGGCAAAAAAAAAAAAAAAAAAAAAAAAGGGTAATAATAAAGGTACTAAATGTGTTAATTAAAAAAATTGAATCCTCTAAATAAATACTTTTTTTTATCGTTTTATCTTCGAATTATATTTTGCATATTTAAAAAAAAGTTAAGTGTTTCCATTTATTGAGTTAAAAAAGTCTCTAGAATAAACAAACGGGTATTTTCTTCAATAAACAAAGAACTGAACGAAAGAGTGGGTTTTACTTCAAATTATTAAAGTTAAGTAGTTTTCTCAAAAAAATTCTGTATTACTTTCATCAACATAAAAATAATTTCTTTTTTTAATAACCACGCAATTAATTAATAGCTTATATTGTCTTATATTAGTTTTTTTACATAATTGAATGTATAAAAAATAAATAAATAATAAATAAAAAATAACTAATCATATAAATTGGATATAAAGAAATACTATGAATTTAACAAACACAGTATATTTGAAATAAAAAAAAGGAAACATTTTTAGATTTTGGAGCTACGTTACATTCACCTAATCTTATTAGCCTGAATTTAGATGAAGTTTGATTTTTCTTTATTATTCTATATCCTTCGGATATTTAATATTTTTCTGTTTCGATTTAACATTCAAGTTTATAGTTATTAAAATAATAATATATATATATATATATATATATATATATATATACACTATATGGCCATTGATTATTGGACACTTGCGATTTTAGACATTTTGTTAAATATCTAGAAAAATACATGAGGAATCATCTTGAAACCCTTAGTGTATAAATATAATAGTATAATTCATACATCTCCGTGAAGATTTTTTCTCGAAACTTCATAGGGGACCGTCAACAAATTAAAAAAGAATGAATATCTTTTGAATAACCCTGTCAAAACTAATGTAGCAAAAGCGTTCAAACTCTAGATTATGATTGAATGCCTTATTGTAATATACTGTGTTCATTTTTATGCAAATAGCATGCATACTCGCAGAGTAATTAAGGTTTTTATAAAAATGGTTCCAAATGAGTTGGTTTACTAAATAATTTTTTACTGCGCATGCGTCAAAGATATCAAAATTTCATTTGCATAATATGTTAGCTAAATGTATAGAGCAACTTTTGTGAAAGTCACAAAATCATAACTTGAAAATTCTGAAAATAATCGTCAATTGAATAAGTTGAAAATCTGTTATTCCCAAAATGAAGCAAAAACAAGAGGGGTTGTATCCATATATTCATTGATTAGTGTCAATATAGAACACACAATACGGGATGTACTACTACATTTGGATAAAATCCCTCATTTTTTGCTTCATTTTGGAAACAACGGATTTTGTCCTTTTTCTATAGACTATTACTTTCAGAATTTTCAAGCTATGATTTTGAGACTTTTACAAACGTTGCTCTATACATTTTACCAACATAATATGCAAATGAAATTTTGATATCTTTGACGCATGCGCAGTAAAAAATTATTTCGTAAACCTACTCATTTTTCATACAATTTTTATTATTTTTTAATTCTGATTACAGGGTACTGTGTGCAATGTTGTTTGTCATATTTTCTGAAAAAAATATTATTTTATATTAAGAACTCTGAAAATTATACGGGAAAAACTTGGAAAAATTTGGAACCATTTTTATAAAAACCTTAATTACTCTGCGAGTATGCATGCTATTTGCATAAAAATAAACACAGTGTATTACAATAAGGCATTCAATCATAATCTAGAGTTTGAGCGCTTTTGCTGCATTAGTTTTGACAGGGTTTCCCAAAAGATATTCATTCTTTTTTAATTTGTTGATGGTCCCCTATGGAGTTTCGGTAAAAAAATCTTCACGGGGATGTATGACGTATACTATTATATTTATTATACTATTATATTTATATAATAGTATAATTATATTTATTATACTATTATATTTATACACTAAAAGTTTCGAGATGATTCCTCATGTATTTTTCTAGATATTTAGTAAAATGTCTAAAATCGCAAGTGTCCAATAATCAATGGCAATATAGTGTATATATATATATATAATTTTATTCATTTTTCATATACACGAGAGAAAAAAATCATATTAAATGTAAAATCCTATACATCCAACAAACCATACACAATTTTACGTAGTGTATTCTAAGGAATGTGGAAAAAAATTGAAGCTAAAATATTCATATTAGTAAGAGTTGTAAGGATTTACAAAAATAATTATTATTTTTTAATTTAAATTTTAGTAAAATGTGCTATTTTATATTTTCTTTAATTAATTTTTAGTATTAAGTATTGTTTGACCACATAAAGTACAATATTATTAACAACTGAAGATGTGTTTTCAAAGGGACTCTGACACCTTAATTAACATTCCCTGTTTATATAGAAAACTGAAAGTTTTAAATGCTTAAATATGGGGTTATCATTTATTTAATAAATAAAAGATACATAGAAAAACTAAAAATAAACAAAATATTTATTAATCAAAATCACGCTATGAAACCACACAAATCAAATGTTGAATAACATTTTCTATCTGATTTAATAATTGTTTATAACAATTAATGCAGTATAATGTAAAAAGTAAAAACAACAAGAACATTGTTAACGAAAGAGAAATAAAACTTTATTCAGATAATAAATTTGAAATAATTATTTTTTGTTTCAAATTCATTGGATTTTTTTTAAACGTAAATTTATAATTATTTATCGCATCAAATTTCATTCTCCTTGCCCATTAAAAAATTCTTTTATTAGAAAAAAAACAATTTCATATATGTGAATATTTAATCTCTTTTCTGTTTTATATCAATACTTTAATATGCATATTCATGCAATGATAAATATCTCTTGTTTTCCAGTAAATTATTTATTTATTACAAAATAGAATTATTATCATTTCTATAATGCATTTGTCTAGCATTGGTCTAGCATAAAATGTGACATTTGGAAGTATCGTTAATCTAATGCATATAATACTATAATAAACGAAGAGAGACTAATCTTCAATTCATTAAATCAGACGTGAAATATATACGCCGTTTATAATTATATCTAATAACTGATGCGAATTATTTAACAATATTACGAGAAAAATTGATCTGTGACATTAACAATTATTCGCATTCTATTCTATCAATATTTCCTTCCTTACCACTTTAGAATTAAAATCCACCCCTCAGCAACTTTTACTAAAATCGATAGGAAGTTTCTAAAGCAACATGCGATTAACCATTCACGTGACAAGATGAATATTATTGTTGCATGGAAAAGGAAGTATAACATCTGATATAGTGTTGATAATACTAGTTAATTTAATTATTATAAAATTAGCCAAGAGATCAGGAAAACTTTTATAATTAAAGTTTAAATACATATACAGTGTCTATTATTGAATTATTCTAAAATTTCAATAGCTATGTGTGTTGATGTCAAACTTACATTCATGTTCAAAAATCTCCATTTCATTTTATTTTGTTTTTATTAGAGTGAACTGTGTGGAGAGTGTTCTGTGTGTATATCAGAGTGCACATTGTTTAGAGCTGTTTATAAAAATAACGTAGTACAATGTTTTGTTTAATAAGTAAAAACAACAGAAAGATTATTTTTTTAATATTTTAATCAGATAAAAAAATTAACGTCTTTATTTATTGTTTGCAATAAATTGGTTTTAATTTTTAAAGTGAAGTTACAATAATTTCGCGCATCAAATTTCACTTCAAAATTCCATTCAAAATATCTTTCGTTAAGACAAATAAATAAATAAATAAATAAATAAAATGAAATAAAATGCAGTTTCATATATATGAATATTGAATTTCTTCTTTACATTATAACAATGCTTTATTATACACATTTATACTGTGATAAATGTCGCTCTTGTTTCTGGGAATGTTTTATTTATTGCCATATTGAGAATTATTGACACTTTAATAATGCATATGTCTAGCATAAGTCTAGCATAAAAGGTAACATCTGGAAGTATCTTTAATATAATGCATATAACTGCTTAATAAACGAAGAGAGACTAATCTTCAATTCATTGTTCAGAAATGAAAAATATGCGTCGTTTATAATTATCTGTTATAACTGAAGCTAATTCTTCAAAATTATTACGAGAAAAATTGATCCGCCACATTAGCAATCATTCGCATTCCAGTTCTATCAACATTTCCTTCCCTTAAAATTTAAAATTAAAATCAACTCTTCAGAAACATCTTTTAAACTCGATAGGAAGTGCCTAAAGCGACATGCTATTAACGATTCACATGACACGATAATTATAATTTACGTACGGAGAAGTAAGTATAATATCTGATGTAATGCTGTTAATACTAGTTAAATTAAGTATTATACAATTTGCCATGAGATTCGGAGAAATTTCTTAATTTTAGTTAAAATTTAAATACATTATGTATTGTTGAATTGTGAATAGAATTAATAAATTCGTTTGTTATGTTTATGTTGAAAATTTTCAATTTCGTTTTAACTGTATTTTGTTTGATTAGTGTGTTTAGAGTATTTGGTTAACACACGATTATTGAGCATTATTGGGTGACTATCTTTGACCCTTCAAAGATTCTTTCATTAATAATAATAATACAATTTTATATATGTGAATAAGCAATATCTTATTTTATTTTATATCAATACTTCATTATACATATGTATAAATTGATAAATATTTCTTGTGTTCCTGTAAATCATTTATTTACTACCAAATACAGAATTATTCACACTTTAATAATGCATTCGTCTAGCATAAAATGTAATATCTGGAAATATCTTTAGTCTAATGCATATGATTTTTTAATAAACTAAGAGAGAACTAATCTTCATTTCATTGTTCAGTCGGGAAAAATATACATATAAATATTCTAATAAATGAAGCGAATTCTTTAATAATATTACAAGAAAAATGGATCTGCGACATAGCAATTATTCGCATTCATTTTCTTTAAATATATCCATTCTTTCTACTTTATAATTAAAATCCACCCCTCAGCAACATTATCTAAACTCGATAGGAAGTGCCCAAAAAGACATGCTATTTGCGATTCACATGACAAAATAAATATTATTGTCGTATAAAAAAGTAAATATAACATCTGATGTAGTCCTATTAATACCAATTAAATTAAGTATTATACATTTTGCTATGAGGTCACAGAATAACTTTCATAATACAAAACTGTTCAAAAACTATTTCTATTGACTAATATATTACAATGTTTTATTTAATAAGTAAAAACTGAAAATAATATCATTATTTTAATTTAAAAATAATATATTAAATTTCACTTTATTTGTTGTTGTTTGAAATTAATTCATGTCATTTTTCTTCGAACGTGAAATTTCATTATCCTTGGGTATTCAAAATACCTCTCTTTAAAATATTTAAGAAAAATTCGACAATATTAAATTTCTTATTTCCTTTGATATCAATGCTTTATTATGCAAATTTATACAGTGATAAATATCGTCCGTATTCCTGTGAATGATTCATTTATTATCAAATCCAGAATTACCCAGTTAAAAATGAACTGCAGTTTTTTTGTAGAAGTGAAGTGTTTTTGAGGTTTTTCTAAAATTTCTCTAGTCTTTCTGTAGTGCAATCTCAACTATAAAATCACTTCAGTTATTTTGTAGTTAATCAAAGGTGATTTTGCAGTAATTTATTTTAAACATTCTGTGCGCTATTAACTTTGAAAACACTGTAGTTTTTATAAAGTCATTTTATAATCAAAAATTAAAAAAATATATGACTTTATAATCGTAGAATCACTGCAGTGAATTTGAAGTTATTATCCAACCATTAATTTAGAAGTACATTTCCGATGCATCTCTCGTATAACTGTAGTTATTGTCCGATAAATTCACAGAATTTAATCGGAGAAAAATAATTTCAAATATGCTTCAAAATCGAACTAGGGATTTCTCATCCCATCGAACCACTTCCATAGTAAAAAATTTATTAGTTCCTACTTTGTTTTGTTACTTGGAAATTACAAGTTTTAATACATTAAAATCCATTTTTTTTTTTTTTTAATTCAGACATGGGCGTCCCTATCAATGCTTCCTTCCCCCTAACTAAAATTCTTAGTTCCTTTATTATTTTAAGCTAAGAGAAAAAAAATTAATTTCACTCAATTACATTTCGAAATCTAGTGAGGGGTAGTGACTACCTGTGCCCCCTGCATACAACGGAAATTTCTTAGTTCCTTTATTTTAAGTTACTCTATAGGAATAAATTTTGCGAGGTTTATCAAAATCAGAGAAAAAATATATTAAATTTGAAAAGTTATGAGGAACAATGGGCCTTTCACTCACCAGCCCCTTAATGCGAAATTTCTTCTTACTTTTTATTGTAAATTTCTTGAAAATTATACATTTTGCTATGCTTTTGAAAATATTTTTTTTAATTTAGGAAGGGGCAAATACTTTCCTCTACCTTCCTCCCCCTAACAGAAAATTCTTAGTTCTTATATTTTAAGCTAAAAAAAAAAGATTGAATTTCAGTATTTTTTCAAAAATCGGAGAAAAAAATTAGTTAAATTTCAAAATCGAGTGAGGGAAAATGGCTCATCTATTCCCCCACCGCTCACAGAAAATTCTTCTTTTCTTTATTTAAATCACACTAAAAGAATAAATTTTATTATGCCTTTGTAAATTGGAGGAAAAATTGCTAATTAAATTTCAAAATCCAGGGAGGGGCAATGAGTCTACAACCCTCTCCTTAATTGAAAATTTCTTTTTCTTTCTTTCTAAGTTACTCGAAAGATTTACATTAGGTTTTTGAAAAAAAAAAAAAAAAAAAAAGAGGAAATTTTATCTAATTAAATTTTAAAATCCAACGAGCTCCTCTGCTTCCTGCCCCCATACATCTCCATCTTCATAACTGAAAATTACTTGCAATTAATTTACTATTACTTCATTTTGAAATCGACATACAAATATTTGAATCATCAAATAATTTTTTAAATCGCTCTTTAAAATTATTATTCGATCTAAACTTAATGAATCATAGAAAGAAAAAAATACTTCATCAGTTAATTGAAGTGTATTTTCTAATTATGTATTCATTTTAAAAGCACATCAAGGTTTCTTATTTCATGCAAATATTAAATTATTAAAAGTGTTTAAAATTATTTTACAAGTCATAAATATACTGAAAAATCTAGTCATTTTTTATATTAAAATAAAAAAAAAATCAGAAATTTCCCTTTGTAAAAAATTATTTACCAAAGAAAAAAAAGAAGAAAATTAAATTAATGTTTCTATTTTATTTTTAGGTAAAAATGTAGATAAGTTAACAATCAAATATATCTACATAATCATTAAAAACATATGCTACATTAAAAAATAAAAATGACATAAAATGAGTCCTTATTCTAATTCAAAGTTATTAATTATGAACTTCTTATTTTATAAAATTAATTTTTCCTTTTTACAAATATATATTTCTTAAATTAACACATTTAATTACATTATAATTCCTAAAAAATATATATTATCAGAAAACCTCTAAAATTCGTTTATTCTTTTTTTATTTGCAAGAAAGATTCAGAAATATTCCCCATTTAAAAAACTCACTACAAAAAAAAAAAAAAAAAAAAAAAAAATAATAATAATAATAATAATAATAATATATATATATATATATATTATTTTTATTTAATTTTTAAATTAAAAAATGTTTATAAATAACAAATTATTATTCTAACACAATATTATATTCTTATTTTATAAAATTAATTTATCCTTTTTACAAATATATATTTCTTAAATTAACACGTTTAGTTACATTATAATTCCTAAAAAAATATATTATCAGAAAAACTTCTAAAATTCGTTTATTTTTTTTTATTTGCAAGAAAGATTCAGAAATATTCCCCATTAAAAAAAAAAAAAATATATATATATATATATATATATATATATATATTATTTTTATTTAATTTTTAAATTAAAAAATGTTTATAAATAACATTCTAACACAATATTATATTCTTATTTTATAAAATTAATTTATCCTTTTTACAAATATATATTTCTTAAATTAACACTTTAATTACATTATAATTCCTAAAATATATATTATCAGAAAAACTTCAAAAATTCGTTTATTTTTTTTTTATCTGCAAGAAGGATTCAGAAATATTCCCCATTTAAAAAACTCTCTACCAAAAAAAAAAAAAAAATATATATATATATATATATATTATTTTTATTTAATTTTTAAATTAAAAAATGTTTATAAATAACAAATTATTATTCTAACACAATATTATATTCTTATTTTATAAAATTAATTTTTCCTTTTTACAAATATATATTTCTTAAATTAACACATTTAATTACATTATAATTCCTAAAAAAATTATATTGTCAGAAAAACCTCTAAAATTCGTTTTTTTTTTTTTTTTTTTTTTTTTTTTGCAAGAAAGATTCAGAAATATTCCCTACTTAAAAAACTCGCTACAAAAAAAAAAAAAAAAAAAACATATTTATTTATTTATTTATTTATTTATTTAATTTTTAAATTAAAAAATGTTTATAAATAACAAATTATTATTCTAACACAATAATAAAAAATATGTTTTACCGTATCATTAAATGACATAAAATAAATTTTTATTCTAAGTAAAAAATATTAATTACCGACCCAAAATATATTAAAGTAAGTACTTCCATGTCAAAAATATATATTTTATAAAATTAACACAACGCATGTAATTACATTATAATTCATAGTAAAAAAATTATTATTTTCGCAATTAGCCTAAAAATAAAATTATTTTATTAAATATTTACTGATTTTTAAATTCAGAAGAAAAACCACTTCATTTGCTTTAGCTAATTCGCTAAAGTATTTGTTTAATTCATTTAATATTAAATTGTTTTTAAAATACACGCCCATATAAACGAATTACAATAAATAAATAAATAATAAAATAAAAGCACTTTAAAACATCCAATTTTTCTGCCTGCCATTCAGCTTTTGCAACAAATAACCTTTAATTGAAATGCCTCCCCTTTGTACCTCGCACAACACAAACCACACAAGTCTCAACGGGCAAGTGGTCAAAGCGTGTCTCTCCTGTACCTGGGATCGTCAGTTCGAGTACAACTGTTTCCACAGTCAAAATCTGCCTTTGAAATATTAAAAAGGAAGCTTACCAGTATGGTCAATAGATGGCGCCAGCAGAGCCAAGTTTTTGGGTGGGAGGGGCATTTAACTTCAAATTCACTGCAGAAAATGTGTAGTTATGAACTACACATTCACTGTAGTGATTTTGTAGTTGTTGACTTCGAAAAAACTGCAGTGATTTGTGCCAAATCACCACAGTTTCTCAACTGCATTTTCTTTGCAGTTTCACTAGAGTTCATTTTTAGCTGGGTAATTAACACTGTGATAATGCATTAATCTAGCATAAGTTTACACTGTTAAAAATTTATACAAAGTTTGAATCAAATTTTGGTGTTCCGTAGCTGCCAACATAACATAGTGAAATCTTGTAGGAAAATTTGGAGCTTTATATTTCAATCTAGTTACAGTTATTTGAACTATTCTTCAAAAAGAGCGCCAATCTTTGGTTCAAGATTTCACTATCTTACAATGGCAGCTTTTGAGCACCAAATTTCAGTTCAAAATAGGACAAGATTTTTAACAGTCTAGAGCAAATGGTAATATCTGGAAATATCTATAATCTAACGCATATGATTCCTTAATAAACAAAGAGAGACTAATCTTCAATTCATATTTCAGACGTGAAAGAGATATGTCTTTTATAAATATATCTAACAAATGAAGCAAATTTTGTAACAATATTACGATAAAAAATAATCTGTGACATTAGCAATTATTCGCATTTCTGTTCTATCAACATTTCCTTACTTTTAACTTTAGAATTAAAATCGGCCCCTCAGCAGATTTTTCTACACTCGACAGGAAGTGCCTAAAGCGACATGTTATTAACGATTCACATGACAAGATAAATATTATTGTCTTTTGGTAAAAGAAAAATAGTGTTTAATGCAGTGCTGTTAATACTAGTTAAATTAAGTATTATAAAATTCGTTATGAGATCAGGAGAACTTTCATAATTCAAAAAACTATTCAAAAACTATTTATAGTAACTAATATTATATATATAAAACCCCCTCCGTGTATAACGTTTCCGGGATTCACCGATCCACGAGAAAAATAAATTATTCCGATTCGGCGTCCACGTTAGTCTTAAGTATTCCGAGCCGTTCACAAATATTTTAATCGTTCAACTTATGGAAATATATATATAAAAGATTTATTCATCATTTTCTTTAAAACCTACAAAAACTATCTAATTATAATGTTTAAGTTCTAAATAAAACCACCAGCAATTACGAGATAAACAAACGATTTAATCAAGTTAATGCTGCTGCCATTCAAGAATGACAAATTCCAAACCTATAAAAATATATTGCGAAAAGTTAAATCCAATTTTAAAGGCTATCTATTTCCTGACCAATGAAAACGTTCCACAATCGTAATGGAGCGTTCTCATTCGTCAGATTTAAAGTAGGAGCAGTAAATGACGTCATTACATTTTAATGCACTTTGAAATCTTTTCAGGATTTCAAAAACAATATTTAATTAAAACTGTTTATTAAGGAAAGCGAAGGTGCGTTTTAATGCAATATTGTTAATTTTTTTTATATTCGGGTTGCTTTAATTTTTTTTCTGTCGAGAATGATTCTTGAGAATGACTCTTTTGTCACATCACGTTTCACGTGTGGATGTTTACTCTTCACTGTGTTGACGTTTGTTTTCGATTGTATAATTTTTTTTAAGTTCTTTCTTTTAAGTTTTGGTTGACAAATTGAAGTTTTACATCGTTATAATTTTTTTTAAATGCAATGAGCGAAGACGAAAGTCCCATTGCAAGAAGACATGACATTATATCGCGGTGCTTACGGAGTGCCAACACAACGTGAAACCATTGCGCGTAACCTCCAACTAAATATGGAAAATTGAACATAAAAAGGGAAATTTCGAAACAAAGCACGGTCAAAAAAGTACAATTTAGAGACTCTGGTGGAAATCCTAAGATTATTCCAGAACTGGAAGAACGAGATTAAATATAACCTCAAAAAAAAGACGCATGTAGCATCCAAACAAGTTTGGTTACTCCATACTTCGATGTCATTTCACCGACTGGCGTCAGCAAAGAACGGAGAATGCAAGGCAGTATGGTACCAAAAAGCACAGAAAAGGCATAGCAAAATGTATCCCAGCCCAAAACTAACTCTAAGAACACAAAAGAGGGTGCCACATTGCTCAGTAATTTTGTGTGACAGTCACCTGGAACCCTTTCACCTTCGAAGTTTCCCATCGGCTAACATAGCGGCACAGGTCCCGCGTTTTACTGGCATATGTTCTCGGACACCTGGTCCGCACTACCATACGAAGTTCCTATGCACACTACGCTCGCGCAGGTCCACAACTGCAGTAAACAAGTTTTTCGGTTGATGCTTGGTCTAAAAAGGGGTCAAGTTAAATTTAGAAAAAACAATGAACAGCAAATAAGGTGGTTAGCGCGGCAAAGCCAGGAGTCGCGGGATAGAACTCGGGCGGCAAATGCCTCATCACAACAAGTTCGACACGAAAGAGAGGCAGAAGTCCATCGTGCTCGGGAGTTTCAAATCCCTGAAAATATTGAAGACGAAGAACATTATTGCGGATCGATGAACGTTATTTGCCAGTTTTGTGGTTCCAAAAATTTCAGAGCTGAACGTCCGCATGACGGAAAATTTACAAGTTGCAGCAGTAAAGGAAGATTAAAACTTTAAAAGCCTATACGGAGGGAAATATTTTATCATATGCTATTTTGTTTTGTTTCACTTGCTATGGATCCGAGCAACCCTGATTACAAGAACAAAAATTTTTAAATATTTTTGATATTTTTATTATTTTCTCTCAGTAACATTATATATTTTTTGGCTGTAGTTTCACAATATATTCTTTTATAACTTTTTTTGCCTTACTTTATTCTTTTAAAATTTATGTATTTACCATTTGTTCATTACAATTCCTTCCATCCACCAGATAGTTTTGTTACAGTTTTGAATGCAAATTTCTCTTAAAATTTTCTTTTTCTTTTAGATTTTCTCCCCTCATGTTTAATTGTTATATTTTCAAAATTATTTAAGCTTAAAGTGGCTATGATTGTCCACAGTTGGTGTATTTTTTATCACCCTTTTAAAAATGCGAACACGTCATTTTGACGGGCTATTTTCTAGTACTACAATGTTTTATTTCATAAGTAAAAAAATAATTTGTTGATTGTATATATAATTCAATGTTATTAGTTATTGTTTGAAATCATTCCATTGCATTTTTCTTTACATGTGAAGTTTCAATAATTTCTCACATCATTTTCAAAATTTCTTTCGTTTAGATAAAGAAGAAAAATATTCCAATGTCATATATGTGAATAATAAATTTCTTAGTTGCATAATATCAATGCGTTTTTATGCATGTTCATACAGTGATAAATATTGCTCTGTTTCTGCAAATGATTTATTTATTACCAATACAGAACTATTAACACTTTAATAAAGGATTAGCCTAGCATAGGTCTAGCACAAAAGGTAATATCTGAAACCATATTTAATCTAATCATATGATTCTATGATGAACGAAGATAGACTAATCTTCAATTCATTGTTCAGACCTGAAAGATATGCGTCCTTTATGATTGTACCTAATAAATGAAGCAAATTCTGTAACAATATTAAGAGAAAAAATGTTCTGTGACATTAGTAAATATTCGCATCCTTATTCTATCAATATTACCTTCCTTTCAACTTTTGAATTAAAATCCTCCCCTCAGAAACATTTTCTAAACTCGATAGGAAGTGCCTAAAGCGACAAGCTATTAACGATTCACATGACAAGATAGATATTATTGTCTTTTAAAAAAGAAAATATAACATCTGATGTAGTTCTGTTAATACTAGTTAAATTAATTATTAAAAAATTCGCTATGAGATCAGGAAAACATTTATGACTAAAGTTTAAATTCATACACAGAATGTATTGTTGAATTAGTCATAAATTTTAATGGATATGAGTGTCGAAGAATATTTTATGAATATCAAACTTATATTTATGATCAAAAATTTAAATTTTATTTTAATTGTATTTTGTTTTGATTAGAGTGTTTTGAGTATTTGTTTAGCGCACGATTTTTAGTTGTATTGAGTGACTATCCTTAACCTTTCAAAGATTATTTCATGTAAAATAATAATAATAAATAATAATAATAATAATAATAATAATAAATTTATGTATGTGAATAATAAATCTCTGATTTATTTTATATCAGTGCTTTACTATGCATATTTATACATTCATAAATATCTCTTGTGTTCCTGTAATCCTTTATTTGTTACCAAATAACAATTATTAACACTTTAATAATGCATTAGTCTAGCATAAGTCTAGAATAGGTAACATCTGGAAGTACCTTTAATCTGATGCTCCTGTTCCTTAGTAAATGAAGAGAGAATATTCTTCAATTCATTCTTCAGACGCAAAAGATGTACGTTCTTATAATTATATCTAATAAATGAAGTGAATTCCGTAGCAATAATACGGGAATATTGATATGTGACATTAGCAATTATTCGTATTCCGGTTACATCAATATCGCCTTCCTTTCAACTTTAGAATTAAAATCCACCTCTCAGCAAAATTTTTCAAACTTGATAGTAAGTGCCTATAGCGACATGTTATTGACGATTCACATGGCAAGATAAATATTATTGTCATATGGAAAAGGAAATATAACATCTGATGTAGTGTTGTTAATACCAATTAAATTAAGTATTGTAAAATTCGTCATAAGACCGGAGAACTTTCACAATTAAATTTTAAATTTTTATGCAGTATTTATTATTGAATTATTCCAAAATTTCAATAGATATCAGTTTTGAAGAAGGTTTTATGAATGTAAAACTTATATTTATTCTCAAAAATTTTAATTTAATTTTGATAGTATTTTGTTTTTATTAGATTGTACTATGTAGGGAAATTACAATGTAGAGAGTATACTGTGTGTTTATATGAGTGTATAGTGTTTGCAGCTGTTTACAAAAATTAACGTAGTACGATGATTTACTTATTAAGCAAAAGCTACAAAAATATAAGTTTTTTAATATTTTAAGAACAAAATAAATTTAAAGTCATTATTTTTTGTTTGAAACAAATTCATTTGATATTTTTAATGTAAAGTTACAGTTTTTCTGCGTCCCAAATTTCACTATACTTGACCATTCAGAAATATTTCGTTAAAAATAAATCATATATGTGAATATTGAATTTCTTCTCTGCTGTACATGAATGCTGTATCGTGCATATTTATACTGTGATAAATATTACTCTTGTTCTTGTGAATGATTTATTTATTGCCAAAGACATAATTAATTAACATTATAATAATGCATTGGTCTGGCGTAAAAGGTAACATCTGGAATTATCTTTAATCACATTCACACGATTCCTTAATAGACGAAGAGAGACTGATCTTCAATTCATTGTTCAGACGTGAAAGATATACGTCATTTATAAATATATCTAACAAATGAAGCCATTTTTAAACAATATTAGAGAAAAATTGATCTGTGACATTAGCAATTGTTCGCATTCCTGTTCTATCAATATTTTCTTTCTTTCAAATTTAGAATTAAAATCCACCCCTCAGCAACATTTTATGAACTCGGTAGGAAGTGTCTGAAGCGACATGCTATTAACGATTCACATTACAAGGTAAATATTACTGTCGTATGGAAAAGGAAATATAACACCTTATTTAGTGCTGTTGATACTAGTTAAATTAAGTATTATAAAATTCGGCAAGAGATCGAAAAATCTTTCATAATTAAACTTTAAACTCAAATGCAGTGTGTATTGTTGAATTATTCTACAATTTCCATGGATATAAGTGTTCAAGAACATTTTATAAATTTCAAACTTACATTCACGTTTAAAAATTTCAATTTCGTTTATTGTATTTTTTATATATTAAAGTGTACTGTGTATAGAATGTACTGTATGATTAGTAGAGAATACTGTGTTTATCACTGTTTATAAAAATTTATGTTGTGCAATGTTTTATGTAATAAAGAAAAAGATTATTTTTTAATATTTCAATAGGGATATTAAGTTAATCATCTTTATTTATTGTTCGAAATGAATTCATTGGATTTTCTTAAATGTAAAGTTGCAATTATTTCGCCCATGAAATTTCACGATCCTTGGCCATTCAAAATATCTTTCTTTAAAATAAATAAATAAATAAATAAATAAAATAAAATAAAATACAACAAAATGTACTTTCTGATATGTTAATACTATGTTTCTTATTTAATATATATAACAATGCTTTATAATGCACATTTAAATATTGCTCTTGTTCTTGACAATTGCTTTTTTGAATGATTTATTTATTGCCAAATACAGAATTATCAACACTTTAATATTGTATTAGTCTAGCATAAGTCTAGCATAAAAAGTAACATCTGAAAGTACCTTTAATCTAATCATATGATTCTATAATGAACGAAGAAAGACTAATCTTCAATTCATTGTTCAGACCTGAAAGATTTACGTCGTTAATAATTATATCAAATAACTGAAGCGAATTCTTTAACAATATTACACGAAAAAATTATCTGTGGCAATTGCAATTATTTGCATTCCTATTCTATCAATATTTCCTTCCTTTCAACATTAGAAATAAAATCCACCCCTCAGCAACATTTTCTAAACTCGATAGGAAGTATCTAAAGGGACATGCTATTAAAGATTCACATGACAATATCAATATTATTGTCGTCTGGAAAAGGAAATGTAACATCTGATGTAGTGCTGTTAATACTATTTAAATTAAGTATTATAAAATTTGCCATGAGATCCGGAGAACTTTCATAAATAAAGTTCAGATTAATATGCAGTATGTTTTGTTGAACTATTCTAAAATTTCAATGGATATGAATGTTGAACAACGTTTTATATTACGAATTGAATATTTCCAACTGAGCGAATAATTGCCCAGGCCGGTAATCGAACCCAGATACTTGGCTTACAGGGTCAATTCTTTACCTGTTAAGCTAACCGGGCGATAACCGACTATAATTTCTAGCTCAGATAACCTTTTTGGCCATAACATCTGGTCTGTCATTTAGACAGCTCGGCAGAATGAGACGCAGGTAATGGAACTTCATAGAACGATGGATACGTAGATATACTATTATTTTAACATCAGTTGGAAATATTCAATTCGTATGATAACTTTACCAATCAGTTAGATTGTGTTAAAATAATAGTAAACTTTTTATATATTTATTATTTTAATTGTTTGATAAGGTATTAAATTTAACGTCATTATTTATTTTATAAAACTATTTAATTGCATTCTTCTTTATAGATAATGTTACAATAATTTCATACATCAAATTTCGCTGTCCTTGAACACTCATTTTTTTTTCGTTTAAATAAAGAAGAAAAAAATTCAAATGGCATATATCTGAATAGTAAATTTCTTGTTTACATTATATCAATGATTAATCATGCACATTGTTACAGTGATAAACATCTGTCGTGTTCCTGTGAATGTTTTATTTCTTAACAAATACAGAATTATTAACACTTTAATAATGTATTCGTTTAGCATAAGAGGAAAATTTTGGAAGTATCTTTAGCTTAATGCATATAATTCTATATATAAACGAAGAAAGACTAATCTTCAATTCATTTCTCAGACGCGCAAGATATACGTCGTTTATAATTATATCTAATAGCTGAAGCGAATTCTTTAACAATGTTAGAAAAAAAATTGATCTATGACATTAGTAATTATTCGCATTCCTCTTCTATCATTATTTCCTTCCTTTCAAATTTAGAATTAAAATCCACCCCTCAGCAACATTTACTAAACTCCATAGGAAGTGCCCAAAGCGACATGCTATTAACGATTCTCATGACAAGGTAAATATTATTGTCGTATGGAAAAGTAAATGCAACATTTCATGCAGTGCTTTTAATACTAGTTAAATTAGATAACATAAAATTCACCATGAGATCCGGAGAAATTTCCTAATTAATGTTTAAATTCATACGCAGAATGTATTATTATTCATTGATATTATTGATATATTAATGTATTGAATTATTCTAAATTTTTAATAGATTTCAGTGTTAAAGAACATTTTGTGAATGTCAAATTTGCATTCATGTTCAAAAATTTCAATTTTATTTTAATTGTATGTTGTTTTTATTCGAGTGTACGGAGCAGAGAATGTATTGTGTGTACATTAGAGTGTATAGTGTTTATAACTGTTGATAAAAGTTAATGTAGTACAATTTTTTATTTAAGAGATTGTTATTCTAATAGTTTAATAAGATAATAATTTTAACTTCATTATTTATTGTCTAAAACAAATTCATTTGATATGTTTTATGTAAAGTTACAATAATTTCGTGCATCAAACCTCACTATCCTTGACAATTCAAAAATTATTTTAAAAAATCATATATGTAAATATTAAATCTTTTATTTATTTTATGTCATTGTTTATTAAGCATATTTATACAGTGATAAATATCGCTCGGATTCCTTTGAATGATTTACTTATTACCAAATACAAAATTATTAACAGCTTAATAATACATTTCTCTTGCTTATCTCTAGAATAGGAGGTAACATCTGGAAGCACCTTTAATCCCATTCATATGTTTACTTAATAAACGAAAAGAGACTAATTTCCAGTTCATTGTTCAGACGTGACAGATTCATGTCGTTTATAATTATCTTCTATAATAATAAAGAGACAAGTATGTTTGTGTGTCGGCACTGTTCTGAAACCGCTGCATCTAGAGTTACAAAATTTCGAGGGAAGATACCTCTATACATGTAGTTTTGCACCTCGAAGCCCGATTTCTCAATTTTTTATTAGAATTTTTAATTAAAATTTTAGGCGATTTTTAGCACTCTTTTTATGTTTTAAGGCGATTTTTCAGTATTAGTGAAAGGAGTAAGGTTTCATTCTTTTCACTTAATATAGTAATTTTTCACCTCTTTTCAATGCAGTTTATTTGGAATTCGTGCTGTGATTTTTGAATTTTTAGCGAATTTTTTTAATGCGATTTTTAGTGCTTTTTCGCATTTTGCGGCTATTTTTTGACAATGATAAAAGCAAAATTAATTCACACTTTCAGCCTAATAAACTAAATTTTGTCTGTTATGATTTTTCAATTCCAGTGATTTTTAATGCGATTTTCAATGCAATTTTCGATGTGATTTTTTAGCGATTTTTAAATTTTTTGTGCGTTTAGCATCAATTTTTTTTCTGTCAAAATTATAGTTTTTTGTATGCATCATGTTCTTATCTATTCTTGAATTGCGTATAAGAAAAGCAAAAAACATAAAATTATCGAATGAACAATAAAGTCATGTATTAGGATATTTACAGTAATCTATAATAATAAAGAGACAAATATTTTTGCGTGCCAGCGCTGTCCTGAAGAGACCGCTGTATCTAGAGTTACAAAATTTCGAGAGAGAAGGTACCTCTATACATGTAGTTTTGCACCTCGAAGCCCAATTTCTGATTTTTTGATTAGAATTTTTTAATTTAATTTTTAGGCGATTTTTAGCGCTTTTTTATGTTTCGAGGCAATTTTTCCGTATTAGTGAAATGAATAATGTTCCATTCTTTTCTCTCAATATAGTAATTTTTCTTCTCTTTTCAATACAGTTTATTCGGATTTCGTGGTAAGATTTTTGAATCTTTAGCGAATTTTTTAATGCGATTTTTTGCTTTTTGCATTTTGCGGCTATTTTTCGACAGTGATAAAAACAAAATTGATTCGAACTTTCAGCCTAATAAACTAAATTTTGTCTGCTATAATTTTTCAATTTCAGTGATTTTTAATGCGATTTTCAATGCGATTTTCGATGTGATTTTTAGCGATTTTAAAATTTTTCGTGCGTTTAGCATCGATTTTTTGTCATTTTTGTCAAAATTATAGTTTTTTGTATGCGTTATGATCTTAGCTATTCTTGAATTGCGTGTAAGTAAAGCAAAAAACATAAAATTAACGAATGAGCAATAAATTTATAAATTAGGATATTCACAGTAATCTATAATAATAAAGAGACAAGTATGTTTGTGTGTCAGGGCTGTTCTGAAGAGACCGCTGCATCTAGATTTACAAAATTTCGAGGGAAGGTACCTCTATATATATAGTTTTGCACCTCGAAGCCCGATTTCTGATTTTTTCTTAGAATTTTTTTATTTAATTTTTTAGGCGATTTTAATCGCTCTTTTTATGTTTGAGGCGATTTTTCCGTATTAGTGAAAGGAATAAGGTTTCATTCGTTTCACTCAATATAGCAATTTTTCATCTCTTTTCAATACAGTTTATTCGGAATTCGTGCGGCAAATTTTTAGAACTTTTAACGATTTTTTTTATTGCGATTTTTAATATTTCTTCAATTTTTGGGACTATTTTTTGAGAATCATAAAAATAAAATTGTTTCAAAGCCTAATTAACTAAATTTTGTCTGGTATGATTTTTCAATTTCAGTGATTTTTTTTTCATTGCGATTTTCTGACATAATAATAAATAAGACATTTTATTTTGAATTATAAAAATTTCATGCAGTAAGCTTTTGAATATGTTTTTTTTTCACTTTATCATTAAATCATTAATTATATTTGAGAAAACATAAAAAACATGTATATCTTAATTTTGTTTAAAGCAATTAAGTTCTTAATGATTTCATAAATTAAGAAGTTTCTTTTAATTAATTTATTTTAATAGTATAGTAAGTCGTCCAAATTTAATTATGAGAATTTTTCAAAGTGTTGCATATTTACAATTTTTAGAGATACACTTTCTTTTAATTTCTATAATTTCTACTGCTTTGATAAACATATTAATAGAATTCGGAACATTGAATTTATTTCCATTAAAAAGACTTTTTGACCAAAGATCTGCTTCTGCATATCTTTTTTAAAATGGGTTTCACATTTCCTTCATAGAAAAAGTCTTTTATTCAACAATGAACAATTTTAATAAAATAAAGAGAATGTAGTCTTTTATAGCAACAATTTGTGATTTCGTTCAAAGGGAAAAAAAAAAGATTAAACATTTTATGTGAATTAGTGCTTTTTTTAATTACCCATCATATGTTGTATAGCATAACTCTTGCAGTTGTTTTGAAAAAAAAAAAAATGAACTTCAATTTTTATACTTGAATTTTGATATTTGACAGATCTACACGTTTCAGACACTGACGATTTCGGAAAACATAGTTTTAGTAATAATAAAAAAATGCCGTCCGTCTGTCTGTGTCTCTTTTTGTCCGTGTATCTGTAAGCACTCTATCTCCCAAAAAAATTAGATGGAGACTTGAATTTTGATACGTCTGTAGTATGGAAAAATGGAACGAAGCCTCGTGAATATCAACGCCGTATAATAACTTTGATTATATGGAGCTATTTTTTCAGACACTCGAAGTATTCGTTCTGAAGAAAACTATATAAAAATTTTCGAATTTTTTTATTTTAAGAAACGAATGTAAACTACAATAAAAAATATGTAAATTTTTCTTAAAGAATGAAGTCAATAATTAATTGTCGAGAAATTTGTACTCATGGTTTAAACACTCTTGGATTTTTCAAAACTCTGTATTTCATTGAATTTTCAATTCAAAAAATCTTTAATTGGAAATGAAACATTTAATCTAATGCAATAAATTGTTACTTAATATTATTATTATTTTTGGAGTCATAAGGATCCTCTTTTACGTAATTCAGTGTTACTTGATTTTATTTTCATATTTTATAGTATGCATATCCATGACGGATAAGTATTTCTGTGGCCTACAATGAAAAGTTAATATGATTTGTCGAAATTTGTTCAACAGCAATTCATTAACAGATCATTGCAATGTGTTAAAAATATTTAAATATACGTTTAAATGTTATCTTGTAATGGCGATGCATTTTATAAATCAATTACATGTGTTTTAGTTCCATATTTTCTAATATGCATAACCGTGATGAGTAAGTATAACGGTTCCCTCTCACTCCAACCACTAGTTTATTATCGAAAAATATTATAAAACACAACATCCATTGATGTCTTGTATCGAAAATTGTTGATGGTGCTGCATCATAAAATTTACACATATTTCAACAATATACATTATAATGTAATTCCCTATAGACAGCAGTTTTGGCTGATATATTTTTATGTATACATCAAATTTTGCTGTCTTTAGTATAGTGATCACTGTTCTGAATTATTCGGCCATCGGTCGAACAGTTTAGAAGTGTAAAAGCAAAAGAAAAAAAGAAAAGAAGTTGAAAGGTTATGAGATTTGCTGACTCAGATCTAATAAGTTCTATAAGTAACATTATTTTAATGCTACATTTTTTTTATATTTAATGTTTAATGTTCTCAACCAGATGCAAAACTTTTTGATACATTTTCTGAATAATTTTTAAACGTAATAACATAACACTGCAATAGCTAGTTTTTAAAACTATTTGGAATTGAATGTTTCCTACCATTGTTTTTATAAATAATTTGCTTTACGAGTTAAAAGTTGAATTTGCGACGCAACGGAAGATTTTTCTCCTTCTTCCTCTGTCATATCCGGAAATTGTGTTAAACGCCAACTTTTATATTACTTCTTGAATTATCATTTGCTTTCACCAAAAATTATAAACTTTTTCAGAATACCTAGATACTGACTAACATCGCCTGCCTATTTCATGCATTTCCGAAAAAAAAAATTAAAATAAACATGTCAAGAAACATATCGCTTTAGATTCAGATTAAGTTATTAGAAAGGAAATTTGCATAGCGTATCCAGAAATTCTTATTAAAATTTTAATGAGTATGACTACATAGCATGATCTAGAACAAACAATTTTGTGCACCGCAAAAAAGAAAAAAGTCCTTCCGGCAGTGCCGGGAGCAAGAGGTAGCTTTCATATATTTATTTATTTATTTATTTATTTACTTTAAATTAAGTTATATTATTCAAACATATGAAGCTCATACTAGTGAAACCCAATTTTATAAGACAGAATACTTGTTTTTGTCAATACTGAATATTAATAGGAATTTTTAGAAATTGGTCATCTTTTAATCAACCTGGTTTTATTTTAAGTGATTTAGAGGGTCGCTAAATTCCACGATATCATGAAGTGTATGTCATTTTAAAGCAACATGGTTGATAAAATAAACCAATGAGCTTAGTCCAAATCTTAATTCATGTGCACATGCACACTCACATAGAAATCGATTAATATATATGAGTGCTGTCGCAGGCAAATTGATTTTTATAAAAACGTTACACACGTTAAAACTTCAAACTGCTATATCTCAGGCGTTTTTTAAGGTAAAAACAAAGCAAAAAATACTCCGGAATTCATTATAAAGATAAATACTTTAGTAAGAATCTTTTTTCAATTTCTAATTTTTTGTTTGTACATCATTATACACTTAAAAGATTTTTGACAAACTTAAATGGCCGCCATTTCGAAACAAGATGGCGGATAAAGTTGGCCGTGAACTCGGTCAAGACATTGGTATCTACTATGTATACACAGAGTTATTTCCAAATCAGTTTAAAAATATGCGTATTATCACGTGATAAATTTCAGATCGTTTCAAAATTTCAACTGCACTGGAAATTGAAAGTGCTATAACTCAGCCACTTTTTAAGATATATATGAAACAAAAAATGCTCTGGAATCTTTGTATCAAAGTCAAACAGACAAAAGTAAATACTTTTTCAATTTCTTACTCTTTTGCACCTAATTTTAAAATTTCTTTTTTTAAATTAAAATTTCGCCATTTTGAAACAAGATGGCGGGTGGAACTGGCCAACGAACTAGGTCCAGACATTGGTATGTACTATGTACGCATCAAGTTTCATCCAAATCGGTTTATAAATACACGTGTTATCACGTGACGAAAATCAGATCATTTCAAAATGTGACTAACACTAGAAATTAAATGTGCTATGACTCAGCCATTTTTGAAGATACAAACGAAACAAAAAATGCTCTGGAATCTTTGCATCAAGATCAAAAGCATAAAAGAAAAATCTTTTTTCAATTTCTCACTTTTTGTACGTAATTTTAAATTTTAAAATTTTAAAATTCATTTAAATGGCCGCCATTTTGAAACAAGATGGCGGATGGAACTGGCTAACGAGTTCGGTCGAAGCCTCATTATGTAATATTAACACACCAAGTTACATCCAAATCGATGGATAAATATCGCGTTATCACGTGACAAAAATCAGATCGTTTCAAACATGTCAGCCATAAGAAAAATTCAAAGCGCTATAACTCAATCCTTTTTTAAGATATAGACAAAATAAAAAGCGTTCTGGAATTGTTGTATTAAGTTCTAACACATAAAAGAAAAATATTTTTCAACTTTTAATTTTTTCGTTATTAATTTTAAATTTTAAATTTAAAAAAAAAAATTGAAATGGCCACCATTTTGAAACAAAATGGCGGATGATACTGGCCAACGAACTCGGTCGAGACATTTGTATGTACTATGTACATACCAAGTTTCATTCAAATCGGTTCATAAATACGTTAGTTACAGCATGACAAATTCAGATATATATATAGTTATATAAATACATATATATATATATGTCAACATTTGAACGGAGTGTGGTTTTGGGGTCTGGGTGTCATGATCGGTGAAAATGTACTAAAAATTTCTGGAAGTGCTTTCCTCCGGATGTTTTCATTAGGTAGCTTTTTACTTTTTGTAATGAAAGCTATCTAAAAGAAAAAAAAATCCGTTAAACTTACGTCAAAAACTGCTGGCAGCAATGTTTTCGCCTTAAAAAATGCAATAGAATTTGATGTAATAAAAAATTACATCTAATTTTACAGCAATTTTTACGGCTAAAATTGCTGGCAACATTGCTGCCAGCAGTTTTTTCGGTAAATGTAACGAATATATATATATACAGTGTGCATAAATAACTAATGTACAAAATTATTCCATCAACAATATAGTGAGTCTAACTCCAGTCTGAAGCTAGAATATTGTTTTCAACCTGAAAAACTATAATATTTTAAAGGCACTGCAAGACACTTGCCTAAATTTCATGTAAATGCAACTGTATCAAAATAAGACTTTTAAAGATAATCTATCTCTGAAAATCATTGAAATTGACGCATGGTGTTCCGAAAAAAGTTTACTATGTAAAAGGCGTCAGAAACAAAATTAATTTATTTTCAAACATTCATCATAATATCATCAAGTTTCATACCCTGCAGGTCTATTCTGTTTTAAATTTTATTGCATTATCTTTATCATTACTACATTTATTACAAAATATCTGATTCTGAAATAGAATGGACTAAATTGAATCAGACCATGACGTCCTGTGTTTCTTTTTGTATTAGGTCAACCGGAAAGTTTTGTCGTATAATGTTATTCCGTGCCTACTTTTTAAAAATTCTTATTTCTTTATTGGCATCACTTTTTTGAAATGGTAGAATTCCCATTCTTTTCACGTTTCAGATTAAAGAGGACATAGTGGGAATTCTCCTTGTTCAAAAAAGTGCCAATGAAGAAATCTGATTTTGAAAAAAGTAGGCATGAGGTAACATTATACGACGGAACATTCGGGTTGACCTAATATAATATTCAAATTCTTTCCAATTTTTTTAGGTATTATATCAGCTCAAAACGGGGTCATTTATGTATGCATTTTAAAGTGTCTAAAAATTTAAATTTTAAATTTAGTGCATAAAATATAATAAAATTTTAGATGATTTATAATAGATTTATTTACATTTTGAATCTGAAAGAATGGCACTTTATTCTGTTTTATTTAAAATTAATAATTATAGTACTATTTTAAGAAACAAATTCATCGTAAGAGACATATAAAAGTTCCCGTCAAAAGTGCAAAATATGATTATTTTTTATATGAATTGAAAAAAATATGTTATTCTGAACTGAAAAGATGCTTTAAAATAAGGAGAAAATGTTTTTCATGTTCAAAAGTAAGGAAATCAATACTATATGCTACGATTAAAGGGCAAATTATTGTATTTTATTTCAACCCTTGTATATCCAGTAACTTAAATGTGTTTTAAGAAGAATGTTACAATTTTTTTTTAAATTTATATAAAGAATAATCATTTTTGAACTTTTGACATGAACTTTAAATGCTTCAAGTTAAAAAGTGGAGAAATGAATATTATATGGTTTGATTAAAGACAAGGTAATATATATATATATTAACTTTTGTATATCCGGTGAAACATACTTGTTTGCTGAAGAATTATAGAGTTGTTTGCATCCATATTAGGAATAATCATTTTTGAAATTTTGACGTGAACTTTTAAATGTCTCTCACGATGAATATGTTTTATGAAATGTAGTAGAAATATTAATTTTAAATAAAACATTGCGAAGTACTATTCTTACAAACTGAAAATGTAAATAAATTTATTATAAAGTATCTGAAGTTTTATTTTACTTTATTTTTGTGCACTGAATTTAAAAATCTAAAAATGTTTTTAAGACGCTTTAAAAGGCATGTACATATTACCCCATTTTGAACTAATATAATATCTGGAATAAATGGTACATATATGAATATGTAATTTCGATTACAGGTGTTAACTAAAGAAAAAAAAATTTGAATTTTATTTATTTTATGTTTTTTATTGTATTATCCGAAAACAAGTTTAAAATTTTGTACTATGTATTAAAAATTACCATGTGGGTTATTGAAGAACATAATTAGACGAGCACAAATCAACATTCATACCTGATGACAATTTAAGCTAACTGTAAAGAGAGAGTGAGAGAGAGAGAAAGGAGGAAGCGTTTTGATTATTAAAAAAATCTATTTATTACACAATATGAAATGAATTAAAGATTTAGGGGAAAAATGATTTTTTATGCTTAGAAATTTTGTCAATTTGAATGCTAAAATAAATAAACTACTGATTATTCCCCGAAATATAATTTTATTCCAGTAAATGTGCTTTCTAAATTCACTATTCATATTATCCGGTATTTCATTATGCGTGAATTAAAATGAAAATCCATCCTCCCTCCTTTAGATTTTATTCAATCCTTGTAATAATCTTTACATAATTTCCGACTGCACATTTAAAGCTGATATATATTATTTGTGAGTTATTATCAAAGTTGTGAGTTATTATGAGTTATTATCAAGCTTCAAGGTAAAAAATCTTATAATATAAAAACTATTTTTCAAAATAATCAATAAATTTATTCAAATATTCAACAATTTTTTTCCCTTGATGGAAAAGTATGTTAAATAAATGTTCACAATTTTGCTAGATGTTTAAAAATACTAAAATAGAGGATTGTGTTCTTCCGATATATTCCGATACATCTGTTCT
Organism: Maratus speculifer; assembly: GCA_964019185.1. Classification (NCBI taxonomy): domain Eukaryota; kingdom Metazoa; phylum Arthropoda; class Arachnida; order Araneae; family Salticidae; genus Maratus; species Maratus speculifer. Next base: position 178,311,137 of record OZ025297.1, on the reverse strand, counting down.
ACCCGTTTTTCCAACAAAATATCCCGAGGCTAAATTTTATAGAAAACAGATTCAATGTTGTAACAAAAAAATCTCTTACAATGCATATAAAGGACAAGAACTTGAAAAGAATCTGAAAAAAATGTCATACTTCCTTGTCACACAATTTTTATGTCACACACAATCTCTTGAACGATATGTTTAACTAATATCTGAAGTTCAAATCTAAGTTTGTGGTCAGACAAGAAGATATGGATATATCCCTGCCCAGCAACAACCAAGAAAAGAACTTTCAACAGTCAAGAACAAGGGACAATATTATTTTAACGCCTATTATTCGATTTGCATCAGGCATTATTAAATACATTTCAGATGTGTAGATTGTTGTTGTTCATTGTAGATTTGTATATTTTTGTTGTTCATTGTATATCTGTGGACTGTTTCTCAGCCTGGAATAAATTTTCTCTTTTAATATATGTTCTTTCCTCCCCTTATAAGTTATATTCTTCCCTTCTAATATAAATGCTATAATTGAAACCGGTATTGCATTTGTATAATCTGTGCTATTTGAAGTAGGTTTTTATTACACGTGCATGAAAAAAATAACTACGAAAACATTTATTTTGGCGTACACTCCATATATTTTCCACACACTTCCCCATTTACTTAGGACTAAACACACCTGTACACATTTTTTTAATTTATAAAAATTTCGTTCAATTGATTCTTCATCAGTATTAATAACCACACTCTTGTGTCTATTCTGATGAATGAGATAGCACTTCATTATAAAGTTGACGACTTCTTGTTTATATGTATCTTATATCTGCTGTTGAATGCTGTTTCTTTTTTTTTAATTTACGATTGAGCGTTACTACGTATATTAGAAAGCTTATCAAAAATGGAGAATGCTGTCATAATTTTTTATTTTAAGATTTGATGTTTGAGTTTCATCGGTTACATTAGAAAAAACGTTATGGTGTTTAATCTCATAATATTTTTTCTCTCAAACATATAACTGATTTTCTCAAAAAAATAATTAACGCGATATTTTCTTTTTCATTATGTACATGTGCATCTAATTGATAATTTCTGCTAATAATTTCTATATTTTACACTAGCGTTGAAAATTCAGATATGCCTAAATATTTTTAATTAAGTATGAATTATTTAAGATATGTCAGGATTGATGAAATTACTCAAAAATAATTGATATTAACCCATCAAAATTTAAACTATAACCTGTCCCTATGATTAATAATATATTTCTTTCTTTTTTTTTCTTTGAAATCTAAAAGTACAGATTCAAAGATAAATGAAAGTGTTAACATTTTTTATGCTGTTCAAATTACATGGCGTTAAGTTAAAAAAGTAATTTAAATAAAAAAGCTCATTTGTACATTTTCTCTTTAAGTCCAGAAAATAATAATAAAAATAATTAAACTGTTAAAGGTTTATTTGTACTTTTTTTTCGTCTTTGGAATGCTTCGAATTATCGATGTTAGAATTGCTTCCAGACGATTATGAAAATCATCTAAATTTAAATAACACGTCTAAGTAAAATACAGATTGTTTATCTTTGTAGTTGAAAATTTTAAAATTGTAGATTTAAAAAAAACATTATTTTAAATGATCTAATTAAAAATTCAATTTTAGTTTATCTTCTTAGCTATGTTTAATATTTATGCAGGATAGTTAAGATCTTTATTTATTTATTTATTTATTTATTTATTTTTGTCGACTTGATCTTATGAAAAAGGAATTTATATTTTTATCAGTAAAAATCCCTTTAAATATGTTCTTTAGTACTTCGATATCCACATGCTTACTTAGATTTGTTTAATAGACGTAATTAACGCAAGGAGGAAGTACTAATCATAACTGATTCAGATTTACAAAACCCTGTAGGGAGAATGAATAGCTGTTTAGATGAAGTACCAGCTTTAGATAATTTCTTGTTTTAAAACAATTCAAAAAGGACCGGGTAAAGAAAATTCCTGCAAATGAAATTGATAGAAAAATCTATGATCTTTTCATAAGTATAAAGTATATTTGCGCTATTACGTACATCCTCCTACCAATACTTCGAACCGAGCTCCGAACAAAATCGAAAGCGTATGTTAATGCTTAAGTAAATAGTGTGTCAATACAAATTAAAACACTTAAAAATTGCTTAAGTCCTTGGAAATTTAATTGCTCAAAACACTTCTCAGAAGAATTCGGAATGAATGTATTCGATAAACATTACAAGCTTTCCCAAAAACGAGAAATTATACTTCATTAGAAAAAAAAACCTGATTTTCTGGGTAAAAAAAATTATTAAGCGCCACCAGAAATTTCCATAAACAGAACTCCTTTTACTTTTTTATAGGAATGACAGTCCTATTTAACACTGTCCATTAGTCAAAAACCATTTTATTCAAAGCATGAAAATAACGATATAAAATTGGGTATCTCAACTAGTGATAATCGTGGTAAAAATTCAAGTAGGGCAATATCATATGATGTCAAGGATAAAATGAAATTTCATATTGAAAATCTTAAAATCTTCCAAAGGTCATTACAACAGAGCAATCACAAAAAACCATTAGAATTAGTGCTTAACTTACAAATAATACATGATTTCGACTATCAGAAAGGTAAAAAAAACAATGAAGCGCCAGTGAAAATCTCAATTCAATTTCAGTATAAAAAGTCATTTCTTTCTTTGATTTTCCCACTTTACCTTTCCCTCTCAATCTGGTCCTATTGAAATAACACGCCAAAAAAGAAAGTTTACGTGTTCATATTTAACATAATTAAATATTTAAGATAGTTTGTGCTTCATTAAGTAATATTACGTGCATTCATTTATTTTGTGAAGATGCTATTAATGAGTCTGAATAAGGGAAAGCAGCAATTTTCTTTTATTGTATTAAAATATAGTTGTAATAAATATTTTACAGTAGTTTGATGTTCATTTGAATTAATCAAATGGATTGCATTTTGATAATCAATAAAAAATACAAAAAAAAGAATATTTTATTGTTCTTTTTTGATATAACCCTGTTATTTTAATCATGACACGACCATTGAGAATATTGTGGTTCTATCATTTTTTTATGTACAAAATATCGACGAAAATATTATTTACGAATTTTGATTTTGTAGAATTTCTTTTATACCTACATACAAACCTACTAATGCGAAAGGTTTTTTTGCAGATTTTAATAGCTGCACACACAGAACAAGCTGATTTTCAAAGTGTTCTAACTCCTAATTGATTTTCTGCCAGATAGAACCATCTTATTCTTAGGTGACGAGGTGATACTTCTAGAAAATGCGACCTCTAACATTCTTCTATATAACAATTAGTATTCCTAATATTAAAACAGCAATACAATTAAAAATAGCTAAACAGTAATACAATTAAACAGCAATACAATTAAAAATAATAAAACATAACTGTTTTAAAGTAAATATATAATGAATATTTACTGCACTTAAAAGTTTTTAGTTTAATTTAAAGGAAGGATGTATGGAAACGCCTGTGGCATGAAATGTTACTTCTACGAAAATGCTACCTCTAAACGAGTCCTATATTTTACAGTTGGCACACATCATATCATTCAACTGTAATAAAACAACAACAACAAAGTAACTGTTTTAAATGAAATATATAATGCATATCTACAGCCTTAAAAAAATCTGCTTTTTGTTTATTTTGTACACTGTCGAAAAAAACTGTAACCTTAGTAACTTAAATTTACCGAAATGTGTTATACTTACTAAAATTTTATGTGTACACTGTACAAGAAATTTATGTGAATCTTCAAAACCTGTAAGCAAAATTAAAGTCATCTGTAACTTTATAAAAGAATTTACTAAACATTTGGTAATTTTACTAAAATTTTGATAATTTTACTAAAATTTTATCTGTAATCTGCATTACCATTACTTAAAACGTTTAGGTAATACGATTCTCTAAAAACATTCTTAGTAACCTTATTTTTTTTTTTTTTACTCAAAGTGCAAATCTGTATCTATTACATGAATTTTATATTGTTGTCATTGCATAAAAAAATCTTGGAACATAACTCTGCATGATTTTTTTGTAATTTTCCAAACGTTTTTTTCAGTATAAATATGTTATAATTATTTAAAATCAAGTTGTTTTATTGATGTAATATGCATTTTACACTTGAAGTTTTTTATGCATAAGTGGGGAAAATATGAATTTCGTTATATTTTATAAAAGAATATATCTATAATAAACAGTGGCAAACTTATAGAGATAAGAATTTTTCCTGCTATGTTACAAAATATTCTTGAATTTAATTTTCTTTCTTCGATTAAACAAATTTAGCTTTACGAATAGCTTTACGAAACATTTGATTAAATTTTACATGTACAATGTAATGGAATACACTAAATATTTAATTAAAATGCGTCGGTTGAAAATGAAATCTTTTACTTCTTTAGTTTGACTTTATGCTATTGAATTACTTCAGATAGGTTTCTCTGTATAATAAGTAGTGAAAACTTATTTTTTTTTCTAAATTAGTTGGTCGAAAACTAGAGACTATGAATTTCACTTTATCAGCACAAATAGTCTTTGAAAGATTCAGCATAAAAGTAATTTATCGGTTCCTGGTGAAGACAAACGTAAATATTGTTACTTTTATCAAATTTTTATGAGTTACTAAAAAATTTATTTATCTTATTTTTTCTTAAAATTAAATGAAAATACACGTTTATTTCACGGAAGATTTTATTTACGTAATTGTTTGTTGTATTTTGTTTCAATAAAACATTTTCTTTTGTTAGAATTATAAAAAAAATTATAACAAAGGGCAAAATAAATATTTTATGGTTATATGAAAATAATCTTATCAAATAACTGGACCCTGTTGAAATACAAAATTTTTACTGATGTCTTAAAATCTATATTTCAGAGATAATTAGGAGCCACATTTGTACAAATATACATTTGAATGAAATTTCTTAAAAATAATTTTTTTCTTAAGTTTGAATTTTTTAAAATAATACTATTTCATATATTATTTTAAACTTTTAAATAAATACAATTTTTTCTAGGACTCCACATATTAAGTGAGTAATGCTTTCATAACTTTATCTGTTTTTTTTATTTTCTTCTATCTTTACAAGAAGAAAGTATTGGATTCGCGAACATTTTGAAAATATAGTTTTCGACTGATTTACAGGTTTTAAGGGTCAGAGAACTCAAAAAGCATATTTTTATAAAATCTCTGTCTGGGAGTCAGTGAGTGAATCAGTCTGTATGTGACAAAAATTTTGTGGGGGCTCCATCTGAAGAACTATTTTATTACTTAACAAAAGAAAAATACATACGATTCACAAAATTGTGGCACAACGACCATAATATTAAAATTAAAAATATTATTTTTCAAAATAGGATGATATCTGTCTTGATGTCACTAATTTCTTTTTAGGTGCGTTCCTAATTATGTAAATACGTAGCACCTATTGTTGTCGCTGAGTCCGTCCGTCTGTCCGTCTGTCTGTCCGTCTGTCAGTCCGCATATAACAACGCAAAAACTACCCAACCGAATTGTGTGAAATTTAAAATACATAATTATTAAATAATTTTGTCGAGTCATTTCAAATTTTATGAAAATCGGATGGATAGATCAATTACAAGGACAATCAAAAGGATTCCGTTACATTACGGTCAATGGGAAAAAAGGTTTCAAGCGCATTTTAATCGTTTGAAATTTAAAACGTATATTTATTACATAATTATGTCGAATCATTTCAAATGTTATGAAAATCGGATGGATAGATCAATTACAGGGACAATCAAAAGTATTCCGTTACATTATGATCAATGGGGAAAAAAGTTCCAAATGCATTTTAATGGTGTTACACTCATTTGAACATAACAGAATTGACATGAATCTATGAAATCTGTACTAAAAATACATTTTGTACAATCTGTGATGCAAAGAATATTTATTATTAAATTACAGGGCCACACAAATGTATTCCACTAAACAATGTTATACGGGGAAACTTTGTTTGAAGGGTGTTTTAATTATATTAAACTACTTCACATTTTATGAATAAGATATATGTTAATGAAGTAAAATAAAAATTACTCCCTGCATATTTATAGGAACACAAAGATTTCGAACACTATATTGTATCCAAAGTACGCTCTACTATATCAGCAAGATCTGAATATTTTAAAACTTCGTTATCGTACGAACGCACCTCATTTGCTATGCTTCACGTGCAATTTCCAACTTGTTTAAGTTTACTAAAGAAAATACATAAACATAAAACAATAGCAGTCGCCTACCATTGCGGGATAGCGGCAAATTTGATATCGAGGTTTCATAGTAAGTATGTCTTGGTGAAAACATTCTTTCTATTCCTTACTCACTGCAACCGCATGCGGTTCTGAATGCAACGTAAATCCGGTTCTCCTTTCCTTTCTTCATGCAAAAATACATAAAAAATATTAATTACAAATCAGATACGAAATGAGTGTTGAGTAGTTCATCATTTAAAATAGTTAACATATGTATCATAGCAAACGCGGCTGCGTTTGGTATAATATGTTTAAGAAATGGAAAATGCAAAAGTCTTTTTGAAATTTCTGGAGAACCAGTTGACGTACGAAAGTGATATTTTTCTCAAAAGATAGAACTCGACGGGACGAAAAAAATGATAGCATTAAAAAAATTATCGTAGTTCACTGCAGTTTAAGTTTTAACGAAAAATTGAAGACCTAAAATACAACAAGCTATACCTAACGATCCTATGGATGAATTAACTTTATTTTTGGTTTATTTTAATATTTTTGGTAAAACTTAAAATAGATTTTTTTTCATCTCTGTATATTTGACAATTGCTGAGAAAATCGAATTTGTGACATAAAGTTCCAGTTTAACATTGTTTGTTGTTGTTGCTGTTGTAGTCTTTTTCTATTTTTTGCCACCAAGTTTAAATAAGTATAAATTTTTTTATGCATATAACATAATTCATTCAAATTATATAAATCACATGAAAAACATAATTGCTTGTTTTTATTGCGAAGCATTTAGTTTCAGTTTTTGAATAAAGTTGTGAGCGCACTGTAATTATTTTCGTTCGACCCCTTGGTTTATTTCCCTGACTTCATGCATTTTATATGACAATGCAATAACTTTCTTAATTATTCTAATACAACAATAAAATTTTGGCAGCGAATATTTTGTTTTTCAAGACATTAAAAAAAATCTTCCGTTTTTATCAAAAAAATTGAATGACAAGTATTATAAAATACTCTGGAGAGCAACACAAAAGTTAATATGTATTTAAGTATGAAAAAGAGTTTCACAAGTACTCTAATTGAGCATGAGAGAGGATAAGGGGTACCCTTCTTGGCTGCAGCTTACTGTCAATGCCAAATTTAAAAAAGTCAAATTTGCGCTTTTCCATATAAAAGAAATTTGCGGAAAACTTTCCGTCTTCTTTTAAGTAAAATTTTCAATCTTGCTTTACATATGAACTGCACTGTGGACTATGCACTGAAAACTGCACTGTAGACTCTGCATTGCAAGTGCATTACAAATCAGTTTTCGGTGCAGTTCTTTGCTGCGGGCATGCTTGGTGGCACTTCATGAGTATGATACGACACAGGAACTAAGGTTTTTGGTACTATTTCGTCTTACATTCATGTTAATTACGCTGCGTTTTTTCTGGCTATGTCTTTGCGCTACACATTTTTATCGTAATTGTGACTGATTTCTTTTACACGGAAAAAGCGTAAATATGACTTTTTCAAATTTGGCATTGACCGTGAGCTGCAGCCAAGAATGGTCCATTATCCTCTCTCATGCTCAATTAGAAGCACTGTCAAACACTTTTCCATACTTAAAAACATATTAACCTTTTTTGTTGCTCTTTCCAGAGCATTTTTTAATACTTGTATGCATCTACTAAAAAAATCTTGTACTATGCTTCAATCTTCTGTCTATGTTGAAGAAGGATTTTTAATAAAAATAAAGACAGTGTATAATTCCTTCACTTATAATCAAACATCTCCAGTTTTTCCATTTCATTATTTATAGTTACAACGAAAGTTATTTCTTAATAAACTTGAAACTTTTAAATGCACGTATTTTGTAATATCTTTCACAATATTTAATTTTACTGAGAATATCTTCTTAATAAATCATTAATAAAATTTCACAAAAGAAAAAAATCCCAATTCACATATTTTAATTAAAGTTTCATAAATTTAACCGACATTATTATTTTTATCTTGTGACTTATTTATTTATTTATTTTTTACACTTTTTCTGTTAAAAGTTTTTTTTTTTGTTTTTTTCGAAAGACTCTTTTATACATTTCAGGTTTTCGCATTTTTAAACACAGATTTACTTTATTACTAGCTTTTGTGGCATCACAAATGCTTTATTTTTTTAACTTTAATGTTTTTTTTTTCTTAGGAAGACAAACAAAATACCACATTTTTATAAAGAATATTATTATTTGTTTCTTGATTTAGAAGTTTTTTCATACATTAAATTCAACGACGCATTTGTATTTTTAAACACGTCTCTTTTTTTTTCATTTTTATTTGCGAAATTTTTCAGTGAAAAAAAATCTTCAAAATAAAGATTTCAATAAATACTTCCGGAAAAAAATCCACTACGGCGTAGTATATTCTCCAGTAAAAAATATAATTTTACAATTTTATTTTAACACAACTTTATTACAATTATTTTCGTAATATGAGTAATAGGAAAACAAAAATACGGGGTCGGGAGACGGTGCTATGGTGCCTCATCACAGCACACAGGTGCCCTTCCTCACACAGCTCCTCTCGAAACGTCTGCATGCCTCCCGTCTATACCCCCTCTTCACTCCTCCACTTCATCAATGAAATTCATTTAGTTTGATTTCAATTTTTTTATTTTTATAAAATGTTAAATTTATACCTTGAATTCGTGCATGCTATGTATAATTAAAAACTATAAATACAGTATTAATATTTTACACAACTTGATGAATGATAATTCAGAAATTTTCGAAGTGAAGATGAAACATATGATAATTTCAATAATAACAAAGAGATTAACTCAGAATAATCATGAATACGATATATTATTGTAACTATCAAGATATTCTTTATATTTTAAACAACCATAGGGTTGATTTATTAGAAATTTTCGAAGTGCAAGGTGAAACATATGATAATTTCATTAATGTTATGAGTGGAACAGCCGAAATGTCACACAACACACAAATGTATTCCACTAAACAATGTTATACGGGGAAACTTTGTTTGAAGGGTGTTTTAATTATATTAAACTACTTCACATTTTATGAATAAGATATATGTTAATGAAGTAAAATAAAAATTACTCCCTGCATATTTATAGGAACACAAAGATTTCGACCACTATATTGTATCCAAAGTACGCTCTACTATATCAGCAAGATCTGAATATTTTAAAACTTCTTTATCGTACGAACGCACCTCATTTGCTATGCTTCACGTGCAATTTCCAACTTGTTTAAGTTTACTAAAGAAAATCCATAAACATAAAACAATAGCAGTCGCCTACCATTGCGGGATAGTGGCAAGTTTGATATCGAGGTTTCATAGTAAGTATGTCTTGGTGAAAACATTCTTTCTATTCCTTACTCACTGCAACCGCATGCGGTTCAGAATGCAACGTAAATCCGGTTCTCCTTTCCTTTCTTCATGCAAAAATACATAAAAAATATTAATTACAAATCAGATACGAAATGAGTGTTGAGTAGTTCATCATTTAAAATAGTTAACATATGTATCATAGCAAACGCGGCCGCGTTTGGTATAATATGTTTAAGAAATGGAAAATGCAAAAGTCTTTTTGAAATTTCTGGAGAACCAGTTGACGTACGAAAGTGATATTTTTCTCAAAAGATAGAACTCGACGGGACGAAAAAAATGATAGCATTAAAAAAATTATCGTAGTTCACTGCAGTTTAAATTTTAACGAAAAAATGAAGACCTAAAATTCAACAAGCTATACCTAACGATCCTATGGATGGATTAACTTTATTTTTGGTTTATTTTAATATTTTTTGTAAAACTTAAAATAGATTTTTTTTCATCTCTGTATATTTGACAATTGCTGAGAAAATCGAATTTGTGACTTAAAGTTCCAGTTTAACATTGTTTGTTGTTGTTGCTGTTGTAGTCTTTTTCTATTCTTTGCCACCAAGTTTAAATAAGTATAAATTTTTTTATGCATATAACATAATTCATTGAAATTATATAAATCACATGAAAAACATAATTGCTTGTTTTTATTGCGAAGCATTTAGTTTCAGTTTTTTAATAAAGTTGTGAGCGCACTGTAATTATTTTCGTTCGACCCCTTGATTTATTTCCCTGACTCCATGCATTTTATATGACAATGCAATAACTTTCTTAATTATTATAATACAACAATAAAAGTTTGGCAGCGAATATTTTGTTTTTCAAGACATTAAAAAAAATCTTCCGTTTTTATCAAAAAAATTGAATGACAAGTATTATAAAATACTCTGGAGAGCAACACAAAAGTTAATATGTATTTAAGTATGAAAAAGAGTTTCACAAGTACTCTAATTGAGCATGAGAGAGGATAAGGTGTACCCTTCTTGGCTGCAGCTTACTGTCAATGCCAAATTTAAAAAAGTCAAATTTGCGCTTTTCCATATAAAAGAAATTTGCGGAAAACTTTCCGTCTTCTTTTAAGTAAAATTTTCAATCTTGCTTTACATATGAACTGCACTGTGGACTATGCACTGAAAACTGCACTGTAGACTCTGCATTGCAAGTGCATTACAAATCAGTTTTCGGTGCAGTTCTTTGCTGCGGGCATGCTTGGTGGCACTTCATGAGTATGATACGACACAGGAACTAAGGTTTTTGGTACTATTTCGTCTTACATTCATGTTTAATTACGCTGCGTTTTTTCTGGCTATGTCTTTGCGCTACACATTTTTATCGTAATTGTGACTGATTTCTTTTACACGGAAAAAGCGTAAATATGACTTTTTCAAATTTGGCATTGACCGTGAGCTGCAGCCAAGAATGGTCCATTATCCTCTCTCATGCTCAATTAGAAGCACTGTCAAACACTTTTCCATACTTAAAAACATATTAACCTTTTTTGTTGCTCTTTCCAGAGCATTTTTTAATACTTGTATGCATCTACTAAAAAAATCTTGTACTATGCTTCAATCTTCTGTCTATGTTGAAGAAGGATTTTTAATAAAAATAAAGACAGTGTATAATTCCTTCACTTATAATCAAACATCTCCAGTTTTTCCATTTCATTATTTATAGTTACAACGAAAGTTATTTCTTAATAAACTTGAAACTTTTAAATGCACGTATTTTGTAATATCTTTCACAATATTTAATTTTACTGAGAATATCTTCTTAATAAATCATTAATAAAATTTCACAAAAGAAAAAAATCCCAATTCACATATTTTAATTAAAGTTTCATAAATTTAACCGACATTATTATTTTTATCTTGTGACTTATTTATTTATTTATTTTTTACACTTTTTCTGTTAAAAGTTTTTTTTTGTTTTTTTCGAAAGACTCTTTTATACATTTCAGGTTTTCGCATTTTTAAACACAGATTTACTTTATTACTAGCTTTTGTGGCATCACAAATGCTTTATTTTTTTAACTTTAATGTTTTTTTTTTCTTAGGAAGACAAACAAAATACCACATTTTTATAAAGAATATTATTATTTGTTTCTTGATTTAGAAGTTTTTTCATACATTAAATTCAACGACGCATTTGTATTTTTAAACACGTCTCTTTTTTTTTCATTTTTATTTGCGAAATTTTTCAGTGAAAAAAAATCTTCAAAATAAAGATTTCAATAAATACTTCCGCAAAAAAATCCACTACGGCGTAGTATATTCTCCAGTAAAAAATATAATTTTACAATTTTATTTTAACACAACTTTATTACAATTATTTTCGTAATATGAGTAATAGGAAAACAAAAATACGGGGTCGGGAGACGGTGCTATGGTGCCTCATCACAGCACACAAGTGCCCTTCCTCACACAGCTCCTCTCGAAACGTCTGCATGCCTCCCGTCTATACCCACTCTTCACTCCTCCACTTCATCAATGAAATTCATTTAGTTTGATTTCAATTTTTTTATTTTTATAAAATGTTAAATTTATACCTTGAATTCGTGCATGCTATGTATAATTAAAAACTATAAATACAGTATTAATATTTTACACAACTTGATGAATGATAATTCAGAAATTTTCGAAGTGAAGATGAAACATATGATAATTTCAATAATAATAAAGAGATTAACTCAGAATAATCATGAATACGATATATTATTGTAACTATCAAGATATTCTTTATATTTTAAACAACCATAGGGTTGATTTATTAGAAATTTTCGAAGTGCAAGGTGAAACATATGATAATTTCATTAATGTTATGAGTGGAACAGCCGAAATGTCAAGTAGCAGCATTTTGAAAGTGAAAATCGAGTAGAATAAATTCGCTTCAACTCTATCATAATTCTATAGTGTGAAAATATAAAGGGCACTAACAAAGTCTGATGTAGATAAATATTGTAGTAAAGATTTAAAAACAGAAAAATCACAGGATTCCATTGAATAAAATTATATAAAATTTATTAAATTATATTTTGTTTATAAAATAAAAAGAGTCCGATTGGGACAAAAATATAGAAATTTGTTTGTAAACATTTTTCTTTATGTGTACAATCATTAAATATATATATATATATACATAACTACCATGAAATTTCGTATTATTGATAAGATTAAAAACTATTTTTGCTTAATTATGAATACTTTTTGAGATTTATGTCTTCCAAGGGTTAAGATATTACAAATTCGATGATAGGGTTTTCAAGAATACATAGTGAGTTCTCAGAAAAATATATAATTTTTGTATATATGTAAATAATTTCAGGAAAATTTTAAATGTATTCATCTAACTTGTCAACCATATGTTAAATTTTATAATTTGTAGAAGAAAATTTCAAAATTTTAGCAGTTTTTAAAATTTTTCTTCAACAATTGATTTTATTGATTTTCGGGTATTTTTTTAACTGTTTATATGAAAGTAATATTTATGGGAATATATTACATAATTCATAGAATGATAAGCAAGAGATGGGAATATTTAAGGAACGAATCGTGCTTATATAAGGTACCCTGGGGTAATAACGCCACGTTAAGGTTCCACCAATTTTCACAGCTCAGTTTTAGTTTGTATTTTTCAAACAAATATATGATTTGATACAGCAACTCATTGACTATCTATATATAAAAAATAATTTAACAGATATGTATTTATAAAATGTAATGGCGTGATTTCTTGGCCAATGCTATTTGGCGTTATTACCCACCTATATGGGTAATAACGCCATGCAAACAAAACTATGAAGAATAATTGCATGTAGATTGCCCAATTCTAAAAATACAAACTGTACAAACTTAGAAATTGACAAATTGCATTCTAAGCGATTGAAAATGTTCAATTTTTTTGTGAAAGTGTAAGAAAAATAAAGGTGTGGTGTGAGAGGGGGGGGGGAGGATGAGACAAAAGAATATCAGACCATGAGCTTCTTTTTTCTTAAAAAGGACCGCTTAAATAGAATTATTAAAAACATTGCACAGTTTTAACTGTGTTTATTGGAATCAGTATTTAGGATGTAGCTCGGTCACTGTAGGAAATCAACCGGGGTATTACTGCCAAGGATTGGCGTTATTACCCCGTTATAATTATTGCGCTGTAGATTTTAAATTACAAATTATCTCGAGAAGATATCCAAAATCTTCAACAACATTTTAAAAGTCCATGAAATGTACTACAAATTTATGTTATTAACAAAGTATTTCCGGATAAAAAAAGTAGTTTTCACATCACAAAACTTATCTCGCAAATTTTAGATCAAGCATTAATTTTAGTTGCTTGTAAAAAAAATAAGACCTAAAAATGAAACAAATTAACTTGAAGTTGTTTTTTGCGATTTATATGACTCAAAACCCTTCTGCGCAGAGCACATGGGTGTCATTTACCAGATTATTTCATAATTATGCAAAATATTAGCACTTGGCGTTATTACCCCGCCTGGCGTTATTACACCAGACCACCTTATTATATTTTTGTAATAAGCGGATAAAAACATTTATTAAAACAATGTAATGTTAAAATGCGTAGGAGAAGGAATCAAGATTGATGTACATACATATTGCTGTATAGGTCAATCATTGTTGAATTTCAAGAAATTGCATGAAATCAGGAATATCCTAAAAAACTTTTCACTTTCTGAAAAAGTAATATGATTTGAGCAAAATTAAAGAAAAATGGATAATCTAATGTTTACACTTTTGGTGTAAATGTGTATTGAAATATGGTTTGAAATATGAAAGGTAGTTTGGAATATGAAAATTTTAGAAAAAATAATGTTTGTATTCATGTATACTCAGTATCATTAAAACTTGTAAAGATAGTATTTATATTTTATACAAGCCGATGTGTGACAATTCTGTAATATAATAATTTTCTGATAAATTGATAAAAACAGCTGTTAAATTTAAACAATGTTACAAAATATAGGGGTAAGAAACGAGATTGATGCAAATACGAATTGTAATATTTCTTAAATCTTCCAAGTGTAAGGTGAAATAAATGGAAATTTGATTAATTATATGAGATGAATAACTCAAACTATCTATATTATAAAGGACAACATTTTGAAATTTTAAAAGAAATTTCAGTTTTGAAATTTACGCTATCGGAAATTTTTAAATCTCTAAATATCGTACATTTTAAATTTTTACTCCATCGTATAGGGAAAAAATGTACTTTTAAATGCAATTTATTTAAAAGCTATATCTTAATTGTTCTTTGAGTTACTCATTTTTTGTAGTTTTTAATGCCACTGTGGCAACCGAAATTCTCCTTTTTTTTAAATGTAAAGAGGGAAAATGATTACTGTATCTTTTTATTGCCACTTTATCACAAAAATTGAAATTAAAATATGTGCTATGTAAAAAAAAAATAACTGTCGATCATAAAGTACGGTGATTTTTTTTTATTTCTTTTTTATTTATCAATTAAATGATTTTTATTTACTGAAAACTTACTTTAAACACGATATAACATTTTGTCTTGTCAAAAATTTACTTTAAAGAATTGTTGTGTGATTTATTTTCTCCATTTTTACACACTTCAAATCAAGTAGTTAAAAGAATGCAAATTAATTAATCCGTGTGTAAAATCACTTTCCAAATTCTGAAAAAAACATGGATGACTTCCTTTAAAACTTGGAGCTATTCTGAATAAACACATGAAGGCATATGAATAATTAGAAACCAGTTTTGTTTTTGAATGATATTGCTTTTTTCTGGTTTGTGTATTATTCTGCGGTAATGATGTCATATGTAAATTTTTCTAATGACATTTAAATATTTGTCGGAAAACTGGAATGCTGTAGCTAATGCAAATGACACCATTTTATAAAAAAAGCATGCATTTTAATTATTTAAACTGAATGCGTTAGCAAATGCAAATTACGTTATTTTATACATATATGTAAATTGTTTTTTAATTCTTACAATTGAAATATGTTTTGTAAATGTTCATCATTTTTATTCCAGTTGCTTTGAAATTCCTTACAAATAAAAATACTTTTTAAATCGAAATAGCTCACAGGCAATACGCAATGTTTTAAAAATTTAGGGTGCCTTTATAAAACAGCCGTATGTAAGACTATTCACGTATAAAGATGTTCCTGACAAACGCAACTTTCAGTTTTAAGTTAAAATGATTTTGAACGGATCAAATAAATCACTAATTTAAAAAAACGCGGATAATGAGGTAATGCGGTAAATGCGGATTTGAAGATGGGTATGTAAGTTTGGAGAAAGCGAAAATGATATTGGGGACGATTTCATAGAGTTAAAATTCCATGATCGTTTCTTAATTGATTTTTTTTCTTTTACGAAATACCAACCATAAAAGCTTCAAATAACAACTCCACCAAAATAACTATTTTTTATGTTTTAATGTTTAAATATACATTAAAGTTTAATTTTAATAATTTAGGCAACTGATTTTCACAGAAATAATATTTTCTTAACTTAAGATTAAAATAACATTTATTTGAGAGTTAGACTAACTAATGTAAGGTAAATTTTTTACTGTAATACATTTTGTATATTTATTATAAATCAATGAATCATTTCCATTTAAATATTTTATTTCGTTGAAATTTGACGGATTCCACCTTGTTTTTATAATGTCAGATATTTAATGCAGCAAGAAGTGCCTATCGGTTTCCAGAATAAAAAATAAATTTATTCTATTAATTTCAAAATCTCGAATGCAAAAAACAATTTTACTCATTTTCAGATATCAATATGCAAAAGCAACTTACACTGTTAGTTGTGAGATCTCCAATGTAGTCAAGACATGAATAAATATATGTATGAGGACTATGTAAAGATATTCAAGTTTTAAAAAATATCTAAAATTTAACTATGTAATTAATATCATGTAACTATATACAAAGAAATGCTTTTCGAAATTACAAATTTCTATAAAAAATCATCTTCTTCTAGAAGATTTTTTTTTAATTAATGATACCTATTAAGATTTTGTTGTTAAAAAACAAAATATAAGTTTAACTCTTTTCTTAGAAATTGATATTCCTACGTAATACTAGAAAAAATTCATAAGAAATCAGCTTTTTATCCTTACAAATTGATATTTCCAATTGTTTGGATGCATTAAGTTGCTGTTTGTTCAAAAACTAAAATATTATATTATATACTTTATGTTATAGTTAAAATAATCTACATATATATTACGCTAACATATGTGGCACAAAAACGACGATTATTTGTTAATTGTTTAATGGCATGATCCAAATGAAACACATCTTATGGGTTACTATGCAAAAGTTCTTTGGTAAGATTTATGTTGTGGTAAATTGGATTTATTTATGTTTTGTACCTTCACTGCAATTATGGAGCTTCAAAATATCATTATTTTTTTTTCTATTCTTCTTACTTAAAAAATAAAAGTCATGTGTTTTAAACATTTCGGTTTCAAATTAAAATTATGCATTATAAATGAAATGAGTGAAAATATTATACTATTATATTTTAAATAATTAATGAAATACGAAAAAATGCCAGTGGCACAATATTTGGCGATTTATTATCTGCGCCGGGCTAGCATAAAAATACTGGGTTTTTGATATATCAGCACAGATGTTACATATGCATCAATTTGACACGTAATTTTTCTGACGCCAATTTGGCAAAAATTACATTTTTAAATGCCAGTTACATACATGTTTTTAAATTAATTTCTATTATTTTAAAAAAGAAAATAAAAATAAACAAACATTTTATTAATAAACAAATAACAATAGCCGGGTTACCAAGTGAGCACATATAATTACCATTTTGTTGCAATCGCGACAATATGGTGCGTATATGACATTTGTGTCTTTTTCTCTAGCAGAATCTTCTAATTTGGCTACAAATTGAGCAATTAAAATAAATTATGACTAAAAACACTATGATTTAGTGCTTAACATACAATCAAGGGAGGCCAAATTGGTTTCCAAAGGCGGCTAGTACAAAGAAATCAGATTCTTTGCTTAAAAAATATACTTTCTTGAATGGAGCCATTTTTTGATATGTCTTTGTAGCTTCTGACGTCAAAACTTGTTTGTTGTGATTCAAAGTTTGAGAAATGCAAGGTATGTTGGTAGTGAATGGGAGTTTATATTTTGAATTATTTTTCCTCACACTGATACCATCGAAAAACATATTGGTAATACTCAGAAAAAAATAAGAAAACAGAAAAATCAGTATAACGATATTTTAAATTGTTTTTCCTTGAAAATAATTCTTTATAATGCGACATTTCTAGTTCTTGGTTAAACTGGAAATGAATTTATTTCGTTTAATTATTAATATATCTTGAGGTGTAGTGTCAAAAATTTTAACTGTTACATAACTAGCACTTAAATACATTATAAAGGTGTGGTGGTGTATTTTGTCGGCCGATTATCTACGCTAGGGATATAGGCCCAGGGGGGAGTGCCCTTCGTGGAGGTCTTTCTAAGGGAACCTAACCCGTATTTACGCAAGGCTCGAAGAAAACAACGAAAACTCCGAACGGTTAGGCCGACAGCCGCGATTGGGTTCGAACCCAGCACCTGCTGTCTACCAGTTCAGAGGTCAGAACCTCTCGGCCACTGGTAGGGGCAATACATTATAAAATCTCAGACTATTTTAAAAGTTTATAAAATTCGTCTTTTTCTTTAAAAATTTTGATATTCTCTTTGTTAATTTTTCAATTATTAAAAGTCATTAAGATAATTATTGTTCAAAAAATGAAATATATGTTTAAATTCTCTTTTTAAATTCTCAACTTATTGTTGAAACAAATGTAAAGAAATCTCTTTTTGACTGAAATGGACGGTTTTTATCGTTTTGCTTAATTAAAAAATACTCATTAAGGTGATGATTGATAAAAAGTTTAAATATCTGTATAACTTTCTTCTTTTAAGAATGCATTTCCATCTTACAGTTGAAAAAAAAAATCTCAAGCAATCAGCTTAAAATAAATAAATAAAAGATATTTTAATGATTTGCTGATTAATAATACTGATAAAAGTAAGTGTTATTCGTTCAAAATTCAAATTAAACATGTTAAAATATGTGTATAACTTTGCTCATTAAAATTCGTATTCTTATATTCTAGTTTTAAAAATTCTAACAGGTACTATTTTTGAGTATCCTTAATATTTAAACAAATGTTAGTCTTATATTAGTCTAATCTTTGTCTAATTTTTGTCTGGGGTTTTTCCAAAGATTTAAGGGGAGAAAACCGTATTTCATTGTAAACAATCAGTATGATTGACATAAAAATATTAAATGAATTGCTGGTTTTGTATAGTAGTATCTTTGAATAATGTTCTAGATTTTACAATGAAATATGATTATATAATGTGTAGATAATTATTTCTGAACTATTATAATAGTTCAGAAATAACGGTTTGGTAAAAACCGAAACATTATAACCAATGAAGAAATTCTGCATAGTGCATATTTTGTATTTCTGTAGCATCACAATATCTGGTATTGTAGATGCATTGGTGTTTCGCTAAAATTTGTGTTACTTTGTATTACTTTAAATTTGTATTCATTAGCTTTTTTAAATATTTTTTTTCACAAAATCTTTGATAGCACCAATATTACAAAATAACTCTGTTCAATGTAATAATTTGTATATATTTTTTTATGTTTTTTGACCTGTTTATATTCTTTTAGTCTTCAAGTACCATCGAATTCTTAAATGAAAAGTATTTACATTTTTAATAATTAGACATACAAATTAAATGAGTTCCAAAAAAAGGTTAAAAAAAGCGGTCGCGTGAAAGTATCGAAAGAATAAATTGGCACATGAAAAACACAAACTTGAGTTAAGGTATAAAGACATTTTCAACTGTCAGTGTCAGCTGCGATTTTAAACAGCTTGTCAAAGGACACTCGTAAGAAATAATTTCAAACAAAGAATTTAGTCACAAAAAATATTAAGGAAAACAAATTATCTTTTTTAAGTGAAATGTAGACTATAATCAATAACTAATAGAATATAAAAGTTTTATTTATTATATGAGGATCAAGTTAATGAAAGTAAATTTTACATTGAAAGAGACTGCAAGAAAAAGAGCTCCTTAGTTGAATAATTTTTGTTCTCTATATAAATTTTAATAAAAGAATCTACGACGAGAAATTTTATGTAAGGTATCAGTTATATTAGATGAAATTTTGCTGTTAAAATTTGTCAGATTTTTTTTTGGTAAACATGCAATCACAGTACGCATTCTGAAATATTTAGTACATTGTCTTATAAGAGATATTGTCTAACTATAGGAAACATGTTATAAATATCAAACAACAGTTGTCGCTACGTTTGCTATAGACTGTATTTTAGCGGGTTACAATTTAGAATACGATACAACTAGTGTTAACCATAATATCACTAAAAGCAGCGAACTGTGACTGTATTTTTAATCAACTTCAGAAAGAAGTTATAATTTCTCTTATTAGGTGTTAGCAATTTGTTTTTATAAAAATAGAAAACGTCTAACCTCTTCAGGTCTGATGTAACCTTGAGGAAATATATGTTTACAATTCTTGTCACACATATAAATATTGTTCAAAAAATGGCGTAAATTGAGCCTAATAGATAGAAGAGCTAAACAAAATGTCAATTTGTTTCTTACAGATCTTTTCTAGCAAAATATGAGTTATATTAAAAAAAAAAACTTGCAGCAAAAATGGAGAAATGTAGAAAATAAATATTTAAATATTTTTTCAATGTGTTTATATGTTATTTTTAGAGTCTTTTAGCAATAAAAAATATTAAATATATTATTACTTCATTTTTTCCATTGTCTTTGCAAAGCGAAATAAATAAAATTAATATATATATATATATATATATATACATATATATATATATATGTATGTATATAAATTGTCAAAAAATGTAATTGTTAAGTCCCTATGTATCATCAAATTTCATGTGCGAAAAATTAAATTTTTTTTCCGCTTTTTAATCTTTTAGGTAGATTTCTTACGAAATACTACTTAATGCGGCCACTCCTATGTTGCAATTTCAGAAAAAGTTTTGCAGATCTACACCGATCATGACCCTTAGACCCCAGATCTACCATCAGTAAAAAGTTTATCTATCTATATACATAACTTTTTTATAGATACAATAAAACCTTCAATTCTACTCAAATCTCCATCAAACTGATACTTATAGTCAAGGAGTATAAAATCTCAGTCAAGTTCTTTAATGGGCAAAATCGGACAAAAGAGGTGAAAGTAGAGAGGGTATTTGTAAAAACCGAAAACCCCCCATAACTTCTTAATAATAAATATATATATATATATCGAATCACTTTAAAGTTTACATTACTTCTAAAAAAAAGGCCGAAATGCTTATGCACAACATATTTTTAATAGAGTTAAAAATGAACACAAGGGGCGAAAAAATAGGATTTTAGGGTGGAAAAAAATCATAACGTAGTCATTTCTCAAGATATCAAAGATAATTAAATTCATTATAAAATTTCGTGATATTATGTTTGTCATATTTTCGGAAAAGAACATTATTTCATATTTAGAACTCTGCAAATTATAAGCAAAAAACTGTTTTTATAAAAACCTTAATTACTCTACAAGTATATATGCTATCAACATACAAAAGAATACAGTTTAATGCAATATGCCACTTAATTATAATCTACAGTTTCAAAGTTTTTGATACATTAGTTTTGACAGGATCATCCAAAACATATTTGTTTATTTTTTATTAGTTGACGGTCCCCTATGGACTTATGGGGAAAATAGTCAGGGAAATGTATGACCTGTACTTTTATGATTACACATCTGGAGTTTCAGGATAATTTATCATGTATTTTTCTAGATATTTAACAAAATGTCTAAAATTACATGTGGGGTGTCACCTTTGGCCATAAAGTGCATATAGTATTATTTTCATATCTTTTTTTTTTAAAAATAAGGTGCAGTTTATCAGATTGTTTCTATTATAATACAATATTTAAACGTATTTTTGTTATGTGTACCTCTGTTAATTTCACTAAACAAATTTTAATATTTTTATATGCATAAAGCAACATTTTAGAGGCAAACATATACGCTTTGCACTTATTAGTTGTAATGGCAAACATGATAAACTGAAGAGGTAAAATTCTTCTAATATGTGACTTGAACTTTTAAATCCCCTTGAAATCATTAATGATACTTAAATAAGAGAAAAACATCTATTTTTGATTTTAAAATGTTTGTCTAAAGGAGCTATTTTTTAAATGGTGTTCAAGTATTATTATTTCAGACCTAAAGTGTTATACATTTCAAAAGAAACAATTCAATTACACAATATTGTAAAGTTTAAACAGTGAAATTAAACTATAATTTTATAAAAGTGTACCAAAGAAAAAAAGCACGTTTTGAAAAAAGCCTATACACACACACATATATATATATATATATCTTTATATATACATATATATGTATGTATGTGTGTTGTGTGTATAAAAAAGCTGGTGGGAGACGTTTTAAAACTTACACACTATGGATAAGCATAATGTTAAGTATGAAAACAAAGGATGTGTAAACTTTTTATAAAATTCTATGGAAATTCAGAGTAAAATTTAAACGTATATTTAACTTTTTTTAGCACATTGTAATGTGCTATTACGGAATCGTGTGTACTACCTGATTATCCCCTCGACCAATTTCGTCAAATTATATAGAACGCAAATCCACTCCTAAATTATAGAAATTGGTAAATGAATTAGAAATATACAGCTAAAATATCGAATTAAAAATCTGTTGATGGTCTGACAAACATGTGTCACGTCTTTAATGTCAAGTGAAGTGATATTTACGATGTCAATTTTAACAAATAAACTTATCATTTGGCGATAGTTTTTTTATTTCACGGAATAATCAATTATTACCGAATTGCGTGATAATATCATATTCTATAACACCTAAAATAGTAATGGTTGTCAGATTAAGATAATTTCATCTTAAAAAATATATTTTAATGGAAATTTTAATGAAACACAGGGTCATGAAAAATATAAAAGTGTATGGATAATAGGATTACAAATATTTATGCAAGCAATCATGCTATCGAATTTTTCCATATTCGAAATGGATATTTTTTCATTGTCATTTACATTTACTCCGTAAAAAAAAAAAAAAAAAAAAAAAAAAAAAAAAAAAAAAAAAAAAAAAACGATATTTTTTATGTACTTTTTCTCAGTCAAATATTTCGAGTTCGAAAAAAATAGCTTCGTATAATGTAGGTTGCTGATATTTAATAGGCGACTTTCAGTTTTTACATAGTAAGTCTTTTCATGTCTTTACCTCAATTATTTTGGGTGCGTTTACAAACACACTGACAGATGAAGTTTTTTTTTTCGAAATTGTTTTGTCGTTTTTCAAAAAGATAGCAAGACTTACCAAATAATACATATCATGGGTACATAAAACCAGTGGAAATACAATAATTGTAATATGATCACTATATTCCTCTTGATACGTTTCACATTTTTAAGTTTTAAATGACTGATTTTAAAAAAATGATATCTAAAAAAAATAAATAAAACTTCTTCCTCTAAAATAACGTATAGAAGAACAAAATTCCATTTATTCACAACTTTTAAAATATTCAAACTTGGTTTTATAGGTTTACAATTTCACAAATTTTCATTTTATGTCAATATTCATGTTTCAATTTTCTCGACACAAATCATTATCTTATTTTTGATGCCGATCTATTTGCCGATGATGTTTCTTCAAACGAACCTTAAATGTAAAATTGATGTATTTCGCCTTATTTAAAATATTCAAACTTCTGACATCTAAACATGATTTAGGTGAAATGGAGTTGAAATCTGATTCCTTGAACAACCGGAAATAAGATTGAAAACTTATCATTTTTTGGAAAAGTGCAAGAAAATACTTTTTCTTATTATTAAAGACAATATTTTGAAATGAATGATTTATTCTATTCCTCAGATCTTAAAGAACCAAAAGCTACATTGTAGATTTGATAAAAATTGTACAATATCTCGAATTCTGATGTACTATTTGAATTGTTACGTAATGTAAAATTATTCATGAATCTGTAATGAAGTTGTTATTCTGAAAAATATTATTGCAAATTCAGAAGTATTTGCCTTGCAAAAAAAATTTGATTAATGTTTTGAACAAATTAGACACATTTTTAATACCTTTGTAAAGAAATCAATTATTGTTAAGATATTAAGTATAAATAATTTATTAGAATTTTTTTTTTAGAAATGCGAAAAGCTTTTATAATTTTACTTTGTATGTTTGTCTGTTCTCTGTCAGTCGTAGATAAAACTTGCCATGGATTACCAGGCTACCAGGGATTCCCGATATTTTTATTGTAGAGCTCAAATACGTGAAAATCATCATAAAGGAGAGTTACAGTAATTTTTTTAAGATAGTGGCAAATGTTAAATTTTCAAGTTACTAACTCTGTGGGATGTTCAGTGTAGTTCTCTGTAAGTTTAGTGCACGTTTGAAAACAAATTTCTTAAAGGCTAAAGGCTTGAAGTCATCCATTTCTTGAAATATGTGAAAAATATTATGTTCAGTCTCATCAACGAAAAAAAATCCCACATGTAAATTTTTATGATTAAAAAACCAACAAAAAGTTGCACATATCAGTTAAGGAATGCAGGGAAATATCTATTTGCAATTTTTCTATCAATTGGATGCGTTTTTGTTCAAGAATCTTCACTGTAATCATTGTTAAATTGGAAAGATGCATTACCGTAGTAAAGCATTTAGTCAGCTAACATTCACTTATTGAGGAATTTTGAGTGTAAGATGGTGGTATACCAGTTTTCTGTAACTCTTTTCTGCATTTCTAAGTTACAGATTTTGATCTGACCTGCACCTCTGAAGAACACCAAATACATTACTTCTTACATTGCTTGTTGTCTTTTCAACATTGTTAGTTTAGGATCATTTTTAAAGACCCATTTTCTACTTTCTTGGCGCGTTTTTGGAAAAAAAAATGATTTTTTAATGTAAATTATTAGTTAGGGTAATATAAATTATGTGTTGGTCATTATCATTAACTAACTTTAGGAATTCTCATCAGCTTCTCATACACTCTGTTTTTTGTATTTTCATGAATTATGTGTGAACAAACAACAAACTACTTTTTAATGTGCAGTTCTTCATGAATAATTTTATGTATAGCTGCGAATCCTATATTAAATCTATCTCTATCCCTCTGTAGGTACAGCAATCTTCATCGATTAATATTTTAATTAAAGCCGACGCATTGTCTGAGACTACAGTAGTGAAGAGTCTTCCTGCATGCTTTTTCACGTAAAGGGAATTTTCATAACTTTTTAATTCTGTAGATCATCAGAATACAGTGCCATGCTAGGGAGATTTATTTCCATGTCCTAAAGACATTCTCCTTGCTTTAACCTCAATTTTAAAGTATAGATTATCATAGTTGAAAGTGTTTTTGCCTCCAAATATTGCGTATATTCACATTTTTTCAGAATTTCTTCTACGATAGTTCAAATGCAATTGTTCATTGAAATTATCATCTTCGGACATAAAAGAGTTCAAATGTACATATCACACACATACATATATAATGTTATGTAACTTATAAACAACATTACATGTATAATGCTATATATATATATATATATTAGTCGTGACTGTGTCTAGTATCATTAAAAAAAGAAAAAGAAAAAAAAACGCGCACCATTTGTCTGAACCTTACTTTTTAGACTGTGATTAATTCCCATTAGTATTAACACCATGGCTATTGGTGTAAACTGCCAGAATTCTTAGTTTTTAAGAATTAATATGTATGATTTTATAAATGTCAATTAAAGAATTTTTTTAATCATGACTTATGATTTAAGGGAGACCCGTAAGAAAAAACCCAAAACTTTTATTATTGATTTTAAAGTAATGAATTTTGGTGTACTATTTAAGAATCTTTTTGTAAGGAATAATTAGCAAAAAATTTACTTTTTATTAAAAAATATATTTTTATGTCTATTTTTATTATTTTTTGTTGAAAAATACACTTTTTAAAATTACTACTTCTCATACAATTTTCAATATTTTGGTATTACTAAAATTTCTTAAATAATGTTATAGTAGATGGAAACGACCCAGGGAGAGATATTTTTAATTTTCTATTTTAATCAGCTTAAAAAAAAAGAAAAAAATTACGCATGGTAAATTTCAGTAAATTCGTTATAATTTTCAAGTTTACCGATTTATCTAAAATTTTCAGAAATAGTTTTAAAAAATATTTACTTTACTTTTGTTGCAAATTTTTTAAGATTCTAAAAACATAAACGCTTTGTTTCTAAACCATTTTACTACTGAGCCTTACTTTTTTTTTAACTTAGACAAAATATGGAAAAAGTCATTTTCAGGAAAACACATTTTAAATGGCCGCTAGTCCTTTAAACTCATTTGCTACCTGTTCCAAGTGTCCCCGAATTCTGAAAGTTTGCATGCATATTCGCAAATATGTAGTTTATCGTTTTATGAGATAATTCTTTTGAACTTTTAATGATTTTTGGCCGAAAATGGGGTTCGGGTCTCAATTAACAAATATCCTTTTTGACATTAGAATCTATCAGCGACTTTAATTTTATCTGTATGCTCTAAATGTTATAATTTTCAAATATGAGAAAACATAATTAAATTTAATGTATATTTTAACTTCTAATGTATATTTTAACTTAAATTTGTGATGAGTTATGAAATTAAGTACCTACTGGAATTTAATATTTTTCAAAAGTTGAATGTAGTATTTTTCAAAAAAATATTCAAGTAGATTTTGACATTGTTTATTTTTTTCGTTAAAACACATCGTTTGATTTTAAAATAAAATTAAGTTATTCAATAATTAATGATAAACATTATCACCAAATAAAAGCAAATATTACTCGGACAAAGTCTTGCAAAGTTCAACATTAAACATATATTTTTTTTAATACTCACTAAAAATACCAAATATAGCATTTCTATAAAACTATCAGCGTTCTTCCGCATCGCTGATTGGTTTCCTTAAAATAGTATTAAATGAAACGAAATGCAGCTCGCAATAATAAAATTGAAAAAACATTTTATTAATATCTCATAAGATTTCCAAAATTGTTGTCTTATTGGTATAACCTCAAAATATCCAATTCAAAGGAGAGGTTGGCAATATAATAGCTCTAAAAGCATCAAAGTACTATACTTAACTTTGATGTAGTAGTTTTTTATGCTGAAATTTTCACTTCTACCTAAAACTGCTGCTGAGATATGGATATATGTGCTGTAATTTTCGATCATACGTTTAACCCCCTTAGAAGAGATCTCTAAAATCACTGAAATATGTGTTTCACAAATGTTTGTAATAGGTTTTGTTATTGTGAAATTTTCGCTATTACCTAAAAATACTGATAAGACATTGCGAAAGGGCCTAAAACATTCGATTACCTCATTACACTCCCTTAGGCGATTTTTATTAAAATCGTTGAAAAGATTTTTAGTAGATCCATTATCCTGAAACTCATACCTCAACCTAAAAAAACTGGTGATATATGGCGTAAAAATTTCAATATTCCCTTCTTTAATTTCTTTAAAGGCAATGAAAATTCTTTTAAATAAATATGCACCAAGAATATTCATAAATGATGTAAAATCTTCGACACCCCCCCTTTTCTTTAAACCCCTTAGGAGGGAATTCCTAAATTCTCTGAAATACTTGTTTAATTATTCTTTTAATAGATTTACTTTCTAGTTTTTCAAGCACCTATCTAATGCAACTAATTCGATCTTGTGGATTATTCTAGAATTTCTCACCTCTTTAATACTTATAATGGAGAATTTCTAATATCGTTAAAAATTGTTAAGAAATTTGTTATCCTGAATCTCTTCTAACTAAAATGATTGCGGGGATATTGCTTAATATCCTTAAATTTTCGACTCCCCTTTTCAACTCCCTTATGTGGGAATTTCCAAAATTTCTGAAATACGCATTTAATTATTTCTTTAATGCATTTCTTGCATTCAATTTCTCACTGAGACCTAAAAAAAAGGCTGCTGGAATATGAACGAATTAGGTAAATAATTTGACCACCCAAATCCTCCCCCCTCTCTGAAGAAGAAAATTTTTTAAATTGCTGAAACTCGCTGAAAATTTCTGTTGAGTTATTATTATTTTTTAGTAGATTTAGTTTTTGCAACTTCAAGATTATACCTTAAATTTAACCCTAATAGGAGAAAAAATTCTCGTTGAGTTATTTTTTTAGTAGATATATTTTTTGGAATTTCAATATCTCACCTAAAATGGCTGCTGAGATAAGCCATGTGTTCTAAAGCTTTCTATCTTTTTTAACCCTCTTAGTGGTGAAATTTATAAAATCTCTAATAGATGTGTTAAATTATTTTTTAGAAAATGTATTTTCTGGAATTTCTCTACCCTGCCTAAAATGACTGTTCATTTTAGGCAGGGAAGCCCAAGTGTTCAAAATTTTTCACCCTCCCCTCTTTAACCCTCTTAGCGTAGAAATTTCAAAAATCGCTAAAACATACATTTCATTATTTTTTAGTCAAAGTATTTTCTCGATTTTCACGATTTTATGTGAATCGGCTGTTGACATATGGTTATATTCTGTACAATTTTTGGCACTCCCATTTAGCCCCCTTAGAGAGATTATTTTGTAAATTCCTTCTTTAGTGCTGACTTAGGTCATAAGCGGTATGTTTTAAGTTTTTTATGTTTTAAATTTTAGTAGTTATAGTATGTTTTAGTAGTTTTAGTATGATAAGAAAGTGTGAGTCAGTGAGCAGGATATTTCCTTTTAAATAGCGAGAAATACAAATTAAGTTTTGAAATAAAGTTTTGAAACCTATCAAAAGCAGTATATTCAAATCAAATATAAATTCACAGTAATACTTTTTGTAAGTGATATTTGTGCCAGTTTTAATGTATTTTCAAAATGCTTTGCAATTTTACGCAGAAAATTTTGTTAACATTATACGCAGTATCGTAGAAAATGAAAGTAATTAATGTTGTTACTTTAACTAAAAATATCTCTCTGTAGATTTATTTCGCTGCAAATTAATACATATAATAATTTCCATGCCAGTAATTTCTTTTCAAAGTATTATTATGTAAAGTATTGTGATGATTCTAGCAAAGTAGGAAATACCTTTTTTCTAATGCTATTAATCTAATTAATTTAAGTACTACCGATTAAACCCAGGTTATTGGTTTTGAATTGTAAAATTCAGAAGTAACATATTTTAAGCACCAAGTTTTGTTATACCAGGAAAAATATTTTTTGAATTAAAAGTCCATGTATTCCGAAGATATAAATGCAATTGGTAAAAGAAAAAACAGTACCTTTTAAACCTGATTAAAATTTTGCATTGTAAAAATTAAAATTTGATTCATTTAATCAGTTGATTCAATGGTTCAGTGGCAGAATTTAAAATTGAGGATAAATTTAAAGGAATAAATCATGTATTAAATTGCTGGGCATTGTTTAATGTAAATCGATCAAAAAATTAGACTTCGATTAAGTATATTTAATGTGGTTCGTATAAGAAATATTTAATTCAAATACATGCATGGTTTAATAAACAGTTCGCTCATAAAGGCGAATGATTTAGTAAATCGTAAATTATTATCAGCTAGTTTTTCAATAAAACATCTGTAAGTATAGGTGAATGTTTTCACGACAATTTATTGATATATTCTTTGGTTGAGATCAGAGTTTAATTAAGTTAATTAATGATCCAAATATACATTGATTCGGGAAGGCGAATTACTTAATTAAACTTTATCATTACAACAGGATGATTCAATTAGTAGTTAATTTACTACTGTTCTGAAAAAAAAATATTTTGACAAATGGTGGAGTGCATCGAAACAGATAACTTCCAAACTAAAAATTCAAAACTTTAAATTCATACATAATGAAGGTTAAAATTTTTCTTGGAATGGAAGACGCTTAATATGGTGATAAAAATTTTAAATCCTATCTTATTTTTAAAATTGTCTATATTCTTTATCTTATTTTATTTGCAGTTGTTTAATTTATAAATAAATTATGTTTTTGAAATTGGGATTGTTCAAGTATTACAAATTTCACACATAATCGCGAATGGCAGTGCCTATATTATGTTATTAAAATGCAATTATGAGCAGTTTCTAAACTAACTAAAGTAATTGTAATCATAACCTTTTCAAGTATAAATTTAATCCTATTCGAACTTAAAGATTTTATAATTATACATTTATATATATATTATAATTACTATTATGTGTAATGCTAAAATCTTAACATTACACATAATTGTAATTATAAAATTTCATTTATTCTTATACCGATGTATTGACAATTAAAATATTTATGATTGCGATTTAAATGCTAATGTATTTGTAAGTTTACCATTTCATTGCATGTAATTGGGGTTATAAGTCATTACATATATATAATTACATTTGAATGCGATCAGAAGTGCCGAATCCTGCTTGAGATAAATTATTTTTTTAGAAAAAAATGAAACATTCTTAATAATTCCCATATTTTTCAAAGATATCATCAAAATTAGTATTTGAATTTTACTTTGATAAGCTTTTTTCAATCCAATCAAATTCAAAAATTGAGTTAGAAAACCTTTAAAAAATATGCAAACGCAAATAATTGAAGCGATTAGCATATATTTAAATTCAGCACTTATAAAGCATTATTGAGCAAAAATAAAACATTTCAAGAAATATTAAAATAATAATAATAATAATAATAATAATAATAATAATAATAATAATAATAATAATAATAATAATAATAATAATAATAATGCAAAGATTTTCAAAACACGAAAAAAGTTTCTCCGTTTCATTTAATTTATTTTGATAAAAACACACAACTAAATTTCCAGTTATACATTTTACTTCTGAAAAGTTTTAAATGAGAAGATAGTGAAACTTTTAATTAAAAAACCTTCATCCTCTGAGTATTTGACTAACGTAGCAAATAAAGTAGCATGTCAAATACTTTCGAAGGTTCTTCATTTGTTTAAAAGAAAGGTTATTCAACTATTGTTTAATTTTCTGAAGTAATATAAGCTGAAATTATTTTCTGGAAGTAATGTAGGTAATTTAAATACACAAAATGCAAAAATTACTATTGTGACAAATAATTTAAAATTTTTAAATAAAAACGTAATGTATTTTTCGTCTTTACATAGTTCGTATGGGTCCTGGAATTTTATGAGCAAGAAATCCTTTGGAACCAGTATTTTCTTATGGAAAATCCCTGATTAAATAAAACAAAATTTCACTCTTTTGAACGATATTTATTTTTCTATAAAAAAAATACTGGTATTTCACATGGAAAATAACGGTACCGTACGAACCATGCTTTACTTTATGTTCAACTTAAAATTCATCATTAGAGAATCTTCAAAATTAGATTTAAAAACTGCGATATACAGATTAGAAATAGTAGTACAGGGATTATTGGTGTAAAAAAAGAAATTTTTGAATGGTGCGATTCTTTGAAAGATTTTTCTTGAAAAGATAATAGTATGCATTGAGGTAGAATTTTTATAAAAAAAATGTTAATTAAGAATTAGATATAATGAATAGAAGACTTTTCAAATTCTACGTATATATACATATGCCTTATTCGCAGCTTATTTATATATACTGGAAACTGTGGCTAGTTATAAACCTGAAGAATATTATTTTGTATAGATCGTCATAAAATAAAAATAATACACAGAACGCATTTCGAGATGAAAGATATAACAACCTGTCATCAAATACTGAAAACACGTGCGTAAGGAGGTCAATCAAATGAGTAATAACTGCGAGAGATCACTGACAAATTTAATATTAAATAAATAAATAAATAAATAAAAAGTCAGAAACTTATTAATGATTTCTCATCATTTCATTTCTCATTATTTTCTTCATATTGTAAATTATTTTTGTTATTCTTTTCACTCTTTTATTAATCTATTTTCGTGTTTATGTTGAAAAAAAGTTTTTTTTCCTTTCTTTTTTTTAAAACATATTGTTTTTATTTACTGACTTATTTATTATTTAATTTACGTTTTTATTTTTAAAATTTGTTTATTTATTTCATTATCTTACTCTTTTTTTTTCACTATTTTGTTAATTTTTCTTTCACCGTGTCAATACTTTCGAATTCTGCCGGCGCTCTTCTGTGATTGTTGATTTCCTTACACCTAGCGCTAACTGTTATTCTCTTTATTTGCTCCTTCTTTCTCCTATTTTATCATGTCGGGATGCATTGTTTTCCAGCTCAAAACGCGTTTTGTGTATTGTTTTAATTTTATAAGGTTTTATACAATGTGTTATTATTTAAATTGGGATTTATCGTGCGCATTTTGGGGCTGTTTAAACTATATTTACCTATACATATGTATAAAAAAGGAAAACTTTTACTTAAATATAACATTAGCAGTAATCTCATTGTTTTCCAAACATGATGTACAAAGAGCAAACTTTTTTATGTCCATTTAAAGATCTGATAGATGACATAGTTATGTCTTCTTTGGCTATGCATCACAAGAAAATTGTTTTAAATGTATCATTATATCATAAGAAATTACTTTCACCATTAAATGGACATTGTGTGTATCAATTTTATTATTTTAATACTTTCTTTCTTTTTTCAATAGTATGTGCAAAAATATTTTTATGATATTTGAATTTTTCATTTTTTTTCTTTAACCCTTTTTATACCGAATTATTTATCAAGAAATTGATCCATCTGAATAATTATCTTCTTTAATATCTGAAGGTACATTCGAATTTTTAGATAATATTAATGTGGAATTTGGGTATGTTCCTTACATTAGAACTGATTAAATATATAGATAGTTATAATATTTTGTGAAACATTTACAAAAATAATCAGATTCACGAAAATTACTCTTTTGAAAATATCACAATTCTTAAAAAAGTAGTGAGTTTAAATGCATCATGATCCTCTCTATAAATGAAAGCGCTTGCAGTTGAATATGTTTCATATAATTTTATTTAAAGAAGGAAAAGAAATACCTATACAAATGAATAATGAAACTACCACTTTTTGAAAGTAACTAGCTTCGACTGTTCTCTATTCTATCTAAATTTGATCGAGAAGTGTATTTCGTGTGGAAAGAATAAAAAACATTTATCAACAGACAGAATTAATAAGTTTTATATAAAGTTTTCTTCAATGATATCTCAAAGTACCGCCAGTGCATAAAAGGGTTATAAACATAATCATTTTATTTGTTTCTTTATTTTTCAATAGTCACAAGTACATATTTTTTTTAATGTTATTCTTTGTTCAATTTTTTAGAGTTTGTTGATTTGCTCTTCTTTGCAATATGGGAATAATTTAATCAAATATTATTTTTTAGATCTGAAAATCTTTATTGAAAGAATGAAATTTAAAGTAAGAAATTAAAAAAACAACCAGAAAAAAAATTAGTAAACTTAAGCAAATAGCTGCCCTTTTTACACCGCAAGATTGTATCGTCCCTTACTGTGAAAGATGGTTGAGAAGCTATTCAAAATTTTTGTTACATTAAAACATTTTTTAAAAGGATATTATTGAACGTTTTTAACAATAAATGATTTTGAAAATAACTCTTCTATTTAAAACTGTCTCCTTCAGCGTATTTCTTTGATTTTAATTTTCCTAAAATTGGCCTAGGAAGATACTCGGTCACAAAAAGTCATTTTCCATGACGTTTAAAATATTAGTTACTAATTTTAAAAATTCAGCGATAGCAAAAGTATTAACCTTAAACCTATACTGATGGTTTCATCATTTGAAGTAAAATAATTTTTAATTGAATATAAGTTAGTGAAATAAAAAAGCCTAATATAAATTGACAACTACTCTACAATGATACTAGTTTAAACTTTCATTAAAAACAAATGTATTTTTGAGTAATGATTTTATTTTTCATAATTTTTCTTTGTGATTTTCTAGGAAATGAAATATTCAAAGTTTAAAGCAATGTCCGTTAATTTTGAACCAATATTGTAAAATTAGTTTGTACTTTTTGTTGAAAACATTTTGCATCTTTTCCTAGTAATTGTCCTCCCTTTATTTAAACATAGAAATGTGCTCTTGATTAAAGAGAAATTTACGAGTTATCAAAAGTGGAATAAATTTTCAAAAACGTTAAATAGTATCTAAACCTAACACCTTGAATTTGACTGCTGTAATGTGGACCCTCTACCATTTAACGAATTTTATCCAAAGTGTCACTACAGCTAGTAAAACAATTTAATTAAAACTCAATTCAAATTAAAATAAAAGACAATTAAAAAATAATAAAAATAAAACCCAAGAAGTACATTATGTAAAATTATGTCTGACAACAAAACTTTGAATGAGAACTAGAAAATCAAGAATTCAGCACATTTTAGCATTTAACACATGCTCATAGTTCATAAAAGAGCTAATTTCGTCCAATTGGTTAGATCTTACCGAATACTTTTCATAAAGTTCTTTAAATAAATTTCAGTGCAATCATTCTCTTATTTTGAAACTCTCTGAGAGAAAACAAAATTTTTCTCCGTCCAAACATTCCACACATACACACAGATACAAAAAATAAACTGACATAAATTTACGGCAAAAATTTCTGGCTGTAATGTTGCCAACAGTTTTTGCCATAGAAATTGCAGTACAATTATATGTTACAAAAACTTACCATCAAACTTTACTGCAATTATTACGGCAACATTGTTGTCACCAGTTTTTGCCACAAATTAACTGTTTTTTTTTTCTTAATTGTACATAAATTACTTAAAAGGTGCATAAGAAAAGTTATAAAAACTTAAAAATACATTTAAAGTTTTTTAAAAAGTTCAAAAGTTCAGAACGTTTTCAACCGATACTTACGTGGTCTTCGTCAGTGAGAAAAACTACAAATGACAAAACTACAAATTTTGTTCTTAACTCTAATTATAAAACTTCACTTTTTGATCTCTCTGAAAATGAGGGAGTTTTTTCATGCGGTAAATACTATTTCACTATGTTGTTGTTACACAGTCATAAGAAATATATCAAGGTTTCATTATATAGGTACATTTGCTATACTTGGTATCGTATAATGATATGGGAATAGCCGAAGCATTGATTTTCCTCCCATATTCCCAGTACTTTGTTTAAATTTGGTTGCTGTTTAGCTTGAACCGGCTTGTAGAAAATTCTGGCTCCATTATTTATTGATAAATTGTCATTAATTGTTTCGATAAACAAAGTGATATATAATAAGCACATTATGATATTAATTTCATTATAAGAATAAAATATATTTTGAATGTTAAAGAATGCATTTTAAAAATAAAATTAAAGAAAATTTGTAATTTAATCTTTTGTGCAATGCTTGAAATTATGACCGGTTCTTTAATTTATTATGCACATTGAATGAGACTTGTTTAAAGGAATGTTTTTTCAAATGTACCTAAAGAAAGAACATTTCAACCACATAGGTGATAAAAGAGTCATATTAAAATATACTCTTACTTTGAAAATGCAAAAGTTCCACACATGAAAGATGGATAGCATGATAATTTTGTCTCACCTAAAATCTTAGGCGGTTTCTTGATAAAGAAAGCGACGAGACTCCAACTGTTATCTAATTTATTAATAATACTTCAAACGCCTTACAAAAAGAAAACTTTATTCAAAAGTTTAACGCTTGAAATAATTCTGTATCGGAAAAATAAACTGACAGAATTATCGAATTTTACAAGTAAAATTTCTCGTATATACTCTGTGAAGTTCTCTTAAAATTAACGGTAGATGAAGTGAATACAGATAAATATAAACATTCTTAATTAAAATCATAGCTAATAAAGTAACGCATTATTTTTGCTTTAAACATTTTTCGAAGTAATGAGCAAATATTGCAAATTATTTTTCATTAGAAGAATATAATATATTTAATTAATAAATACAAGCTTGCCATATTTAACACTTTACTGCAGCACGCGCCGCATCTGGTACATACGTGAAAATGTAAACATTTACTTAAATTTCATTATAGGCATTTGGCCACTATGATCACTGATTCTGATCAGAAACAATCCAAAAAAATATAATATAGTTTTTCAATATACTACATGGCTGCAGTACACAAAAAATTAGAATCTAGTCTTTGAAAACAAAAGAAATTCTGATCAAGCGATTAAGGTGAGATTTACATTCATAGTTTTTACTGAATGGATAAAATATTAATATAAAAAAATACAATATTTTAAGAGAATAATTGTGTACATACGGTACACACCATAAATATATAATTTTATCTAAAAATTTGATTTTTTTCTTTTAAGCGACATATTTTTTTTCCGAAGGGGATATAATTTTTTATAAAATAAATAAAAAATAAATAAAATAGAAAACTGGTGTAGTAATGTAATAAAAGCGGGCTAAAATGAAATAACGAAAGAAACACACAAAAATTTGTAAAAATAATTTTAAATAATAGATTTAAAAAACGATTTAGAAGATCTGAATTCAAAATAGCTTTGTTCTTTTGTTGACACTATTTTAAACATTTAAATAATTCTTGTGTATTCATAGTCATATTAATAGTGTATAAAAATATTGATTGCTTATACCCCTTTTGACATGCATTATTACCTACATTAATATTCATCAATCATCATGACAGAGATCTCATTTTATTTATTATTTTTGGCTTTTTGCATCATTCATTTAGTTATTTCTAGGTTTGTTCAAACTTTCCAGGCATTTACTGCACCGTATTTGGTAATGATAATCAGAGATAAATCGAGCATAGGTAATTACGTTTTATTTTTTTCTATACTTTGTTCGAAATAAAGATATATTAAATCTAATCAAGTTAAACCTATTAAAATGGATAGTTGTATATTATTTTCATCAAAAATAAAATGGTTCATTTGAAAAAAATAAATGCTCGAGTTTATAAAGCCATTAATTTTTAATATTAAAAATATCTATAAAACAAATTCTGTAAAAAAAAAATATATATATATATATATTATTAATCTCACATTAAAATTTTATCTAGTCAATAATAATAATAATAATAATTTCACCAACAATTTAAATGAAGGAATAAAATATTCTTTTCTGATAATTTAAAAAGGTTAAGAAGTATTTATTTTCTGGTATATGAAGAAAGTCTCCTTCCGATAATAAAAGTAATGCATGCATTACAGAAACCCCATTAGTAAAATTACATATGTATACATACACAAACACACACACATATATATATATATATATAGTGAGAGAGAGAGACAGACAGAAACAGAGAGAGATTTACTATCGCTTGAAATGTTAGCATGTTAAGAAGAAACCAGTATACTTTGGTGAAGCAATAAAAAGTACAGTAAAAAATAAAACGTTTTTAGAGTTAGTCACATGTATGGACAGCCAAATCTTTCAGTTCAACTTTTTAGAAAATTTTATTTCTTTTATCCAAGAATCATAATTAAAGAAGGTTTTAATGAGTCTTTTTGGATAAAAAAAACAGTCACATATAAAGAGAACTCATATAGTTTTCGTCAAAAAGATAACTTTTTTAATTTTTTTTTTTTAAATTATAAACGTAAAAAAGGAATATCTCCAAACATATCGTAGAGAAATACCAGAGAAGACGAGGATTAACCCTAAATATACTATTATAAAAATAAATATATTATATATTTAATATATAATAATATCATTATATATTATATATATGTATATATATATATATATATATATATATATATATATATATATATAAGTATTATTATGTAATTTGTGTTATTATGCATATATTAAGTATATAATTATAATTAATGTTATTAATATTATATAATTAGTATTATTATGTATATATTTAAAAATAAATATTCCTTGTCAAGTTTCATTTCACTATTTTTAGTTTTTAGTCCATGTATATTTTTTCTTTTAAAGAAGTATTCAACAGAGAATTAGTGCTCCTAACAAATACTTTATTTATGCTAGGTTATGGATGATATTTATTTGTGTTTTTGCATAATTCTATGTAATAGATCTTTAATAACAATTATTTTAAAACGAAAATTGCTATGTTGACAGAAAAAATTGTGCATTTCACACATGTTTTTGGCCCTCCAGACAGTTTATGTTGTGAAAAATGATTGGTGGAAAAAACTGGTTTCATATCCATGTCTGGAACGTCATTGTACCTAAATTTTCCATACTTTAGTTCAAACACTGTAGCTGTAAATACGTGTTAAAATCTCTTAGAAAACAAACATGAAAAAAAAAAATTCTTCACAGTCCTATATATCCCATATAAATAATAGGTAGTATTCTAATATACCAATTATCGATTTTTTTTTTTACATTTTTAGAATTGTAAAAATAATTTAGAAAACAAATTACCCCGAACATTTCATTATATAACTAATTTATTAATTAATATTTTATTTTCAATTTGCAGAAAATGACTAGTGTAAGTAATGTATTATCTACTCTTTTATTGCTCCAAGTGATCAGTTACGCTTGAAAGAGATGCTCTTATATGAGCATATGTTATAATGTCACACTCGGTGCTCCAGAGGTTAAAAATATTGAATTGATTTCTTTTAAAAATCTGTATTGAATTTCATTTAATGAAAAAAATTCAGTAGTTATAGTTTATGAAACGCATCATCGCTACATAAAATTAAAATCGGAAGTGAATGTTTTAGTAAATAAAGCACAAAATGTATTAATAAATATATTGTAAATGGAAAGATCTAAACTCAAAAAGAATATGTATATGAATCAAAAGTAAAAATAATTCTATTAAGCAACATCTAAAAATTAATCACCAGCTTCAGTAGTTATTACGTACTTCAAAACCATATGGAATCTGTTATAGAAAGATACGTCATCACTATAAAATGTGTTACTCAAACTACTTTTTTAGCATTTTGTTTTAGCATTTACTAGGGGTGTTGCAATGCAACGGTACAAAAATCGAAATGACCAAACCGGTTGAAAATTGAGTATGAAAAATTTGGGATAGCGCAGCGAGAAAACAAGGAATGAGATTGCAGCAACCGGGATGTTTGCCTGCATGCGTGTGGAAAAGGAAAATGAAATGTAAAAGGAAATGTAAAAAGGATGATTCTACGAAAATTGTATTGGCAATCTGGACGCCATTACAATTTACTCTTTCAAATAGAAAAATTCCCCAAAATTAAAAAAAAAATTCTGTTTTTACCCGAAAAAATGGGAAAAATTTCTGAAATTTACGGATTTTTTTCCGCTAAAAAACAATAAACTATTCTGGTGTTCCGATTGCCAGTACAATTTTCGCAAAATCGCCCATTTTTTTACAGTGTGCGTGCGCAAGATTGAGGAAGGAAACAGGCAGTTGAGAGTTTCGTCTAATTGACGCATGAGTGTTGCAGAAGGACATCATGTTTTTCCCAATACAAAATTTGACAACTTAAGAGCCGCAAAG
Organism: Maratus speculifer; assembly: GCA_964019185.1. Taxonomy (NCBI): domain Eukaryota; kingdom Metazoa; phylum Arthropoda; class Arachnida; order Araneae; family Salticidae; genus Maratus; species Maratus speculifer. The sequence continues at coordinate 178,271,963 of OZ025297.1, read as the reverse complement.
TGTCTGCTCCAAGTTCTGGTGTAGATATTTAACTGATGCTCCTCAAACGTCTATATTGCAGTTTCCTTGATGTTCACATAAGCACTGCCGCGTCAATGTGCTGCAACACAATACCAACTGCTGATTTCCTCCTTTCTTCGCTTACGTCCGGCGAACGCACAATTACGTCAGATGCTACAAATTGCTTCCTTCACTATCTCGGTAGGTTATTCGGAAGCATCATAATAAAATTTCCAGTTGCTTTGGTTGTTACGACGTTTCTCATATTTCCATTTGAACAGCCGTAATATTTGTGTAAGAAATTACACTCAATGTTACAGATGACCATATTTCTCAGTATTGTGTTCCATGTCGACTTCTATACACCATATTTTTAACAGATTTAGTAGATTCAAGTCATTCATTTCAGCAAATGTAACATAGAATTTTGTTTTGCAAGTGTTGGAATTTTTTATTCTCGGTGAGACAAAAAACTTTAGTTTTAGTAGATGTCCATGGATCAACCCATCATCGGTTCTTCCATTTAAATTAATTTTCTATCAATTTTAGACTTACATGAAAAAACATACACCTCTGATGTGCGAAGAACAATGATAATATGTATTTTTTTTAAGATTGAAAATAAACTGACATTCTATACGTACATAAAACGTACCTTTAAATACTTGTCTTTGTAAAGCCTGAGTCTTCGATTAGCACAAAAAAATCATTCAATGGTGATAAGCTGTTGAAAACACAGCTCATGCTTCAAATTTTCTTGGCAGTGTTAATATTGAAAATACCCTTAAAGTTTTCAATCCGATACTATTGAAATATACTACTGTCAAGATTCTAGGAACATTCGACTAATTTAACTAGATGAACAAATCCTGCATATTAGTTAGATATACGAGAATTTCAGTTAAAAAAATATTGTACTCACTATAAATATACTATTACATAGTGAGAATTAAAAAAATATATATGCACCGTTTTGGAACATTTTGCCAAAATCAGTACTTTACTTTATGTGTTTAAAACAGTCAGGTGCACTAAAATAACACAGTCAGATATTACCTGAAGCCAATGTGGTCGGATGCCATATATATGCAGGTAATATGGCAAATTGCCTCCTACACTTTTTGAAAGTAGAAAAAAAATTTAAAGTTGGAAAAGTTGAAGTTTAAAGGAGGTAATTGCGTATTAGTTCAATACAGTGTTCTAAAATGATATTTAACTTTAAAAAATCATATAATAATTTTATAATTCATTTTTACTTACAATTATTTAAGTGGTGCTATATTCTTAAGTGACACCTGAACTACGAAGGCTGTTCAATAAGTAATGAGATTAAAATTATAAAAAAATAGAGAATACCTTTAATCGTCATCATTTACATTATCTTTTTATCAAAATAATTACCACGGCACGTGATGTATTTATCGAAATGTTCTGTCCACTTCCTAAAAACATGTAAAAATCCGTTTTTTGACAGCTTTTTCAAAACCGCCTCCGAAGACTTAACATATGCTTTGTTGCTTGCAAAATGTTTGCATCGTGATGTAATCTTAATTTGAGGAAAAAACTAAAAACCTCGTAAAGCGAGATCAAGACCGTATGAAGGATGTGGTAAAATTTCTACGTTGTTCTACTTTAAAACAACCTGTGCGCAACGAGCAATATGCGTCAACAATTTTGGAATCCATCGCGCACAAACGCTTTTCACTTGTTCTGCCACGATTAAATAAACACTTTCTATAGAAATATTCAAGAAAGCATGCAGCTGACACGCACTCCAATCCTGCTATCCGCTTTGATGATAACAGCATCTGTGTTAATAATTGGCTCTATGCTGAAGGTTGAAGTTCGTCCCTCATGTTCAATATATTGCACATAATACTTTTCCTTCCTTAAGAGCTTTATGCCAGCGAAAAATACTTGACCTCGACATTGCTCCATCTTTGAATGTTTTACGTATCATGACAAAGGTCTCCAATGCTGATTTTTGCTGACGAACACAAAATGTTATCCCATAATGTTGTTCAGCAAACGTTTCCGTTTCCACAACTGGCTACTCTCGTACGCACCCGCAAAAATGCTTCAATTTAATCACGTAATACTCAGGAAGATGAGCCTGTACACCTAATCTGTCGGTAACATTTCTTAATAGAGAACAAAAACTATTTTTTTTTTTAATTCCACAGAAATTAACATTGCGATGAGTGGTTTCACGGCAGTAAAATTAATCTTATTACTTATTTAACAGCCTATGTATTATCCATTTTCTTTTTATTTTCAGTTTAATCATCCTCTAAAAACAAAGTTTACAACAACAGTATTTGAGAAAATTCATTTTTTTCATAAAATTGCAATATATATATATATATATATATATATATATATATATATATATATATATATATATATATATATATATATATATAGTAAACAAAAATATACATTTGTCTTCTTGTTTCAGCTGGATTTTTAAATAAATAAAGTTCTGCATTTCTTAATTAATTGCTAAATAAATAAGTTCTTTAAGATTCACGAAATAATACAAATAACACAAGAAAAAGTTAACAAATAAAAGAAGTATAAACTTGAGTTAAGGTATCAAGAAATTTTAGCTGTCATTAGCAGCTGTGAGTTTAAAAACTTGTCAAATGACACCTAAAGAATGTATTCTCAACAAAAAAATGAACTCGCGAAAAGCATGAGAGAAAAGAGGTTGCCTTTTAAGTTAAATATAGAAACAAAATATCTTTTTGACAACAAACCTTTTTTTTATTTCTTTAGAATAAAGCTAATTAGACTAACCTTTCTGTAAAAAGGCGATTTGGAAAAGTGAAACTCGAAGTTAAATGATGCTTGTTAATGAAATTCTGCTTAATAAAATTCCTTCATATGAGAAAAATATGCAAACAAATTTTTAATTTTAATATTAAGATTTTAAGATTCTTAATTAAAAACTTCACTTAATATTTTCATAAGAATAAATGTTTGGACGAAGACAGAATTGCCACTTGGTTGTTAAAAATTAGAATATTGATGGTAGTTTGAATCAGATTTCTGTGATTCCTTAGCTAATACTAATAGTAAACTAAATTTATTTTTAAAGATATATACAAATATTCTACAGACATACATGTAATGAGTACAATAAAACACACTAGAGTGAAAAAATACTCAGAGCCACGAATCGAACCCGGGACTAAAGCGTATCAGGCTGCTCAGCCTAGTTCTCTGTGGTACCGTTGTCGATTCCTTATTGGAATTTTTACCCTATGGTTGCCGTATAAACATTTAATTTTCTTATTTCTTTTAAATAGAACACCATGGAATTGCAACTTATATAATAATATTTTGCATTTTTTAAAAATCAAACTTTGCAGTTGGAAGTATAGAGTTACAGGCAATATTTCAGGAAATAGTTTATAGTTGCGATATTTATTAATCTCATTATATACATATATATGCATGTATGTGTGTGTACATGCCGTCTTTTAATTTAGTTTGAAAATTAATCGTATATTTGTATTTAAAACAACTGATTTAAAATTCAGCAAAATCCATCTGAATTATTATTTAAAATCTTTAAATGAGATAGAAACTCTCCTGCTGAAATTAATGATTTACATAATGACACTCTATTTAAATAAATGCGTGCATTTTCAATAGTTCAACCCATAATAAAGTGTTACATCTTGCCAATCTTTTATTTTTATGTTAAAACTCTCATTGCAGATCTCTATAGATACATCTACAGAATGTACTACATAATATCTGATGTTTATTCATGATTATCACTGTTCTTAGAATCAGATTTGCATTGCTTTATTCAAATTTCGCCATCTGAAAAGGAAGGAATTTGTTTAAATGGAATCGAAATATGGCTTCTTAAAAATAAAAATAAAAAATAAAATAAACTGCGTTGTATTTATCGGGAAATATTGAAGGCGTCTGATGGGATCTAAGGAGATCCCATCTCCTTAGATCCCATCTCCCTTAGGAGATCGAGTCATTTGATCTAAGGAGATATTTGTCTAATGGTATACAAATTTTGTATCTTAATGTTTTGTAACATTCGACAAATAATATAAAACGAAATGTTTTACAGTTAATAAAATTATTTACTCTTTTGAGAGTAATAATTTATTTAATCACTTCTATTAATATAACAATATTGATTACAAAGTCATCATTTGAATTCTAAACTCATTGTAAACGAAATTATTTCCTGTGTGATTTACCTTTTTAAATAAACATAAAACTAATATTCTTTCCGATAAAGCATGTAAGAGAGTTTGAATTAATTTTTAGATTTAAATAGTTTAGTTACGTACATTCTCAATGTTCATAATGATTAAAATTATTGACCATGTCTCTATAGATATAAAAAAAGTTGTACAAAATGTATCAAACTTTGTTTGAGGTATCGGTTTATTCCTTTATCTGTTATGTAACTGCTTTAAATTCCTGGAAACACTTAACTGAATCAAAATATAAACCATTAAACAAAATATAAAATCCTCTACTAAAAATAATGATTTGATAAAAAACACATTTAATTTGAGTAAAATTTTTTACAACTTCAACAAATCATTAAGGATTAAATTCGCTAAAACTTTATTTTTACGTCAATACTCGTAACGCCGTCCCTTGTAGACGTATCAATAAAACATGATATGGAAATATTTTGCTATTTTAACAAAATAGTTCTAGTGGACAAAATGTTAAAAAGGATAAAAAGGACGTTTGACACGTCCCAGAGTTGTACATGAGTTGTAATATCTCCAATCGAGTCAAATATCTTTGTTACCAATTTGTGTATATTTATGTTACTCTTATAAAGTGCAATAGTTTCTCCATTGCATCTTTCATTTGGTTTTACCGGTGTTCCTTTACCTGCGGTTTATTCTGTCGAGTTTTTTGGAGCGGAAAATCAGTGTTATTGCCTAAAGCTTACCTTTGAGGGAATTATGGTGGATATTGTTCAGGTCGCTTAATTGACATAGCATTGTGAGTTTAATATAAGGTCCTGTAGTTTTATGCTAGTATGAACAATTTTTCACGAACAACAATTTGCATTATCAGATCACTGATCTTTATTAATGGTAATTAGTGATCTGAAATTAAGCTTGAATTGCTTTAATCAAAACATTCAAATTTCTCTTGAAGTAAACATTTTGGCAAAATGGAAGCGAAATATGCTTACAAAAGAAAATTTAATAGGAAATAGAAAATTATTTGAGAAAAGAAATTGAAAATTATTTCAAAGAAATATTTTAAATTTAAATATTTGAGAAAAGATTAAAACAATATTTTGATTTTTTATGTAATTAATTAAATCTAAAAATTTCAGCAACTAATGTCATCAGCAAATTTTTCGGATTAACCCATTTTAGGCCAAGCACAGAAATTTTATAAAATGTAGCATTATTTTTATTGAAATATGCTTAAATTACATACATTAAGACACAAAAAAAGATTCGTGCATGAAAAATAATATTTTATATAAGAAATAATATTTTATATAATAATATAAAATATTATTTCTTATAATGAATAATATGAATATGAATAATATTTTTATGACTTTTGTTTTATTCTTATTTCATATACAGAATTTGCAACTTTAATCTATTTTAAAAACATATAATTCATTTCAGTTGGAATAATAGTATATTTTTAAAAAGTCGAATTTGTCAAAGGCGTTTCAAATTAAAACTCTAGCATATTTTGAAAATTTTTTAAGAGAAAGTGTTTACTCCAATTGAATTACTAATATTTTATGGATGTCTTCAAAAGCCTTAAAAAATAGAAGAAAAATAAAATTCTTGAAAAAAATGTGTCAGAGTGTTAAAAAAAATATTTATCGAAATGTTTCGTATACGAACCTTTGGCCGAAAATGGGTTAAATATGTAACTTAAGTATCTTCTATTTTTAACATTTTTCGACTTTGATGGAAGAAAATATATTGTATAATGTAGGGTGATAAAGAAATTTATTTTTATGTTTGATTTTCGAAGAGAATTTAACTCGTATTTATTGCAAGAATGCTCGAAATATATTGTTGATAATTTAGATACAACGACGCTCATTTTATGGACATTCCGCCAACCATTTTTTAAATTATAATCTGTATGGTTGTATTTTTATCGTAGAATTGAAATCTCACGCAAATATATACCAAAACACAACTATTTACCATGCATATTTTAATACATATAAAGTATTTTTTTAAAGCACAAATTTTCTATGAAGACTTCTTTCAACATAGTTATATGAACAAAAAACTACAATAGTGGCCGTCTGTACGTCTGTCCATCTGTTCGCTCTCTATCTCTTGTAAATGTACTCGGATTGCCATGAAATGTTTGGACGTTTGAATTCCAGGAAACTCTATATGAATCAGCATGTGAATAGTTAAACAAGATATGATTTTCTCTACTAAAATTAATGATTTGATTAAAAAATCCATTTAATACGACTAACTTTTTAAAACTTCAACAAATCATTAAGTATTAAATTCACTAAAATTTTATTATAAAAAATCAAAACAAATGCAACCGTCGAGAGTAAAACTATATACATATCACCGTATTGCTTGAACCTGTTTCGTAATATGTGAGCCTTACCTCACCTTAGTAACGTTGGAGAAGTAGTAAAAACGCAATATAATTTTCTATGCCAGAAAAAGACTGTCTTGAACGAAATTAAAAAAATTTCTCAATATTTGACACATACAGTGAGCAAAAAATGTACAGTGGGTTGCCAAATTATTAGGGACAGTCACATTTATTGCTAGTCATACACTTTGGGTGCCCTTGGCTGCGGCTCTAAATGGTTTAAGTGTTGCAGGAATGTATTTTACCATTGTCAATATCTCTATAATTCAACTTTTAAGTACTTTTAGTATGTTAAAAGGCTTGTTTGCTTTCTATAAATATTTTAATAACGGGAAAGACGCTAAGTCTTTTTACACGCAATAGTGGAACATGCTTTCCTTTAACTTAAACAAAAGTCTTTCTGGTTTTTTCGGAAAACTTAAGAACTATATGTGAGTATTATCTTCCTTTATTGATTAGATATTTGATTTTTTGGAAAGCTATTTACGATTTAATTATTTTTTTTATTTTTAATGATTTCAGTATGGGTTGAGGGGTTGATTTGTCCCTTAGGGAAGAAATCTGAGGTAAAAACTCTTCTTCTGTATACGAGTCATTCTAAAAGGGAAGATAGCAGAACTTGCTTCAGTTTCCAAGTCAGTAGTCAACAGGATAAAAATAAATCTGGACAAAAACCAGCCAGTTTTGCCCAAATGAAGAGGTAAAAGTGGAACAAAATGCATAAGAACTCCACATACCGATAGAAAAATCAGGGATATATGTTTAAGAAACAGAAAGAAAAAGATTGGACTCCTTATTTACATTATTGAAGAATCTGAAATGCCAGTTTTGAGAGAACTGTGCTGTGGACATTAGAGGAGAAAGGGTTGACAGGATTTGCATTGGCCAGGCAAGAAACCCTAGTTGGCAGAAGCACCTTGCCTAGGCTCATGAATACCGCCAGGAGACATTTGATGACGGGAGTAAGGTGAATTGTTAAGATAATTATTATTTATGGCATTTAAAGTCATTTATTTCTAAATTATTAACATATTTAATTTTTTTCAGGTGCTTTTCTCAGATGAATCAATCTTTGAGATTTTATCCTATAAAAGCAGCTTTGTCAGGCGACACCCAGGCGAAAATTACCGCTCCGACTGCATCGTGGAGAGTGTTAAACAGCCTTATAAAGTAATAGTGTGGTCTTTTATAAGCGCTAAAAAAGTTGGACGCCTCTACAATGTGTAGGGCGTGATGAGATAAGACTAGTACAGGCATGTTCTTGAAACTCGGCTGCTTCCACAAATTGAAGAATGGTTCCCAAGTGATGAAGAGTTTGTGTTTATGCATGATTCAGTGCCTTGTTATAACGCTAAAAGCATTTCAAAGTTTTGGGAAGACCACAATGTCCCAGTTTTATCTTGGCCTGGAAATTCGCCTGACATGAACCCCACAGAAAGCTTATGGAAGATCACCACGGCGGAAATCGCCAAAAATATGATTACAACCAAGGTACAACTCATCGAAAAACTAATAAATGTATGACGTGATAAACCTAAAATAAAAGAAAGTGCCAGAAATTGCGAAGAGAGTATGCCTAGACGCATCGAAGCACTCCTTGAAGCTAAAGGAAATGTCACCAAATATTAATATACTTTACTTAAGATTGATAAATTGACTGTATTATATTTTTGTTGGGTTTTTCTTTCATATAATAATACATGAATACTCAAACTATAATAATAAAGCTTTTTTAACTTAAAAACAGTGTTCATTTTCAAATTATTTTCTAATATTGTACAAAAAACCTATATTCCACGATTGTCCCTAATAATTTGGCAACCCACTGTATTTGCACGCAGACGATTTTTTGCATAAGTAACCATAGAAAGCAAATTCGATACTATACTCTCAATTATTCATTTATTAAAATAAGAAGAAAATAAAAATATCTACCCATTTTCCTTAAACAGTAATATTACACATTTTAAAAAAAATTAATATTTTGTCATACCTAAAAGTTATTTGCATACGAATCAATGACTGTTAAGAAAGACATTAAATGTGAACATTATCCAAATGTTTAGCATATCACTCCCGCAGTACATTAGCCCCGCACTTTAAAGCCACGTAATATATTAACTGGCGCAGGGATTCTGGGGAGTTTTTGTTCAAATGGCGCCGAAAACGTTAATTACAATTGTGAACTGTCTGTTGTTACCCGTGAGAAGATTATATTTCTTAATAATTCTGCATTAAGTTACCGAGGAATAGGTAAAAAATTAAATCAAAACTTTTCTTGTGTTTGCTATGTAATTAAGAAGAACAAAGAATTCGGTTCGACAATAAAAAAGCCGCGAACTGGGCGTCCAAGAAAGCTAAATACCAGGCAAAGGAGAGTCATAATAAAAGAATCTTCAAAAAAGCCCTTTCTAAAAGCTCGAGAACTGGCTGTTGATATCGCTTCAACGTCGGAAACATTAATTACACCATAATCAATTAGAAATATTCTCCACGATACAAATATTAGAAGAAAAGCCTCTCGAAAAAAACCATTTATTAGTGAAACAAATAAGATGAAAAGACTTGAATTTGCAAAAGCTGATGTCAGAAAACCACAAGAGTTTTAAAAAACTGTTATTTTTCCCGATGAAAGCAAGTTCAATTTTTTTGGCTCAGATGGTAAATAAACTGTATGGCGAAAGCCAAATACTTCCCTTCAAATTAAAAACTTAACACCAACTGTAAAACGTAGCGATGATCATGTAATGATTTGGGGATGCATGTCTTTTAACAGAGTTGGCGAATTGAGCTTTATTGAAGGCAATATGAATGCTAAACAATATATTAATATATTGCGAGATCATTTGTCTAATAGTGCTCTGAAATTAGGAATTTCTAATTCATATTATTTCCAACAGGATACCGAAGTGAAACATACTACATATAGTACGAGGTTATTGTTGCTCTATAATGTAAAAAATCGTTTGAAAACGCCACCACAATCACCAGTCCTCAATCCGATTGAAAATTTATGGCATATTCTAGATGTGAAAATAAGGAAAAAGAAAATTTCTACCAAATCAGAACTTAAGCAGGCTGTTAAAGAAGAAAGCTGCAAATCAGCAGTGAAACATGTAACAAATTAATAGAATCAATGCCCAGACGATTACAAGCTGTAATTGAAGCAAAGAGCATGCATACTAAATATTAGCAATGTTTTTAACTTATAAATAATTCCTCTTGTTCTATTTTTATTGCTAGTGCCAATATTTTTTGGCAGTAAAAATGCTACTTTTTATGTTTTCATATTTTAAATATAATTATTAAGTCAGATAATAAATATGGTTATCTGTTTTGTAAAAGTGTCGGTGTTTATAATTCTTAGTTGCTTTTTAATTATTTATACATATGCTACAACAAGTTTACCTGGTGTGCACATAATTTTTTGCTAACTGTTTTCTAAATAAGACTGAGTTTCCACTCTGACACAGACATATACCATCTAAACTCATTTGATGGTGCAATGATGAGACCTAAGTCTTTCCCTGATGGAATCTAAACTAAATTAGTGGGTTGTAAAAATATACATTCTTGGAAGCTATTCCTGTTTTATGTACATCAGAACTGGAAGCATTTTAAGATTTGATCACATATTGAAAGTTCTTATTTTGATTTCTTCAGTGGTTTAAACAGGGAAATCTTTCTAAGAACTTGATGAAAGGTGTGAAATCGTGCAATCGAAGTGGAACAGAAACGATTTCAGACTATTATGCTTGTATAATAGTCTGATAGCTTGTATAATAGCTGTATTGCTCTAAAAATAAAGATAAAACTTTGCTGAGTTTCCCTCGATGACCATCCCTACCCTTGCACGTTCTCTGTTCTAATCCTGATGATTTTTTTAAATATCTTACGAATTATGAGATAGCAGTTTATGCACACGTGTAGTTTGCTGCAGGGAAACGGTCAAATTGCGTAAATCTTTCTTTCAGATAGTTCAACTCCCAACTTTTCTTCTAAATATGCTAAAGAACTCATCAAACTGAATCGTTCAAGAAAATTAATGTTGCAGCCATCCAGAGGATTTACTCATAGCAATGATAACCAAGATGATAACTAAGATATTATAATAATAGAATGTAGAAGAATTTTAAGATGCTGCAATTTAAAAATAAAGAACAAAGAACAAAGCGTGATAGTTTGAGATTTCAAATTTGAACTTTCGGGCAACAACGTAACAGAGCAGCGTAGCTGTATCGATTATATTTTCACCGAAATCAACAATTTTCCAATAATCAATACCCTTTTATCGGAAGAAATTGATGACATCTTAATTACTAGACCCATGCTTGATGATCCTTTAGTTCCCTTTTCATTTCTCTTTAAGACTGTTGAAAAAGCCATTAAAATTGTGACAGAAGTTGCTTTAAAGATATATATGAAGCAAAAGATACCTTCATCAGAAAAAAACTTCATGCTCGATAAAAGATGCCGGATTCATTTCAAAGAATTGCTGTTCCAGCTTAAACAAGAAAAAATTATGAATTCCTTGAGTTCGTTAAATTTGAGGTTGGTGAAGCTTGCATGCAGATAGATCCTCATGGGAGTTGTGCTGGATTGTTTTGATTTTGTTCCTAATGTAAAAAGCCATAATGCATATGTAGTTCAAGTGCACAGACTTAAAATAATACGTATTCCGACTCACGTAATTGACTCAATGAACATAACTTTTGAAATAAATACAACCAATATACACTGACATTAACATTTAAAAGTTTTTTCCGAATAAAATTCGAAAATTAGATATCAATGCATTTGTAGCAAACCAAGGATTTAGCTGAAACATCTCAATTTTTGTGAGAACTTTGTGTCACCAACAATCCCTTTTCGGCATTACTTACAACTGAAAATCAAAAAAAAAAAAAAAAAAAAATCGGTCTATGCTAATGGCCTACGCCACAGGACGATAATAATGACAGTAAAACTGTTGCGTTACTAAAACGTCACAGTCGTCACAGGTTCTAAAAGTCACAGCATAAAAGAAAAATCGATTTTTTTAAATCACAACATTATGATTTTCTACCCACAACAATTTTGTGAAAGATCACCGAGTCATTTCTGATCATTTTGATACCCAGACTAACTATAAATGTATATGTACACGACTCAACTTGTATACGACCCCACGACACAAAATAACGAATGAATGAAATTCATTTATATCACAGGTCTTTAACTGACTCTCCCTTTATCTTAAACTGTCTGTTGCCTTTAAAATGATTTAGAGGTTTACATAAGCTACATACAGTAAAGGGAAATTGTAAGTATTTCTAAGCAGACTTTAATTTTAAAGTACTCATTAATTGCTACAAGTGAAAGATTACATTTTAAAAAGTAAAATTACTCACTTTTACACACATGTAAACATGTTTCATTGCTTACTATGGTACCTATCTCAAATACATAAAATAATAAAATGTTTTCTCGAAAAAAATCCAAACTGAAAAGTTAAGAAACAAACAACAAAAGCATTAAACACATGCATATTGAAGTAAACAGTAATAATAACGATGTTATTACATAATATAGGTATTAGAATTGGAAGAAACTATATTTTTAGGTCAATAAATTAGTTAGGTCTTATTAAGTAATTGTTTTATGTGGTACAATAAAAATACTTATTAGAGAAAATAATTTTTTTTTCAAATCTATTTTATAGTGAATACCATAAGATATTTATTTTTTCTAAGCAAATATTTTTTCAACACTTAAAATAAAGTATTTAAACAACTTTAAAATTTAAAATGGGAACATAGTACTTTAAGTATACTCTTTTGAAACTTTTTTTTAGTAAAACATACCTCTTAGTTTTTTTTTGATATAGAAAAAAAAAACATTTACAATTAAAATCTAGAGTAACAAATAATGTTTATCTCGAGCTCATGCTGTCAATGTGATATTTTTCTTCTTTTTTTTATTTTCTTTTTTAAGGTGTTAATTTTGCCTTTTAAATTAACGAGTTCTTCGAAATAAAAAAGAAATATAAAAACAAAGATGAGTTGAATTTAGGATTTCTTTTTGTAAAAAAATATGCTATTATTTAATGAAATTGGTGAATAAATGCAGCTGAAAAAATGAATGAAATTGAATCATTTAATGTTGATTGTTTCCCACTTCAGCTATTTGCTAGATTTTTCACTTTTCCATTTTACAGGTCGTTTAGAAACAGAGGCGTTAAAGCTTATAATTAAATCGAGATTAACTGCTTTAAATAGCATTAATTTTTTACAACTGGGAAATTGCACTCAAGCGTAGTAAATAAGGTAGGGTCGTACCATAATAAAAATTTAAAAATTCTCATATTTTATTATGATAGTATACAGTACTTCGAATACAGTATAGTACCCAAAATCTTATGTGCGTCTCTGAAAATAATGTCTGCTTTCTATTATTCAGAAAGTAACTTGTAGTAAATCTCAGCAACGTACATCAATTTCGTAAAATATAAAACAGTTTAATGAAATTAAAACGAGCCCTGATAATTATTTCTCCCTATGCCATTATGCATTGGAATAATTTTTTGTTGCCCTGTAAATGAAAAACAAATATTCTTTCTACCACACATTTTACGGAAGGTATATTTTAGTCCATACTTCATACATGCATAATTATTTTATTATATGCACTCTAAACTATTTTTCCCGTTGGCCGTAATGCAATAGAATACTTTTGGTTATCCCTGTAAACTATACATATGATTGTTATAAAATTCGAAATGACTCGACAAAATTATGCAAGAATTATATATTTTAAAGTTTAAACGATTTAGTTGGGTAGTTATAGCTCTGGTATACGCAGAGAGACGGACAGATAGACAGACAGATGGACGGACTATACGGCGACTATAGGTGCTATGTATTTATATAAGTACAAACGCATGTAGAATGGGAAAACACCTATTATTTATTCACATTTTCACATTTTGAATCGCTTCCTACGAGAACATTCTCAAGAAAATAAAATTATACAAATATTTTCTCAAAATAATAATAATAATAATAATAATAATAACTCAAAAGCTAGTAAACGAATAACATGCTAACACACGCAATTTGAAATAAACTGTAATAATAACGATGTTATTATATAAAATAACGATTAGAATTAGAACAAATTAGATATTTTTCGATCAAAAATTTAATTTCATCATATAAATTAATTGTTTTATGTGGCATTATAAAATTACTTATCGTAGTTATTTTATGATTATACTGTTAGATGTATATTTCTTAAGCACATTATTTTTTAACGCTTAAATTAGAGTATTTAATTAACATTAATATTTAAATGAAATAATAATATTTTAAGTACGTTTTTTGTTTATTGAAAACCTTACCACTTGATTTTTTTCAAATGAAAAAACATTCACAATTTAAATCTAGATTTAAAAAAATACCGTTTATCTGGAACGTATTCTGTCAATGTGAAAAAAAATACCCATTTTTTATATTCTTTTTTTAGATGTTAATTATGCCTTTCAAATTAATGAATTGTTTGAATTGGAAACAAAATACATTTTTTTTCAATAGAAAAGGATGTTTTGAATTTAGGATTTGTTTAAAAAAAATGTTTATTCTGCGATTCAATGAAGTTGCTTAATAAATACAGCTGAATAAAAAATGAATGAAATTGAAGCATTTAATGTTGATTGTTTTCCACATCAGTTATTTGGGATCTTCTTTTACTTTTCCATTTTAGAGTGTCGTTTGGAAATAGAGGCGTTAAAGCGTATAAATAAATGTAGATTAGCTGCTTTATATAGCATTAATTTTTAACAAGTAGGAAATTGCACGTCTAGCATAGTATAGGAGGTTAGGTTGTACTATAATAAAATTTTAAAAATACCTCAGATTTTGGTGTAATAGTATATAGTACTTCGAATACAGTATTTTACCCAAAATCTTATGTGCGTCCCTGAAAATACTGTCTGCTTTATATTATTCAGAAAAAAAACTTGTAGTAAACCTCAGCAACGTATAAAAGTTTTAACAGCAACGTATAACAGATAGTTTAATGATATTAAAACGAGCTTCCTAAAATGTTTTCCCCTATTCTATTATGCAATGGAATACTTTTATATGGCACTGTAAAGGAAAATAAAAATATATTTAAACAATTATATATTTTAAATAGCAATCATATATTTTATTAAAACAGTTTTATATTTTATTAAAAAAATTATTTAACATTTATATATTTTAAATTTTAAACGACTCATTTGCGTATTTTTCACTCTGGTATATGCAGAGAGACGGATAGATGGACAGACATAAGGACCGACCGCCGGACGCACTATACGACAACTGTAGGTGCTACGTGTTTATACTAGTGAGAACGTGTCTAAAAAGGGAAAATACCTATTATTTTTTTTTAATTTTTCACATTTTGCATTGCTTCCTACTAGAACATTCTCAAGAAAATAAAATTATACAAATATTTTGTCCACAAATTTTTAATTGAAAAGCTTGTAAAGATATAATATGCGAACACAAGCATATTGAAATAAGCATTAATAATAACTATGGTATTATATAATATAGCTATTTTGAATTAGAACACATTAGATATTTTTAGGTCACAAATTTAATTTCATCATATAAATTAATTGTTTTATGTGGCATAATAAAATTACTTATCATAGTTAATTTATAATTTATGATTTTTTCATTTTTATTTTATAGTGAATGTTGTAAGATATTTATTTTTCCTAACCACATTATTGTTTCAACACTTAAATTAAAGTATTTAATTTACATTAAAATTTAAATGAAAGAATAATATTTTTAAGTACGTTTTTTGTTTATTCAAAAGCTTACTACTTGATTTTTTTCATATGAAAAGCATTCATAAATGAAATTTAGATTAAAAAAATACCCTTTATCTGCAACTTATTTTATTAATGCGAAAAAGTACCCATTTTTTATATTCTTTTTTAAGGTGTTAATTGTGCCTTTCAAATTAATAAATTCTTCGAATTGAAAACAAAATACTTTTTTTTTCAATAGAAAAGGGATGTTTTGAATTTAGGATTTCTTTAAAAAAAGTTTATTCTACGATTCAAAGAAGTTGCTTAATAAATGCAGCTGAAGAAACTAGTCGTTGGGGGCTACCGTAATACTTACCCATCATATATATGCACATATAATATATGAAAATAATACATGTGAAAACTATTTATAAAATGGATTGCAATTCCAAAACAAAATTTAAACGTGTATTTATATTTTTATTGTACATAGTAATGCTGTATTAATGAGTTGCTGATGAATCTCTTTCGATAAATTATACAACACGCCTAACTACTCAAGTAGTACTGAATTTCGAAAAAGAAATATCCTTATAACTCCAAAAATAATAATCTTATTAACTAACAGTTTATTAAGCGTCTCTTTCCGATTAAAATCTTTGAATTGAAATTTGAATGAAATACAGGGTTATGACAAATCGAAGAATGTGGAAAATAGGATTACCGATATCTCGGCAACTAATAATTCGATCAACCTCGTTCTTTATGCAAAATTTGTGTTATTTTATTGCCTTTTACGATCATTAATTAAAATAAAAAATTTCGAAATTTTTTATATACCTTTCATCAGAACGAATTTTTCGAGAGTCCGAAAAAAATAGTTCCGGATAATCTAGGTTACTGATATTAAATAGGCTTCGTCCCATTCTTACATACTAAGTACATAAAAAATTTCAAGTCTCTATCTGAATTCGTTCGGGAGACAGACGTTTACAGACAGACAGACGGACGGCAATTTTTTTTCTGAAAATATGTTTTTCGGAATCTCCAGTGTCGGAAACGTGTAAATCCGTCAAAATACTTTTTTCGATTTTCAAAACGATTGCAAGACTTACCCTATACTACGTATGATGGGTAAGTAAAAATGAAGGAAAGTGAAGCATTTAATGTTGATTGTTTACCGCTTCAGCTATTTGGGATCTTCTTTCACTTTTCCATTTTAGAGTGCCGTTTGGAAATAGAGGTATTAAAGCGTTAATAATCAAATATAGATGATTAGCTGCTCTATATAGCATTAATTTTTCAAAGGTGGGAAATTGCATATCAAGCGTAGTAAATGATGATGCGATCGTTCTATAATAAAATTTTTAAAATACTCAGATTTTGGTGTAATAGTATACAGTACATCAAATACAGTATAGTACCCAAAATCTTATGTGCATCCCTCAAAATACTGGCAGCAGTCTATTATTCAGAAAATAACTTGTCGCAAACTTCAGCAATGTATATCAGTTTCGTAAAATATGAAATAGTAATATAATTAAAACGAGCCCCAATTAATGTTTCCTTCTATACCATTATGCAATGGAATATTTTTATGTGGCCTTTTAAATGAATAACGAACGTTATTAATACCACAGATCATACAGAATGCATACTTTAGTGCATACTTCATAGATAAACATCAATTTGATTATGTTCGAAAGAGTGTTACATCATTAGAATACACTTGCAATTGTTTTTTTCCTATTGGCCGTAATGTAACAGAATACTTTTGTATATCATTGTAATTAAACTATTCATCCGATTTTCTGAAAATTATAAATGACTCAGGAGAATTATGCAATATATATATATAAGATACCCTGGGGTAATAACGCCACGTTAAGGTTCTATCAATTTTCACGGCTGAGTTTTAGTTTTTATTTTTCAAACAAATATATGATTTGATACAGCAACTCGTTGACTATCTATATAAAAAAATAATTTAATAGATATGCATTCATAAAATGTAATTGCGGGATTTCTTGACCAATACTATTTGGCGTTATTACCCACCTATATGGGTAATAACGCCATGCAAACAAAACTATGAAATAAGTTGGAATAATTGCATGTAGATTGCCCAATTCTAAAAATACAAACTCTACAAACTTATAAATTGAGAAATTGCATTCTAAGCTATTGAAAATGTTCAATTTTTTGTGAAAGTGTAAGAAAAATAAAGGTGTGGTGTGGGAGGGGGATGAAGCAAAAGAATATCAGACCGTGAGCTTATTTTTGCTTAAAAAGGACCGCTTAAATAGAATTATTAGAAACATTGCACAGTTTTAACTGTGTTTATTTGAATCAGTATTTAGGATGTAGCTCGGCCACTGTAGGGAATCAACCGGGGTATTAATGCCAAGGATTGGCGTTATTACCCCGTTATAGTTATTGCGCTGTACATTTTTAAATTACAAATTATCTCTAGAAGATATCCAAAATCTTCAACAATATTTTGAAAGGCCATGAAATGTACTACAACTTTATGTAATTAACAAAGTATTTCCGGATTAAAAAAAATAGTCTTCACATCACAAAACGTATCTCGCAAATTTTAGATCAAGCGTTAATTTTAGTTGCTTGTAAAAACAATAAGACCTAAAAATGAAACAAATTAACTTGAAGCTGTTTTTTGCGATTTATATGACTCAAAATCCTTGTCGCAGAGCACATGGGTGTCATTTACCAGATTATTTCATAATTATGCAAAATATTAGCACTTAGCGTTATTACACCAGACTACCTTATATTTTTAATTGCAAACGATTCGGTTGGTATTTGAGTAGTTATATACGGACAGACGGATCAACGGACTGAACGACGACTATAAGTAAGTATACCGTACTTACATGATTTCGAGTGACATAAAAATAATGAAATTATTAATGTATGATAAACAATAATGAAAAATAATGCATTACCCTTGTATTATAGAACACACTCTGAGCAACTGAATTATTGTTTTAAAAATTCCTTTCATTCAGTGGAAACCGCACTCTTCATAATTCAAATGCTACTGTCAGAAATGGTATTCTAATTGAAGGATAACAGAAATAAATAACAAAAAATGTGTAATAATATGATCACTGTAAAACTTTAATTTTATATCGGATTTTATATGATCTATTTTTTTTAAGTATACGAATTATAATATTAAAATGATTAACGTAGTTTAAAACAGTTTTTAAATTTTAGCCACACAGACAGTATTATATTAAAATTTTTTTGTAGTAGTAGACTGCATAATCTATAAAATGTATAAATACAAAAAAAAATCGGTTATTAAATTTGAAAGTGTATATTACGATTTTAAACGCGCTTTCAGCTATAGTACCTCTTAAAGGATTATTTAAATTACTCTTTCTGTTCATAAACGATAATGAGTAATGAAATTTTTATGCATATGGACGAAATGTTATTTCGCACCACGATATCTTATTTTAACTTTTTTATTTTAGAAAGAATATAGTATCCTGAATCATCATAAACGAAGTGCATTGCATTTCAGCTATAATGATATTACATATTTTTTGTATATTTCGGTAAATTAATGAAAAATGCTGCATCAATAATTCCCTCCAGAATATACAGGGTGTTTATAAAGTCCCGGACACATTTTTCCGTTTAATAACTCATAAAATAATAAAGACAGATTAAAATTAATAACATAAATGGTTAGATAGACTCGAAAAGTTTCATGACCCTTGTCAATGAACTTCCACGTGTGCCCCCTTCGTCGCACGGAGAATATGTCTCCGTGCGATAGTCTGTGGGTCGATAGTCTGTGGGTGCCGACATGCTTTCCGCTACGTGGCGTGGCATTGACTATCGACTTGATATTCTCCGTGCGACGAAGGGGGCACACGTAAAAGTTCATTGACAAGGGTCGTGAAACTTTTTGATTCTATCTAACCATTTATGTTATTAATTTTAATCTATCTTTATTATTTTATGAGCTATTAAACAGCAAAATGGGTCCGGGACTTTATAATCACCTTGTATGTTGTAATAATATTGTTGCATCAATCTTCAAATTATATCTCATAAGACAAAACGGATTGGAAATGTTCATGGCAATTTCTCACATTTTTTGGCCAAAATTATAAAAGTAAAACTCGATTAAATGTTTTTTGTCTTAGTCTTTTGTGTAAAATTTTCTGCTGTAAATGCTAGTTGAAATTAGGCGGGATATAATATATCTCACGTCCCTTAAGGGGGATTTGGTGTTTATTTTCGTCTAAGTAAGATGTAAGTATGCCATAATTCTATTTTGAGCAAACATAACATTTTTTTTCTAATTAATTAATATGCTTAACATCCACTTTATTATGCGCACAGCGTTGAATATTTTTTTTTCACATAGCAGCGATATGAAATTAAAAAATAAAAACAAAATATTACTTTTGTATATACACCATTTAAGTTTCTGTGCAAAATAGTTAAAAATATGTACTCTAGACAGAAAGGGAAAAAAAGACTTAACGGCATATTGATAAACTTTCGCAGTTTGAAAAAAAAAAATGATGAAAATTTATCTTTTAAAAATCATTTTTGAAAGCCCTGTGTCGTCATAAATTATGAAAGTATTCCATGTGAGTAACTATTCAAACTAAATAACTATGACGTTTCACTTCAGTGCGTCATAGAGATGACGTTTCAGTTTAATGCATCATAGAGATGGCTTTTCAGTTCAATGCATCATAGATCGTGCACTTTCAGACTATCATTTTTATTTGTTTAGAAAATAAACTGGGAAATGTTTAAACACGTCAACAGTTAAATATCACTCTTTTAGTATTTTTGAAATCTTAATTTTACGCCTTTTTTTGCAATTAGAAAGAATTTGTTAGTACATGGTGCTATATTGTTATACATTTAGACACTATTCTTATTGCAGACGTAAATATTTTTATAATTAAATCAGGTCGGATATATCAATCTCAAAATTTCTTCTATTTTCATTCACGTTAATGCTTCAACACCACAGAGCCAAAATTCAATGACAATCTATGTCGATCATGGGAATTCTAATTACATGAAACTCCATGCTTTTGTTCTAGAGACATGACTGTCGTTAAAATCACGAAAATAATCAAAATGAAGCATTGCGACGCTATTGCAGCATTACATTATCTACCGACGGTACTTATAAGTATAATTAAAATTGCTTATTATAAAATTCTTTTAATACGTCGAATAGTTGTAATACCGTTTAGAATGAGTTACGGATACGTTACTTTATTTTGTTCCAAAAGCATTATTGGTTACACAAAAGAAAAATGTTTTCAAAACTATACTCGATATTTAATTATTTAACCTAAAAAATATACTACTTCATGCCAAATTGAAATATTCGTTGAAGAATGTAATGGCAATAATTATTTTATTAATATTTATATGCGGTATAAAAATTCTGTTCAATTAAAGCAAAATAAGTTTCGTATCAAATTGTTATCGTAGGTCCATTGTAATAGAGTTCATTCAAATTTTTAAGCGTAAAAGTTTTCTTTGCAATGATACTGTTTTTTTACTTACCCATCATACGTAGTAAAGGGTAAGTCTTGCAATCGTTTTGAAGATCGATTTTTTTTTTTTTTTGACGGATTTACACGTTTTAGATAGTGGAGATTCCGAAAAACATATTTTTAGAAAAAAAAATTGCCGTCCGTCTGTCTGTCTGTCTGTAAACGCTCTATCTCCCGAACGAATTGAGATAGAGACTTGAAATTTTGTATGTAGTTAGTATGTAAAAATGGGAACAAGCCTATTTAATATCAGTAACCTCGATTATCCGGAACTATTATTTTCGGACTCTCAAAAATTTCTTTCTGATGAAAGGTATATAAAAAATTTCGATTTTTTTTCTAAGGAATGGACATAAAAGGCAATAAAATAACACACATTTTGCATACAGAACAAAGTCGATCTGATTAATAGTTGCCGAGATATTTGTAATCCTGTTTTCCACATTCTTCGATTTTTCATGACCCTGTATTTCATTCAAATTTCAATTCAGAGGTATATTTTAATTTGAAATGAGACGCTTAATCCGACGCAGTTAATTGTTAGTTAATAGAGTTATTATTTTTGGAGTTATAAGGATGGTTCTTTTGTTTTAAGGATGGTACTACTTGAGTAGTTTGGCGTTTTATATAATTTGTCGAAATCGGTAATCAGCAGTTCTTTAATAGAGCATTACTACGCATATTAACAATATTTAAATTTTTTTTATGAATTGCAATGCATTGTATAAATAGTTTTCACATGTTTTATTTTCATATACATATCCATGATGGGTAAGTAGACGGTGGCCCCCAACGACTAGTTTTAATTATTATTTTTAAGATATGATTAGAGTTAATGAATGAATTCCACCTGAATGTTTGAATGGGATGAATCAAGTTGGATCATGGTTTATTTTTGATTTATTTTTTACGATAAAGCGCGTGGTTTTTCATTAAATTTCGTGTCATTTGTCGTGACCGTGAAAAGATGTGTATTTTTATTTATATTATGATTATGGTTCTTATCATATTGGTACAGAACCATGTCAATGTTATTTGCCTATTTTTTGTAACACATTTCTTAAGAAATATAAATTGTTTAGTAAAATGTTTATATAAAATATATAGTTCTTAAAATCTTGTAAAAAAAGTCAATGGATATAGTAAACTTTTTAGCAATAATTGTATTTTAGCATACTATGTTTTGGCTATAATAAAACTACCTAATGCTAAATTCTGAAATTTAATATTATTCGTGTTCCTATGATAACGAGCCCGACAATCAGTATTTTTGACTACATCTGATAGTATGTATGGTTGAAAGCTTTTCTGATGATTTTATGATCTATCATACAGTCGCCATACAGTACATACAACGTTTGGGTATTATGGAACAGTTGGACAATATGGAATTCTTAAATATCTGGTCTGCACTGTTCGCAAGCTAAAACTGGCAAATGATTTTCTATTGTCCCAATGATGCACTGATGCAAGTATGTTTAAATATCCGTTGTTAGGGTGGAATGGTGAAATAAAATCTAATTCTGAATTGTTGCTTTTTTTGCAGACCTCTTTATGCGACCTCTTGGTCAATGATGTTAACCAAGTTCAGTATTAAGTCGAACATTTGTATTTATTGCTTTTTTAGTTAGTTTAGGCTTCTTTTCCAAGCAAAAAAGTTATTTTTGAAGACATGTAGGAGAATTTGGAATATCAGCTAGAGAGCGGATTCAAAAAGAGTCTAGTTATCAAGAAAAACCATCCCACTGTGATTTGTCAACTAAGGTGGTCTTTTATAAAACTAAACGTTTGATGAAGCGCTTGTGTTGCAATGGAAAATATTCAGATAATGGAAGACGGGAAGAGTTTATAAAATGTCTAATGAATGCGACATGGTCCCATGTAGAATGTGGTGTAACATAAACAAAAGAATACATTTGTGATTTTTCGTAAAAATTGTAAAAAAAATCTGATAAATTGTGCATTATATACTACTGTTTATTAATTACAAAATCTTGGCATTTTTAAAAGCTTTTTTTCATTTTTTTCCATTTTAATATTTATTGTAACATTGTTCCCCATTTCCTTGATGCTTCATATTATCTGACAAAGGAATGTTATTATTATTTTTTTAAATCTAACTATTAATATGCATTTTTTTCTTCAACTTTAAATTCACTGAAAATGTTTAACGATCAAGTCAGGTTATAAAGTTTGTACTTTACAAACATTTAATGTCCATAAAATTATTTAAGTTGATTTACTAATAAAAATGTTAATTGTATTGCATTAAACACGAATTTTTTTCCATATAAAGTGTGAATGGGGATTTAGTTCCAACTGATTATAACTGAATATAACGACTAATTTATTGATCTGATCAGAATCTAATACCAATAAGCTTCATGATATAGTCCTACTGCCTAACTTATAAATATGTCTCTTAACTCTTTGACATCCGATTTCTTTTTTCAATTTTGAGAGTAAAATTATTTTTTCTTCGATTTTGTTGATCTTAGCTATTCAAATAAACTTATTGAATTAAAAAAATTATCCCATCGTCTGAAATCTAAAAAATGTACTTATGTTGTGTACTGTTGAATTCATATTTATATCTTAATAGATTAAGCATTTTTTTTAAAAACGTTTGAAAAATCTGGTGTTACAATAACATTTAAAAAGTATTACAATTTTGTAATATTTTTTTACGTTTTATTAGACACTAGCTGTTACCTGTAACTTCGTTCACATAGCATTTAAAGGAAAATAAATTCATCAATCAAACAGAAGATTTCGGTGATTAAAAGCATGTGTAATTAAACTTTTATTATGTTTTATAATATAAACTCTTTTGATGATTCCAATTTGCATATGTTCATATATGTAGGAGATCATTTAAATTTTTTTCGTGAGCTCGAAATTCCGTTGTCTAATGAGGAATGAATTTATGTAACCGTTATGCTAATTTTATTCTTTATATTTATTCAATTTTATATTTAATCTGTTCATGGATATTGATTTATGTTTTTGTGTCAAAGAATGTTATTTAAAGATATATATTACTAAATATTTTTTTTAACTAAAACTATTATTAACAAAAAAACTTCTGACATATCTTTGAATTGATTAAAAAATTGACATGCGACATTGTTTTTATTTTTAAAAAATTTCATCTTGGAAAAGAAAAAAGTAAATGATATTAACAAAATCAGGTGAAACAGCCTTGCACAAAAATAAAAAAAGTAAAATCTTTAACTTTTAAATGTTAAAAAAATTTTAAATTCACGGCACCACACTTTTAACAGCTGTAGATCGAACATTAACATCGAAATGTTCATCAGACTACGAAATCTCTCGAATCTTAAATGCTTCTTATTCAAGCAATAAAGTTGCTTGCTGCTTGTTGCTAGATTGTAAGATAAAAAGCTGTTAATGCGAAGGATAAATTTTGTGAAAAATGCGCTATTTTGTATAACTGCTACAAAATGCAAATATTTTATGAAAGAAACTGACTAATGATTTAAAGTATAAAACAAAGTTAGTTTTTCATGCGAAATAATACTTGTCAAGATAAAAAAAATATCTTTCACGTCATGAATCATGTAAAATTCACCATTGTGGGACGTGTTCGGTACTTTATATATATAACAGAGATATTACAATCACATTTTTTATTGTACACGACACAACACATATCACACTATATACAAATCGCATGACGAAGCGCAAAACAATAAATTGAACATTCATAAAAATTACTTTAGCGCAAAGAAGATCTCTTAGGGAGATGTATTCCGAACACACATCCAATTCTTACTCTAATCGCCAAATTACTTTTTTACTGAATACTTTATGAAAGAAACTGACTAATGATTTAAAGTATAAAACAAAGTTAGTTTTTCATGCGAAATAATACTTGTCAAGATAAAAAAAAATATTTTTCACGTCATGAATCATGTAAAATTAATCATTGTGGGACGTGTTCGGTACTTTATATATATAACAGAGATATTACAATCACATTTTTTTATTGTACACGGCACAACACATATCACACTAAGTACAAATCGCATGACGAAACGCAAAACAATAAATTGAACATTCATAAAAATTACTTTAGCGCAAAGAAGATCTCTTAGGGAGATGTATTCCGAACACACATCCAAATCTTACTCTAATCGCCAAATTACTTTTTTACTGTTAAGGCAAAATATCTCGTGATATTTTTCCGAAAGTGGCAATATCGCCATCTATAGATTCTATAAATTTAAGGAAGGCAGTAATTTTGTTATAGCATTTTAATTTAATTAAAACAGGAAATCGCTCAATGAAATCAAATATTACAGTTTATTTAGAAAATATTGAAACATTATTTTTATTAAATGCTAAATTTCAAGTAAGAAAATGTATTTAAAAGTTAATATTAATGCAAAATATTGTTTCGGAAAAGAATATTTTTATTTTAGGATTATTTTCTTTTTTTCGAAGCAAGTGAATTTACTTTGCGAATTTAATATATTTAATATATAGTGATGTTTTCAAATTAAAATGAATACTTTATACGAAAAAATATTGCATCATTTTTACATGATAAATCCTTTATCTGAAAACGCCTTCCGTCGTTTTGATTGCCATCTTAAAAAAAAAAGTTCGTATTAATGAAGGGCAATAACTATGCACTTATATTTACGGAAGTTAAATTTACATCCTTGGTTGTAAATTTTATATGTTGACAATAGATTTCCACTTCTGTGAAATAAGTTCATTAATGAAGCTTCAACATGTAAAAATATGTTTTTAGTTTTAAGAAAATTTACTTTAATCGTGTTTTTTATATCATGTATACCAGGCCTGTTCCACCTTTCATTAATCAAGTGTGCATTTCAAGTAATGACAAACAATTAAGGGCACCATCATTAACAAAGCTCAAAAAATACAAAAAATATTATCTCGCAGTATTAATAGGGAGGCACACATACAAATGCATATCGTTGTAGAAGATATATGGCCCCTATGTGGATCTGGAGCTTCATGTAAAGAAGAGAAAAATCAAATAATTATAAATCAAATTAAGTTCGAAATATACATTTTTCTGTGAGGTGTTTATTTATCTCAAAGATTTTTGACGTGGAAGGAACCACCAACTTGATTCTGATTTTTAATTGAATTAAAATGGTAATCAGAGACATTGTTAGGTTCTTTTTAGGATGAATATTTATTCCTTAATTTATTTTGGAGTCGAAAGTATTGCATTATAAAAAGCACAAAAACAAAATGAATATTATTAACCAATCCATGGATGGTTTAAAAGAAATGTCTTTAAAGAATTTTAACACAATCGTTGCCGATCCCGCGCCAGCGCGTGATATGAAGCAAACTTTAAGGGGCCACACACGCGCCAGCGCATAATGTGGGGTGATGTCTCAATAGCCAGTCACGCGCTGGCGCGGGAAAATCTCTCACTGATTCTTTGTTATAAAAAGCATATCGGCTTCTGGGAAAAACCCACTTCTACAGCGCGGCATTAGCTATCATCACATCTTCAAGCAAAGAACATGTTAATTCATGGGAATCATTACGTACGATTTTATAGTTTTTTTTAAACAATTTGAGAAAAATACCTAAAATTTTAAAAGTCTCAGTGGTAAAATGACACTTCTTTACCTTTATTATGAAACAGCAATGAGTCAGTGTAATAACATAAAAAAAGTTTAACATTCTTGCATGAAGAAGGAAAAAGGAGTGCACTTTGTTTTTTATTTCACATTTTAACATATTAAGTTATTGCCAACCTTTACCGATTTTTATAGTATTTTGCATAAAGTATAATTGTGAATTAGTGAAGAAATGCGATAACATATGGTTAATTTAATAAAACATATTTTCATTTTTTATACCGGTAATACATTTGCAAGGATTTCAAAAAATTTTCTCAAACAAATATTAAGGATTTAAAATAAAGCTTTTTTAAATGGAATTTTATTTAAAAAAATATTAATAATAAGAAACATGAAAAAGAGCGGCAAAAATCTGGTACAGGGCGCCGCGTTGGACAGCGCTGATCTATACGAATGAAAAAGAAATTCTTTTTAGTTTTAAAGAAAGAAAATAGCGTCAAAAATGTATATTAATCAGTTTTATTTTCCCCTTTTTCCAACCAAAAATCTTCCACTAATAATTATGAATTTTGAATGAAAATTTTCATAAGTATGTAATTTATAACTTATTAGTTAGCATAAGTAAAAAATAACTCTCATTCATTTTAAATATGACGTAATTATTTACTTTACAACGATAATTACTGATATCCATGTCTCTACTATTTTTAACGACTGCTATAAAATATCTGTTTTATTTCAATTATGAGGGCATGTTTTTCCAAGTGAAATACTTTGTTAAAAATAAAATTCTTTTCCGTTTTTCTTTTTTTTTCTAATTATGTCGCCATTTTTGTAGAAAAATTCGAATTAATGGATCAAATATGCATGTTAAATATATAATAAAAAATACTTCCTATATTTTTATTTCACTTATGAAGTCATACTTACTTTCTTTTAAATTCTTTTTATTTTAATTTTTCGTATGGAAATCGCTCAATTGAAAATTTATTGCCATTGAGAAATTATCATTCCAGATTTTAGTTTTCGTGGCAACGGTAAAGGAAATTAATTATTTTTTTTTCTAAAAAATAACTATTTATTCAGCATAAAAAAGAATGAAATTTTTAATTATTAAGAAAAATATTTGAATAAATCAATTAAAAATTAGCCTATTCTCATATCCGGTCTTTAATTTATCGATATGCAAAGATTCAAAGACATTAATACATCCTTGTTGAAACCAACATCATTCAAACTTTTGGACACATTTTCACATTTATAATATACGAGGTGGAACCCGTCGAAATTTGACGAAAGGAAATCTTTAAAAAAGAACTGTTTCATTTATTTACGATAAATCTACAAAATTAACTACATTAAAAAATGCAACTTATATTGGTTAGCCTAACTCTCAAGAAAATATTATTTTAAGCTAAAATTAACAAAATACTATAAAACTCAAATATCCAAATTATTAAACGAAATAAAAGTGAAATTCACCGTATTTTATAGCAAAAGCATTTTAATTTCTATTTTTTTTTCAATTTTAAGAGAAAATGGAGTGATTCTGTTTCATAATTGCAAAATAGGTACTAAAAATTATTTAAAGAAATATGTATCAAAAATAAATTGAGTTACAGCTTTGAAACAAATTGCATTTAAAAGTACGTTTTTTCTGTATACGAAGGTGTAAAACGTTAAAATGTACGATGTTTAGAAATGTAGAATTCGTAGTACCGAAAATTGCATGGAAAAGTGTTGCGTATTTTAATTTCAATTTCTTTTCATTTTTTTTTTCCAATTTTGAGAGAAATGGAGAGATTTTGTTGCCACAATTACAAAATGGTACTAAAAACTATAAAAAAAAATTAATATCTCAAAAATAAATTGAGATACAGTTTTCAAACAAATTGAATTTAAAAGTAAATTTTTTCCTCCATACGACGGTGTAAAAATTTAAAGTGTGTGATGTTTAGAAGTGTAAAATTTGCAGTAGCGAAAATTGCAAAATCGAAACTGCAGGGGAAAGTGATGCCATTCGCAAAATGACGTTACGCACAGATACGTTTGGCCTTTATAACATAGATATAAAGATAATTCGCTCAGAAATGTGAATTAAATTTTTAATTTAAAGAGTGAAATATATGCAAAAAAAGGAATTGCATATGTTGCAAAGAGAATTAAGAATATTTTTATTATTGTTGTTATTACCAAATATTAAAATATAAATGAAGTCCTAATATTAAAAATATAGATATATATTATCATTTTTATACATTAAATGTAACTAAATAATTGTTAAGACAAAATAATACTCGATGGCCCGAAAAGATTAAAGATTCTTATTAAAATATTACTATTAAAACCCCCAAAAAATCCTATAAGCTCCGATCCTTGACCCCAAGTTCAGCTTAATGTGATTTATGTTATTTGCAATGTTATAGAAATTATTTTTCAGATAAGGTCTTGATATATAACGTATGATGTGCCATAGTTATAGAAATATGTGGAAAAGATCTAGGAGCAGCATCAAGTTAGCCATATTATCAATGAGTATCTTTGTTAATATGTTTCACAGGGTTAATTTTAGTGAGAGTATTGTTAGTTATACACATTTTCAAGGTTGGTTTCAGTACGTTGCATATCGTTATATCAATCATAACCTATCCTATCTAAATGATTATTTTCCAAACAAAATATGCAAATTTCGGGTGAAACATTATAAAATAAAACAGTACAGGGTTAGAGATTAAAAGTGCAATGCCGTATGTGTTTCTTTTGGCAATCTTTAATCACATTCAAGGTAAATACATTATTTAAAGATACATGCTTGAATCACTGGTGATCACGTTATATAAAAGGTCTGTATGGAACAACAAAAGCTGTTGGCAAGCTGTTTGTTATAAAAGCTGCCATATATAAATAGCTGGTAAAGCTGTTATTTATTTTAATAACACTTGGGGGCTCTGACCCCTACGAGCTGTGCTCATTTACTCCCGCTCAGACACCCAAGATTCCAAAAGCACGTTAATTTGATTGGCTTTAAAAAAATGAAATATAATTTAAAAAAAACAGCGGTTATACCCCCTATAAATGGATTCTCATTCAATTTTTTTATTGGAGTTTTTTGCGCCCAGATTAGCCCGCTTTTGTTAAGAGATTCCAAGCTCATTTTCGTCTTTGATTTTTTGATTTAAAAAAATGGTTAACATTTTAAAAATAAGCTTACATAAAAATGAATTAAATAAACAGTAAACAGAGTATTTGTCTCTCAGTATTTACCCAATATATCATATAGTTCTGGATTGTGGAAACTCATGTAGATACGTTTAAATGTCACATGAATATTTTTATTTTCGTTTTTTATTAGAAAATGATAAAGCGACAAGAAATGTGTAGTGTATTTTGGAATTTTTGCTGTTAATTTCGATGTTTAATAGAAAAAAATGTGATACATCAAGATCAATCCAGATATTTTATTTTTTTATTAGTCTGAAAGACAGCAATCAAGCAATTAATAAGTTATAAAAATATAGCTGCTAATAATAGCGATTTTAGAAGCATTTCTTTCAAATACACAATTCAAAGTTTCTGTAAAGGATGCTGTTTTTAATTCACTTTCAATTTGAAAAGTATTCTTCGATAGATAAATTACGTTTGTTGTTAGAATTCGTCGTTTTTTGTCATAAAATACTTCCAATTCACACATTTGACAGTGGTTTTTTAACATCATTTTTTCATTTCAATGTCTAGAGTAGTTTCGCACCCGTGCTCATTAATACCTGCGTAATTGTTTTGTGATTCCGTTCGGTATCGTGAAGCATAACTTTTTTAGCCAACTTTTACATGTGTAAGGGGCTCTGCACTGTACGAGCAGCGCTCGCTATCCACCTTTCAGGAACTCCAGATTCTGAAAGATCGCTATTTTCACATTCTTTAAAAGATCAAATTGTAATTTAAAAGAAAGTGGGTATCTCCCGGTAATCGGGTTTCCATTCATTTTCCTTTGTTTGGAGATCTCAAAATCAGTCGCTGTTAAGAGATATACTGTCTGTTTTCGTCTTTGATTAAACGAAAGTTAAATTGTTTGATATAAGCTAATGTAAAATGAATTACGTAAACGCAGTTAAGTATATGGTTCAAATAATTTTTTACGTAGTGCTAAAGGATGTTCAAAGAAATGTAAAAATGTAATTTTCTTAACTTATTTTAAACATATTGTGTATCCATTCTAGATAATCATGAGGAATTAAAATTGAAAATGTCATATTATCTGCATGTTGTGAGATTTGATTGTGGTCTCGCGGCCATCTTCTTGTCCTGAATAAACTTTAAAATGTACGCAAGGAATGTAATTATCTTTGGATTCAATTATGAAAGCAATTCCAAAGTTGTTGATTTGTTATAGCTTAACTTGTCATCAAATTATAAGCTATAAAATTTAAAATATATTCTTGTCTGTCAATTCTAGTAAATCTATGCAACATTCTATAATTTTTAGCATAGGGATTTATTTATCCGAGACGTTTATATGAATATATATCGTATAAATATATTTTTACGCATTTTGTAAATAGTTAGTTTTTGTACACAAAAATAATGTAAATAATCCTATTAAGCTCAATACATAAGCTAATATTAATATTTATTACATTAAAAGGCCTCAATTTGTTGATTTTCTGCAAGCAAGCCACCTCTTGGTTTTCATTGGATGTTTATGGAAATTTGGTGAATAATTAGAGCTATCGTAAAGTTGGCTTCAATTTTGAAGACTAATTTTGATCACCAAATTTCGCGATACATCCCCAAGTTGGTGACATTTGGTGACAGAACTGGGCCTCGACCCTTGTGGTATATACGCAGATTTTCATTGGTCCATCGGTTATCACGCAGATTTTAATTGGTTCATTTCCAAATCGTTAGTTGTTTTATAAATATAGGGATGTTGAACATATTTTTTCGATGTTTTCATTAAAACAAAAGTTCAACGACGTAAAAAAAACTTACATGGGATTCCCTGTATTTATCTATAATAATGCAAATTTTGACTTTGTGTTATTGTATGATTTTTGTTAGTTAGAATCAGAATTATTTTTTCTATTTTTTTTTCAAATAAATAATAAACTTTATCGATAGCTTTAAAATTTTTGTATACATTGTTCAATCTTTATCCAACAATGAAGTAAATATACATGTACATATACAGGGTGTCCAGCAAATAACACCCTGATTTCAAAATTAAATTTCTCAAAAACAAAGATCAATAGAATTATGCAGTAAACGGTTGTTTCATTAGTTAAGCTGTAAAAATCTTATACAAAAGTTTCGAACGGTAAATATTTTGGAAAGATTGTGTTCTGATTGCAAAGAATGCTTTGATTTGACATTTTTCTTACTTTAGATTGCTACCGAAGAATGTTTTTTTCGGCTTAAAATGCCATATTTCATAGTTTTTTTTAATTAAATTTTTAAAATTTCGAAATTTTAAAAATTTACTTCGAAAAATCTTTAAAATATTGCACTGTAAGCTGGAAACTTATTTCTCTGCAGGCAATCTAAAACAAGAAAAATGTCAAATCAAAGCATTCTATGCAATCAGAACGCATTTTGTTTTCAAAATATTCACTGTTTGAAATTTCTGTATAAGATTTTTACAGTTTACCTAATGAAAAAACCATTTACCTCATATTACTATCGATCTTTGTATATATACATATACTTTGTATAAATGCATGTATATATACATATTATTCTTTTTCAGAAGTTATTAAAAGTATTTTAAATAGCTTCGAAATATATTTTCGTTCAAGGAAAATCATTGATTAAATAGAATTTATAGTGATTGATTACATCTCCACACTACGTATAAAGGAAAAAATATATAAATCTAAGTGAGATTTAATGATCTTTGATAAAAACATTTCCTGAAAATAGCAGATGAAACAGACATTAGGAAAAAAAGAACATTCAATAAATAAATCGAATCTAATGAATGATATTGCTGTTATTGTACTCTAACTCTAATTTGGAATAAGTGTGTTATTCATTTATTGTAAGAAGACAGATATGTCTCTAGAGTGATAAACAAACTTTCATCTGCAAATAAACTTGTTTTTGGAGAAAGTAGCTTGCAATTAAAATTATAAATATCTCGTTCCATTTTTTGATAAACACCATTTGTATATCATAGAAATTGATTTCATTAAAAATCTGCTCATAGTGGGAGTCAAGTAATCTTCCTAAAAATTTACTTCTTACTAGCACTTAATTGGGCAAGATTTTTCTAAATGAAGCTATCAAAATAAACACAATCTACTACGAATATAGATCTAAGTAAGAATAAGGTAATGCTATCCAATTTTCGAAATTCTATCTTTTTCTTGAGTAATTAAATGTCAAATGTCCAATTAAAACCCTACGTGCGGCTTGCTTTAAGGTATTTTTTCACGATAATCTATGTCGAAACAATAGGTAA
This sequence comes from Maratus speculifer, assembly GCA_964019185.1. Lineage (NCBI taxonomy): Eukaryota > Metazoa > Arthropoda > Arachnida > Araneae > Salticidae > Maratus > Maratus speculifer. The sequence goes on along the minus strand of OZ025297.1, from coordinate 178,238,939 downwards.
ATAGATAATAATAATTTAAACATTAGATGGCGTTACAAAGTTCAAAGAATTATGCAGATTAGAAAATTTTATTAGTAATATTAAATTTTAATTTAATCCTTGATTAACATTCTTCGTGCTATTTTTTAATCCAAAATTATTTTGTGAAATGATTAGATATTTTTGAATTTTTATGTTATTTCAAGTTTATACGGGTCAGATTTGGACTAAATGTAAATAAGTTATTGCAAGTCCTATTTTTTTTATATTCTTGTTGTCTGAGCGAAGCGAAGTCTTTATACTCAGAGATACGAAACGATATTAAAATTCAAAAAAATTCTTTCGTCAAGCAAATCTCAAAAAGTACTTGTCGGATTTCGGTTCTGTTTGTACCAATAGGTACCTGTTAAGGTAATCTGGTGAATGCACCTACTTTTAAAAATTAATTCCAAATATTTTAAAAGTTATATTAAAAAAACTGATAAAAAAGCACAATTTATGTGCATACGTCACAGAATTTTGGTGAGCGTGATTTTCACCGGCTGGACATTTTCGTAGATAACCGAATCAGTACATGGAGTAAATAGTAATCATTTTTGCACTCAGAAATATTGAATACAATAAAACATTTTAAAATTTAATCATACAGGAAAATAAAACTTATTTTTTTATATTAAAAAAATGTCATAAAAACTTTGATTTTGAGATTTTGTGATAATCTCTTAATAGCATTTTTTGATCGCTAAAAGAATGTTTTATATATTTCGCGTGTGAAAATTAGAAACAATTACGTTTTTAAATAAAAAGTTTCTTTTATGACATCATTTTCCCTTTATATTTATTTTCATTGCATGTTTTCTTTTAACTTATATTTTGTTTGTGTATGGAAGTCAATTCTGCTCACTAATTTTTCGGCACGGATACCACAAGCGCATCAGATTTGGCGCAATTTTTTTCAAAGCCCATTTGGCGAAAACTCCCCTTTCAAATAACGCTTACATACACATTTTTAAATTATTTTCTATTTTCAAAAAGAACTTACAGTAAATAAAATAATAATAATAATTAATAACTATAAAAAGAAATATTTTATATAATTAAAAGAAGTAAGTGAAAGTAAATAAACATTTTATGAGTAAATAAACAAATAAATAAATAAAGCCGGGTTATACCATCTCAGGTAAAATAATGCCATTTTGACGCCAATTATGTACCCTGGTGCATATGTGACATTTTTTCCCATTTTTCATCCGTTTCCTATTGGCATACAACTTTGAAATATGGAGTATGTATGCATACCTGGGAGCAATACTGGAATTAGACATTGATTTTTCTTTTAATTCGATCCAAAAAGGGGCAACGGGGCTATTTTTTAAAGTTTTATACAATTTATACTAAATAAAGGAGCCACTTACCTATTTCTATATACAAGAAGAAGTAAGTGGTATGTAAAAACAATTATATTATACATAAATAAAATACTTGAGATAATATACTAGAGATATAAGCACCGGGTTTGGCGAGATTTTTTATGCCAATTAGGCGAAAACATCGTTTTGATTACCAGATGCATATAGCATGCTATAACAACGTTATTTATTTATTTCAAAATGAAAAAAAAAGGAATAAATGAAACATTTCCTGTTATTAAAAAAGATATAACAATCAATAAATGATAATATTTTTAGAACAATTTATTATAACATTTATATGATAACCAGCATGTTAGGCAACTAAACGCCATTTTGGCACCGATTAGGTACCTCGGTGTATATAGGGCATATATGTGCCATATTTATTTGTAAAATTGAGCATGAAAGCTTACCAGGTGTGTTTTCGTAGGCGCTTATATCTTTTTGCAACATAGCGCACCTTTCGAAGCCAAAACTGCACAAAAGAAAAAATAATCAATATTTGCAGCATCTTTTTTTTAATGTAATGCACATTTTTTAATCAGTAGGCTCGATAATCAGACCTCGTTTTTTTTTTTTTTTTTTTTTTTTTTTTTTGCTTTAAAAGATGATATTTCATACGACGTCTTTTTGAGATTCGTCGTTTTTCCATATTTGATAGTATGTGTCTACTCGTTTTGTACCCTTTTTTGTAACTTTGTTCTTTATTAACAGCGACATCTGGATTTCCTATTTAAATAAAAATTCTTCTAAATACAAAGAATTTTGTTAAATAAATAATAGGAAATGCGGACATCTATTGCTCAAAACACAAAATTTTTCCTACTGAGTTAATAAAAATCAGTAAAAACATAATTTTTATGATAATAAAAAGGTGACTTATGTAATAACAGAGTCATATATTATGTACGTTATGGATTAAGTATGAATATTTCAATGAAAAGTGATATTTCAAAAGTATTATGAAATTAGTTAAAAACCATTTATTTTAAACTAAATGAATAAAAGATTTATATTTTTAATGAAATAAATGGGATTTGAAAAATTATTGGAAATTTATCACCATAGATGTATTAATAATACAATCAGTACCTTGTATGCAAAATGTAACAATTAGCAATACTTTTTGTACCCGAAAAATGGTCGTTGCTTTTTTTAAGATTAAAAAGTAGATTACGAAATATTCCTATATAGAGATGCCAAACCCTTGCTTATTGCATAGCAGAATTTTCTTATAGGAAAAGTTATTTTTTAAATCCGCAGAATGTTCCAATTTAATAAAGCATTTTCTGTATTAAAATACCGGTATCCAAAATGCCGGAGACTTGGCAGCTCTGCCTATAATATTTTAATTAATCACGGTACTTTTTTTAATCGGATTCAAATTTAGTGAAGACAACGTTTTTTGGCCGAAAGCAGCTTTTTTCCACATGTGTAACTACGATACAATTCCTTGATGTTGACTTATGAATGTTTTGACTTATGCTATTATTGCTTCCTCTCAATTATTTATTTGAATTTTAAATAAGATGACTCAAAATCGTGTTTTTTAAATATATGAAAAAAAAAATGCATTTCGAGAGAGGGCGAAAAGGACAATATTTGGCGATTTATTACCTGCGTTTGGCTAAGTGTCTTACTACCTTGTATTTAATACTCTTCACAATACTTCGCTGTTATATGGACTTTGGCGCTTTTATAAAAAGTTTGACGTAATTCGGGCTTAAGAAAGTGAGTTTTTTACTGAATAATACAAATAAATGAAAAATGAATACTAAGAAATACTAATAAAAGAAAAATGAAGCATTATATTGATCTATGTATATTTAAAAATTCATCTGCTAGCACTAATTAAATAATTTATGTTATGTGTTTAGAATAGGAGATAAATTCTTTATTTCTATGCTATAAAGCATTAACATTTGTGTGTTTTCCGTTAGCATTGGGAGTACCTAGCCGATTTAAAAAAATGTGGGCAAAAGATGTTGATAACCATCTTTGCTGCAAAATATACTATATTTTGCGTAGGAACAATAATCACCATCAATGCACGAGCAAAAAAAGTTCTAAAATTGAGAATTCTTTGATGTTGATATGACTAAAAATTTAAAATTTTTTTTTTCTTTGGTGGCAACTTTTAAGATATAATATTCTCGTTATGAACAATTTCTAAAACATTCGACAATTTAATTTCACATATTAAACATTTTTTTTCTAGAAAAAGTTTTAAACCCAATTTATTGTGAATATTGCAATTTCTAGGATACTGTTGGGGTCAGAAACTATAACTTTGGCATCACAGTAACTTATAAGATGTAAGTGCTCGTTTAGGACAAATTTTTAAAAAAGGATTCCTTAACTCTTATCGACAACCTCATTGCATCCGTGGAAAACAGATATCCAACATTATAAACTATTCGGACGGATTTCACACCATATAAAATACACTCCATTTCTCTTCAAACATAATAGTTTATGTTATTTATAGTTTCTCAAATCGGTGCGAAGCTTCTGTTTCTGCTCATGACATCATTTCAAAGAGCTATATTTCAAATATAGGAAAATTTGGTGTTTTATTTTCTGTATTACTTTTAACATTTTGCATATTTCCAATTTTATATCCATGCATGGTTTGCTTTTCTTTTATAAAAATAGTATATGCAACAAGATTTTGTAGTTCTACGATTCGATATGCTTATTTTCATCATTATATTTTATCACAATGAATGACCAATTAAAGGTAACATCTTATTTTCTTTACTTATCTCAAGTTATTAAATGTGTGTTCTCAGCAATATCGCTCAGACTAATCCCTCTGAGGGAAGTCCTAGTAGAGATAGAATATTTTGAATGAATGTGTTACCACCATTCAGTGATTTTGTTCTTTCTCTTTATAATCGATTAAAAATAGTGTCAAATAAACTCACATACATTATAATATTTATCTTAATATCACCCGAGGTTTAGAAATAAGCGTACAATTGAAACCTAGCAAATAAAAGCTAAAAAATAAAGCTTGTGTGAGTGTATTACTTATGGATTTTATATAGATAATTTGTAACTAGAATTTAAAGAAAATAGTTCACTGCTAATATAGTTAAATTTGATTCTATTACATTTTATAAGATACATACTATTGTATTCTTAGAATCATGCAACTTCATTTTATCACTATGATCTCTCTATTGTTATTTTTTCCAATTTTGTCTCATTTTTATAATTTTAAATGTTTGAACCTTTGAACGGTCTCCCTTAAATTTATACTAAACACTGCATAAAAATACGTTTATTCATAATATAATTTTACCTGCTCACTTGTGTGCCAAATCTGAAAATTCTGCTTGAAATATCGAAAACTCTGTATTTCTATGCTACCCGGGGGCAGGTGATTATTCGCCAAACAATGTTCCCGTGTCAGTTTTTCGAATACTATTTAAAATATAATCCAATCACTCATTTAATTTATAATACGTAACTTTAATTTTAAAATGAAACGTTTAAAATTCATGACTTCGTCTTTATTTTTTAATAATAATAATAATAATAATAATAATAATAATAATAATAATAATAATAATAATAATAATAATAAAAACATAAAACTAAATAATAATGTTTTAAAACTCGGCGAAAGAGAAAAATGCAAATAAATCCGATTTACCTTGGTCTAAATCCTTCTAAACTACGTTTACACAATAGTCAATGATATGCGTTTCATTCAGATGTTACCATTGAACAATTAACAAATAATCGCGATTTTTGTGCCCCGTATGATAGCGAAATTTATATACATACATATATATATATATATATATAGTTTTTACATATGTTATTAAATTTCACAGAATAAAAAATTAAGTATTTTTAAAACTTCTGTATTTGTCGTTACATTTGTTAAAATTTTATTAACAACCATTCTTTTCAAGTCAATTGAAATACACATTAATTTAGAATAAACAAAGAGACTTCTCATAAAAACAATAAATAAAAACTATACACTAATATATATTTTAATTTTATTTAAAAAAAAATGCATAAATGCAATAAAATATTCAATTAATTATTTATATATTAAGATGCCAAGAAAACGTTTTAATAAAATTGCGACACAACTACTTCCTAAATACACAAAAGACACGCAAATTTACCCGCTTTAATGTAACAACTGAAAAGAAATAACAAGATTTTAATTAATTAAAATCCCATTTTTAATTGCATTTATATAATTGGACATTCTCTTAAAAGAAGACATTATACGTGCATTGCATGTTGTTTCTGAGTTTTATAACTGATAATTTAATTTAATTCTGTAATATTTATGTCGCTGTCAAGAAAAGATAAAAGATTAAAATAAAATGCGAATACTTTCATATCGAAACAAATTAATTTTTCTAGAATTTAATCAAATGCATGTAACATTATCTATATATTAAGAGAAATCATATCATGTTTTAAATAAAAATTAGTACATTGAATTAATTGTTTTGCTTTCAAATAAATTTAACATAAACAGCAATGTTGAAATGATTTTTTATTTATTTTTTGTTACAAAAGGTTGATATACATTGCATTTTGAATGTAACGTTTTTAACAAAATTTTTATATATTTGTTAAATTAAAAATTTGATAATGTTGTATACAAAAACTTTCAACTTTTAACTTGACAAATAAATAAAGATATATCTTTCTTTAAAAAACAAACAATATATTTAAATAGTTAGTGGAAAGTCTATCAATGAGGGATAAGGTTACTTTTTTTTTAAATTTAAGTCGTAACGTAAATAAAGTACAGTACAAAAAATAGTGATAAATGACACAGAAACTATAGGTTAATATGCACTTCATTGAATTGAAGCTTTAAAAAAATATTGACAACGTTGCACTAACTGTATATTATTTAATATATACATATATTTTTTCAGTTTTATGAGTTAAAATGTTTAATAAGAAAATAAATTATTTGTAATAAACATACTTATCATGCAATAAATTGTTATAAATATTAGTGTAGTTTCTGTCTTAACATGCTAAAATTGAAAAAATAATCAAAACAAAAGAGAGTAAACGAAGAGAGTAACAGATTCAAAAACATATTAATAAAGGAAGTTGAACGAGCTGCATCTTCTTACTGATAAGAAAATGAGTTTGAATAGGACCTATAAAACTATAATATGCAATCATGAAAAAATAAGGTAACATCCCGAAACAATTAACGTGCATATATATCCTAGATACCGAAATTAAAAATATAGTTAGATTTTTTTTTAATAAGGGGAAGAAATATACGTTTACATTTAAAAATTGATAAGTTTTATCATAATAGTTTACTAGATCTTACCTTTTTAAAATTCCTCAAATATTCAAACTAAATCATTAAATCATATGCACTCATTTCAATGGACCATTAAATTTAATTTTTTTAGATGATACGCAGAAATTATTGTTCATTCTATCTCTGTTGAGAGATCCATTTACAACGGTGTTACAATAAAACTCAGAAGAAAAATATTTACTACTATAATTTTCTATCTCAATTGTCTGCCCATTTTTATATTTTTCTATCTATCTCTCTACATATTTTTATCTGGCCTCTTCATTTATCTGATATTTATCCATTCATTTATTTATTTATTTCTCAATTTATTCGGTCGTTTTCATACATTTATTGGCATATTTTTATCTGTGCGTTATTATACGTATTTTTTATGTCTTTGTATGCATCTTTACCTGTGTCTCTTCATGCTGTTTTTAGCTACATATCTTTATCACTATCTCATTATCTCTGTCTCTTTATGTGTGTCTCTATCTATCTGTCTCTTTATTTTTGCTTATCTATCTTTGCCTCTTTCTTTATGTATTCTATTTTTTCTTTATCTTTGCCTCTTTGTCTGTGTTTGTCTATCTGTTTATCTATCCATCAGTCTAAATTATTCAACAAATTAAGAATTTCAGAGTTTCAATATCTGATTTCCGTGTTTCAATTTATAAATTAGCCGCTTCAAAAAAAATTATCGTTTGAAAATATCTTTACATTTTTAAAAAGTAAAACACTTACATAAATTAGTTTTCTTATAATTGCATACAGGGTCTGTATTTAAAGTAATGAGAATAAATGCAGAAAAAAATGTATTACCAATATATCGGTGCAACGCTTCAATATTCTTCGAAGTATGCTCCTTGAGTATTGACACACTTTTGCAGGCGACTTAACCATGCTTCGTATGCTCCCTTGAAGTCAGCAACTGAGATGTCCCTCAAAGCTTCCGTTCAAGCCGCTTTCAGAGTATTCAGAGTTCCGTGGTGGCGTCCTTTAAGAGCGGTTTTCACTCTGGGGAAAAGAAAAAAAATGCATGGTCCATGTCGGGACTGTAGGGAGGCTGGGGAATCGTTTTGATGCCATTTTTGGTAGGTACTCGCTAACCCTGTAGCAGGTTGACATGGAGCGTTATCGTGGTGCAGCTTCAACTCTGCAGCAATTTCTGGTCGCAGTCGATTGAACTGTCTCTTCAGTCTTTTCAGCACTTCCACGTAGTAGGGGTCATTCACTTTTTGACGTTCAAGCACAAGTTCCGAGGAGATCACACCCCTGCATCAAAAAACACGATCAGCATTGTTTTGATCTTGGATTTACACATGCGAGATTTTTTCTGTCGCGGAGACTGCGGAGTGTACCATTCGCTGCTCTATCGTTTTTTTTCCGGGTCGTACTCAAAGATTTTCCAAGGAGAGCACAAAAGTTGCTCGCATAACGCTGTTGAATACTTAGCTGCATCTTTAGTTCGCCTATATTTTTTTAGACGAATACGCCTAGCGAGATTATTCCTGGAAGAAAGCTAGCAGGCGACTGCCGCATATAGCGTTTTCAATGTTACCCCGCCCACTACCAACTCCAACTTGAGGGAGTGTACTATCAAGCATTGTTGCGTCAAGACAAAAATATTCTTATTACTTAAAATACAGACCTTGTATTACATAGGGTAGCTTCTTTTTTTCATATATTTATTACTACCAACATTAGTCCTTCTTCTACAATAAAGTTCTATTAAACAATTCGTATAAAGGTTTAATCCTAGAAAAATAAGCAAAAAATAAATTAAACAATTTTATCTTATTTGTTAATTAATAGTTATTAATGAAAACAAAAGTGCAGGATAATACATACAGCTTGTGGGATGTTCTCCTGTTCCCAATACTTCTGAATAAATGTCACAGGCTTATTGTATCGTAGACTGCTGCAGTAGAAAATGATTACTTTTCGTAAAATAGTGCTGATATAAGTACAAAATACATGCCCACTCAGTGTATATCAAAATTTTGCACGCGTGTACTCGAATTATACATTTTAATAACATGTTGCATAATATGAAGCAGTACGTACCTTATATGGTTAATGAAGAAAAATTATAAAAAAAAGAAACACTTTGCATAATGTAATCTTCTTTAATGTGTTTCTCTTTAGTGAATTTTCTGATTCTTTCAAAATGAATTTTTAAAGAATATTAAAATTAATAATTTTTAAGAATAAAATTTAATAGTAGCATAATCATTAAAAACTAAGAATAATAATTTTTAGTCGTATTTTATCATCTTCAAAACAAATTAAAGAAGACTTTTCTTGTATCAAATATCGTAATGCTGGATTCTGAATAGTTTTTCTATATATATGAAAAGCATTTTTATTATTATAATTATTTATGCTTTTTTTTGTGTGTGTGTGTGGGGGGGGGGGGTGGCAAGCAGTTATTAAATAATATTTAATTAAAAGAAGCTTTTAATTAGCTTTCAGCAAAGAAACTAAACTAAAGTAAAATATTTGATTTAATTTTTTATCTACTACATCATTATTATCAAAAATAAAATAAAATAAATAAATTGTGTGCATTTCCATTTTATTGGACTATTAATGTAAAAAAAATCTCATTAGTAGTTCCTTAGTTATTTCATAAACAGAAAAATTTAATTTCGAGTTAATTAATGAAAAATCTAAAAAAGTCTATATGGTTACTTGTGCACAAAATAAATAAATAAATAAAAAATACTGACTATAATTGCAAGATATCAATAATATTTGCGCAAACTGAAATAATAATGGAACTAATTAGAACAAACAGCGGTTTTGTTATTTTATTAATATTATTTTTTACAATGAAACGTGTCATTTCTATCTAGATTGCTATAAATAGCATTTAAAATAGAAGATAATAAAACTTTCACGAAAAATGACAAACATTAAAGTAGCTTGCAAAACATTAAGGAAAAAAGTAGTTTGAAACTTTGGAATATTGTTAAATTCTATTTAATGAGCACGTGTACTTAAGATGTAACTCAAAATATGTTTTTTAATTGTTTTAATAAGGCGAAAATAATTACGGTTTTTCAAAAATATTAAATGGATTTTTAAGATATTTTAAAGGTTGATTTTTTATAAGTATTTCTATTAAAATAAAATATAAAATTAATGAAATAAACATAACTATTCAAGAATTGTAAATAAATTCATATATTTTTTAATATTTTGTTGAAAAATAGAGTTATGATTCTTTTCTGTGGAATTTTATAAAGATTTGTTTAATATATCATTCTTTATTTGGACATATTATACATCTCCAAATAGAAGATACCGGGAAACATTTTCCATAGGAGCAGGTTTTCCAACTTACATTATTATTTTCAATGAGCCGCTAGATGATGTCAGCGTGTGAACTGAATAAGGAAGCATTATTCTACAAATCATCTACAAAAGTCACAGTTTAGTAGCTGCTCTCACATAGCCAAGCGAGTTTTTTTTCCTTTTTTCAATGCAGTTTTAGATTTTTATCATGAAACGGAAAAAAGGTCCTACCAATAAATTTGACGTTCTGACATTGCATTCACTATAAAAAGTTTTTTCTCTTCATGTAAATATGCATTTGTTTCGTAAATAATTCACATTACTATTCGTCTAAGTAATGTAAAATTTCATATATAGCTACGGGTTGGATTTTCCAACAACATACGGGACACTTTTTCTAACAAGTTTCTTACTGAAAAACATTCACCATTTTTAATCAGGTAGTCTTATAGTATAAGAAATGTATTTGTTCTGTAGTAAAATTCACTAAATAGCCATATATACTACGAACTTTATTTATCATTTAGTCATTTCAACAAAACTTTCAATATAAATAATAAGGTAAATTAAAAAATATGTATGTGTGTAAAATGGAATTACCGTTAATTTCTGTTTTACCTTTTTAAAATATAGTTGGAAAATTTGCCCTGCACATCTCTAGTAAGTTGGAAAAACTTTTCCCGCAATTGGGACACATTTTCCAACGTGAAATGGTTAGACTTAACCGTTTCCTAATAAAAAGTATATTTAGTTTTAAAAAATTGCATGTTTGTAGAAAAAGGTCTGGGGTATATAATGATATCTTGTGGATTTCAATATATATATATTTTAAAAATGCAAAAATAAAACTGTAAAAATTTCAAACACTCGCCCCAGTCTCTTCTAATTCAAAAAGAACTACTAGAAATATTTTAGTGAATAGAAAAATATACGCTAAATACGCTTGTCTTATTTTATGAAACATATAAATCTAAATTATAACCATTTGATAGCTATGCAGTGCTATCACGCTTCCACATTTCAAGTCGAAACAAGCTAAGCGGCGCTATCGCTCTGTCATTTCAGTGTGGGTTTATAACTGTGCGCGTTAGAAAATATTTTGCCGCTCTTGCTGCGATGCAGATACGTACTCAAATGACAGTGTGATAGCGCTGCATAGCCGTCAAAGGGTTAAAAATTTAAATGCATCTTTGTATATTGTTTGGTACCTCGTGAAATATATGCAAATAATACACAATAATAGCTGTTTGACTCAACCTATGTACGGGTTGAAATTTTCCTTCGCATTGAAAACATATGATTGTAAAATTGAAGTTTAGGACATCCATAACCCATACTCCAGTCATTTTAGTCACGTGGGAAAAACTTATTTCACAAGGTCAGTATTAGGATTCAGAACATTTATTCTACATAGTTGATTTCTTCTTTGAATCTATGCAGATATCGTTATTGGTAGGTGGTGCTCCATCCGAATACGAAAAAGCATGGTTATCTGACTTGACTTTGGCGCATCATATGTGCATCTCTGGTCCGCAGATAAATTTTTATTACACATACACATACACACTCTTTCCGCTACTTCAAGTCCTTGTCCCGCGAGGATTTTTTCTTGCATTTCATAAAGCATTTCAGATGCATCTGTGAAAGGGTTAACAAAACTGATTATCTTGTCAAGCTTGCTCAAGATTTCTTTTTTACATAGTAAATGTTTTCTCCTGTTTATACGTAATCAGGCTATACCAATGCTAAATCTAACATACATACAATTGAGCATATTTTTTCTTGGCCTACTCCACATATACGAAAATGAGAAGCATTATGATAAATTTGTTCATGGATTCTAAAACAATACGTATCCATAACATTTTGTTTAATTGAGTTATTCTTAATAATATGATATTCTTAATAATATGGTGTGACTGTAACATGTTGGTGATCCATTGATTGTACACTAATTTATTCTCAATTCCATTCATTTTAATTTTTTATAATTTCGACAGCGCGAAACAATCTGACACAATTCTAAACATAAAATTTTGATACTTGAAATCATGATAATTTAAAGTGATTTGTATTAGAAGTTTTTTATTTATCATTTTACGGTAAAAAGAATTGTATCTAGAATTACAAGCAATCGCTGTCTCAGAATTCAGTATTTCCATTTCCCTAAACATTCAAATTTTGATATCAGAAAAATTGAGTGTTCTTTTGAAATAAAGTTCTACATTTATCAAAAAACTGTTTAAAAAATCAATTATGCATATTTTTATTAAAATATCCAGACAGTTCAATACGTTTAAGAATAAAAATGCATTAAATATGTATAAGAAAAAGACATATTGAACTTTATAACAGATTTTAATCCGCTAACCGCTGTGGGCATATCGCTACGCAGATACACTAACTGCCCTAGAAGTATATATGCTCATTTCCTAAGCATCATCCATTGCATTAGATTTATTTATAACACCATTATTTAATCGGTAAATCTATTATAATATAATTGTTATAATTCATTTACCGTTTGAATAATCGTGTTATAAATTAATCTAATGTCATTTCGTATGCAGAATTTTTTGTAGCTACATATACTAACCTTCGATTTATTCTGTTGAGCTTATCCAAAGTATCAGACCAAATTGTATGTTCGTTAAGGTTAGTTAGGTGAAATTGTCCTCCAGTATTTCTTCCGGATGGCTCAGTTGGAATAGCATTGGCGGTTTTAGCCAATGCATCCCTAGTTCGAATCCTGGCGCGAACTTTTTTCACCCATTTGTAAAATTTACTTCTGTTATGATTCATTGTTTTGTGCTGCTACATTAAATACCCGTGTCTGCGAATCTCATAAGTTTTCTCCGGAAGTTAAGAGGTTAATATAAAATACTGAACTAATTTGCAATAGAAAAACGGTGCCAGCGACATTGACAAAAATTGCAACTAAGGCAGTTGCTGTTTTAAAAGAAATGGAAAATATTTATACTAGTGCTATTAATCATAGTTTTAAAGCTTATTCTTTTAAACAAGTGTTTGTTTAACATATTTACTTGCTTTAAAATTTAATGCTACCTATTTTCCAACGTCCAGTAATCATTTAAAATGTACTGCACTTCAATAATTCTAACATATTATTTTGTTATTACTTTCTACGGAAGGAGAGTACAAAATAATTATCATATGATTATGATATATAGTCCTGGTTTAACCCGTTCGCTGCCGCAGACAAGCCAGAGCGTGATAATGCGCCAACGTTAAGGGGCCACTCATGCGCCAACGCGTGATGCGGGGTGATGTCAAATAGCCGGTCACGCGCTAGCGCGGGAAAATCTTTCCCCGATTTTTTGTTACAAAATGTAAATCGGCTTCTTGGAAAAACCCACTTCTACAGTGCGGCATTAACTCTCATCACATCTTCACGTAAGCGGCAGCGAACGTATTAAGCTCGTTTAAGCACTAGGGAAAATATGAAAGTGAATTTCAGTGCAAATGCACTTTTTTTTAAAGAAGATTTTTCTTTGTTGTTTGTAGATATTTTTATTACATTATAATGCACATAATTACAAAAAACAATGGAATATTTTTAGCTGTAAATTGGCAATGCAAATAGCCAAATTGTTCAATTTGTGACAAGGAATAATCACTTCAAAGTTGTTTAAATATGTTATATTACTAGGGCTGCCACTTTCTAAAAGCCACATTTTAGAAAATTTAGGAGATTTCTGAAGAATTATTGGCTAATTGTAATACAAAATGTAAAAAATGTAATTGAAACATTCATAATTAATATAGAAAAGAATAAAATATACACAATTAATTAAGAAAAGCGATTTTCACTAAAAATACAGATTTTGATAATTTTAGTAATTACGCTCCTGACGAGATCTTTTCTTTTGTACCAAATTTTACTGAGAAACGTGGCCTTTTCTTTTCATAGTCTTTTTCTAATTGCATTTTTAATTAGCAGAAGGAACAGACATTCTTATGATATGCTTAGGATATGAATATTTATGGTTTCTTAGGTTTTAATTTCGTGTTTTCTTATTAAATACAATATGAAGGTGGATCTTAATGTAATTAGATGTTAAATTTTTGTTTTGTTTTGTTTTTGTAAGTGTGCTCAAAATGATACATAATGAAAGAGTAAATAATGCAAAGAATAAAACATATTGTAAAATTTTATTTATTAAAGAAAGTGTAAATGCAACAGAGGTGATATCATATGTTATTTATAAACAACCAATATATTTTTTTTTTTACTTTTGTAGAAATAAACAATTTTTAAAATAATAATTTCATTTATTTCTGAAATATACTTTTAATGTCAACATTAATAATATATAATGTATAGTTTTAAATTTTGTTGTGTTTAGAACTAAAAAAATTTGCTGTAAATGTGTTTATGATTTAGGTTAGTTTCTCTGACATCTGCATCTTATACTAGCGAATGTACTCCGAATAGTATTTAATGTATACACGTGTATGTTATTGTGAGTTACCATGAGATTTTGCCTACTAAAAATGTATTTATTATTATTTTAAGTTATTTTATTTATTTATTTATTTATTTTATCTTTACAGCGGTTTTCAAAAAAAAAAATTATAAGAACATCTGTAGGCAAAACTTCTTTAATGAATGTAGTTACGAGATTCATTTGAAATTTGGGTACTTCTCTGTTATCCCGTCGACTAATTTCACCAAATTATACAAATCGCCAAACTAATAGCCAAATTATACATATTGACATAATTTTTATTTTAAATAAGGAAAAAAAATACTTAGTAGAATATAAATAAAAATAAAAATAAAAAATCGAAATAAAAATCACTTAATGACAATGTAAACGCGTGAATCGTACTTAATGTCATTGAATGTGACATTCACGATCATCTATTATTGGCATTTAATCTTTTAATTTGGCGATAATTTTTTGGTCGACGGGATAACCTAGTAGTACCGAAATTTAAAGTACACAATGTTAAACTAGCACTGAATAATTCTATCGGTAGAAAAAAAAAACAACGCACAGCATTTAACATGTTGCAATTGAGAATTTTCTTACATAGTAGTCTACCTAGCAAGCATTGCAGCATGTTTTAACGATGCTATACTATTTCAAACTTAATGAAATTTATATCTATTATTAAGGTTCGTGAAGAAAGATGATGTGCGGCAGTTATCTTTTTCTTCTTTTAGCGAATATCAATACTCGCGTAGTATGTACATATGCTTCTATTAGCAGAGAAAGTCTAAGCATACATTAGGATAGGGATGCATAATTACTAATATCACTAATTTTATGCAAAATAATTATCTTTATAATAGGGACAGAAACTTTGCTATCCAATAAAACAAACGTCAATTTTCAAATATTCTGCTATGGCAAACGATTTTCTGGCAAAAAGGTTGTGAATACCTACAGAAAAATCCGGTTGTTTAATTTATAAGACGTGAATTTTTTTTTTCCCAAGCCCAAGCTCGCACTCTGATTGGTTGTTCCAGCATATTCACAGTATCCGCAAAGAAACTCTTCGAGAGGGTTGAATTCTGATGAAGATTGGCCGACGCGTTTTCACGTAACTTGGCGATAATTATACTTGGCGAGCGATAGATGCTTCCGTCGAGGAGTTTGATTTCCTTCCGAACCGAGTACAAAGTAACTTTTCTCTTGCAGCATTGCATTGGATGGAACGCGTCTTACTGAAAGCTGTACTCTTTAAAAGTTTTTAAACACAAATTTTTACTTTGTACTCGGCTCCGAAAGAAATCAAACTCGACGGAAGCGTCTATCACTACTCCAAGTATAATTATCGCCAAGTTACGTGAAAACGCGTCAGCCAATCCCTATCAAATTTCAACCCTCCCGAAAAGTTTATTTGCGGATACTGTGAATATGCGTTGTTTCTCTCGGCATTGTTTTCAGATAACTTGTCGATAACCATTCTTGGCGAAAAATACTTCGCTCTTAAGTGAACGAGTACACCTAAAACCTAACCTATTCATTCTTATTTTTCCTTCATTCTTATCCTCGTGTTCTTGTGCTCTTGTGTGTAAAAACTTTTAAAAAGTACAGCTTTCAGTAATTATGCTTGTGTAAGCACTATAATGCTGCAAAAGAAAAGTTACTTTGCACTTGGTTCGGAAGGAAATCAAACTCGACGGAAGCATCTATCGCTACACCAAGTATGATTATCGCCAAGTTAGCTATGTTCCGAGTGAAAATAGTTCCGAGAGCAACAACCAATCTGAGTGCGAGCTTGGGCTTGGAACAACGAAGGTGCTTGGAAAAAAATTACGCTTATAAGACATCTAAAAGACAAATATTTCTAACGATAGTTCTTTATTTAAACTTCATTTCAATCATGTGGATTTTATAAAAATGCAGCCTTCATTTCAAAATGATTCAGAACAAACTTAAAAAAAAATCAATGTAAATTATTAAAATTATCTTTGATTTAAAACAGGGATAAGCTCATTACACCTGGATCTACTTTAAATAACGTAAGTTTAAATCATAATTAAACTGTAAATTTGAATAATTAATAAAAATTCAAAAGAAATATCTCATTGTATCTTGAGAAACTCAGACAAACTCAAGTGGATTAAGCTTATAATAATAATAATAATAATAATAATAATAATAATAATAATAATAATAATAATAATAATAAAACTTAAGTGAGCTACTTTTGATTATCGAAAGGCATTTATCATCTGATCCCACTAGTGTATCTGATTCCACTGATTCTTTTTGATCTGATTCTTCTAATTCTAAAAAAGGGTAGGTCTAAGAATGATCAATTATCAAACACCTAATGTCCTCTATGAAAACACTAATGCCTAGTGTGCATATTTTTAAGTTAGTTTAAGTTTTAGAATACAATTAATATTGTACTCTAGGTAATAAAGATATTAACTAAAAAATGATGTCTTATAAACATTATAACATACAGGAAAAGCTGTTAAAACAACATAAGTTTTTGTAAGTTTAAAAACTCGTATTAGCCACAAATGGCAAATAAAACATGCTCTTTAATTAATAGTTTACAATAATGTGCTGTTTTGGTACTGTCTCTAAGGCGTAAATGTCTGAAGGTAGATTTTCATTTGTTGTGTTCGCTTTATGTTTAAACTTTTTTTTTCATTGGTGTGATGTGTAGATTCTATACTGTAGATTTTATAGAGTACTGAAAAAAAAACTCATAAGCATTGCTGTATATTAGCATCAATTACTTAAAGGTGGTTTTGCATTCGGTTTTTATGTCCCTGTTAGCGTCTGCCCACTCCCGTAAATATACTCGGATTATCGTACAATTCATAAACCTTATTTATGGTTCCTTTGACATGTTTGGTATTGTATATGAAATATGTGAGATTAATAATTCGTTAACACAGGCACTTAAACGATTTCCATTAATTATGGTCTATGGGTAAAAATCGCAAGCAGAGCATTCTGATGATATTCGTTATGTCCTGAAACTAATATAAATTACAGAATTTCACTACGATTATGTTAGAACAGGACATTCATAGCATTTTCAATTACAGGTACACATTACAGGTACAATTACAGGACTATGAGTAATAAATGCTGAAAATACGTTTTCAATTTCGTCATGCGTTTTAAAAGTTTAATTGTTTTAAGGTGAGTTCGTAATTACGTAAATACGTAGCACCTATAATTGTCGTTCAGTCACCTATAATTCCGTCTGTCCAATTGTCCGTCCGTATATAACAACGAAAAAACTACCCAACCGAATCGTTTGAAATTTAAAATATATAGTCAATACATAATTTTGTCGAGTCCTTTAAAATTTTATGAGAATCTGATGCATAGATCAATTACAGGGACAATAACAAATTTTCCGTTATATTATGGTCAATGGGAAAAAAGTTTCAAATGCATTTTAATCGTTTGAAATTTAAATTATGTAATTGTTACATAACTTTAAAGAGTCATTTCCAATTTTATGAAAATCAGATGCATAGATCTATTACAGAATTAATCAAAAGTATTCCGTTACATTGCGGTGAATGGGGAAAATTTTCAAATGCATTATAATGGTGTTGCACTCATTTGATCACAATAAAATTGATATGAATCCATGAAGTACATATTATAATATACATTTTGCACAAACTGTGGTGAAAGTACAATTGATACTGATTCACAAGGCCACACAAAAGTATTTCATTATATAATGGTATAGGGAAGACATTATTTGGTGAGCGTATTAATTATATTAAACTGTTTCACATTTTATGAATATGATATACGTTGCTGAGGTGTAAAAGGAATTACTATTCCTGTATATTTACAGGAAAGCAAAAAAGATTTCGACCACTACGCTGTATCCGAATTACTGTTTATTGTAACAGCAAGATCTGAATATTTTTAAAACTTCGTTATCGTACGAACGCACGTCATTTTCTATGCTTGTGCAATTTCCAACTTGCTATAAAATGCATTCGTAATTACAGAAATACTTATCACCTTTAGTCGTCGTTTTATTCGCCCGTCTGTGAGCGTATAATAGCACAAAAACTACCCAACCGAATCGTTTCAAATTTCAGATATATATTCGTTGCAGAATTTTGTTGAGTCATTTTAAATTTTAGTAAAATCTGTTATATAGTTCAAATACAGGGACAGTAAAAAGAATTCTATTACATTACGCTAGATATAATAATATAGATTCAACTGCCTTTTAACGATTTTATAGCTGTCGAAATATAATGAAACTGAAATGAACTTATAAAGGGCATTAAAATATACATGTTGTAGAATATGCCGCACAAAGACTATTAATTATTCATTTATAGGACCATATAACAGAATTCCATTTCATAATATTATGCGGTGGGAACATTATCTACGGATGTTTAACTATGTTAAAATATTTCACATGTAACAAAATTTATATACGTTGCTTAGGTTCACTACAAGTTACTTTCTGTGCAATAAGAAATGCGTTTCCTTATTTATGAAATAGATACAATATTTTAACTTATTTATCGGTGCACTTTTTTTACATTTATCTGAATGTGTTCGAAAGTGTTTCATAAACAATATTTAACGCAGATTTTTTACGTGTTGTTTCAATATAGTTTCGCATTATCCAAGTTCATTATATTCAGTATTCTAAGCGTTGGTTGTAGAATTAATATAAATTCATCCAACCTACGCAAGAAACTATAAACTTTTTTGCAATTTTTAATGTACCGTTCCATCTTTCTTATGCATTTATTTTTCCCTTGGATTCAATGCCAATATAATATAAAATATGCATATAAATCTCTATACAGATCCAAGGGCGTACAAAATTATTCTAGTGTACTTACATCTCTTAGTGGAAAAAAAAATCTAAGAATGAATTTCATATTGCATTACTGAGTTTTGTAACTAACCTATTATATCACATTGTCCGGGGTAGATGCAATATTTATATCGTATAAGCAAAATAATTTGAATACTTTTCCATTTATGGGTGACACTGCTTTAATCTTATTTTTAAATGATTCAGACGAATTATGAATTGTTTATTTAGAATTATTATTATTTAATAATATTTTGCCTCAATATTTTAAAAGAACTGAAATGTTGCAGAAGCCCATTCGAAACGACATTCACTGAACCTAAATATAGGAGACACTGTTTGTAGTCCCTTGGTTCATCTGGGTGTGCAGTTGTTCAATGGTTGCACGTCTATTTGCCAGGATACATCTCCACAGCCGAAGTTCAATTCTCTCTTCCAATATGCATGGTGCGCCACATTTGTCACGTCACTGATTTTTGATAGCACTATTTTGCCATGCACGGTATACTTTTACATCGTCGGCAAAAGAACAATTTATAAAATTAACCGTTTCGGAAATGCTTTCGCTCTTGTCTCGAAAGCCAATCAACATGCCTTTTTGGACGTCGGATAAATCGCTCGATTCCTGCATTACGCCAACCATTGCAATGTTTTCTGATTCCGTCAGACATCCTTTACATATGCAAGACTACAATGTGCTGTCAACTATCTTCTGTGATTAATTATTTCACATTGACGTCGAAAGTAGATTGTTATCACATTAATATTACTGTATGTATAGTATAATTCTAATATATTTATAAATTTTCAAACATTAATTTATATTTAAGAGCGCATATTATGAGAGATTAGTTTTTTTTTTTTTTTTATTTACACGAATAATAATGAAATAACATAGATTTGGGTAAATAAGTAATTGCCGATAAAATCTCAAAATCGGAAAACTGAAAATCACGACCACTACCATATTTATACCTTCTAAAAAAGAGAAAATATTGGGCATTTTTAACAAAAAGTTCCCTTCTCAGTTTCTGTTTACAAATGTTTTACAAAAGTGTAAATTTGTGATTATGAAAAGTTTGAAAACGCTCTTATAAATATATTTTACAATATGTAATTTTTAATATTAGAAACTTTGAGTGTCTTAAACATTAATATATAAAGTAATTAATGATTCGTATAAATACTACTCTTTTTTGTAAAATATATCTTAAAAGTTCCCCGTTTATTTTATTTATCTCTGCGGAGGAGTCAATTAATGGTAGATGCAATTAGACGATCGATAATTTTATCAGATATCAAGCAGCTCATGTTCCGCTTAATAGATTGCTTGACATAATTTTCTGCTTACAATGGATTATTTTTTACAGAAATAAATTGATACAAATTACTTGCAAAAAATATTCGCTAATTAATATTCTGTAAATATGCATTAGCGGTGCATAAAACATATCTGGCTAGAGTTTATGAAAATTAATTTGAAGACGATCAGTTACTTATAAACTCAGAAAAGATGAAAGCTATGCTCATTTGTTTTCATATGCTGACGATGGGAGAAATAAATAGATTTACAAAAATCTAGCTTATAAATTTTGAAATTATTTAATTTTTTTAAGTAAATGCTTTTTTATTCAGAAACAATAAATGATAATAAAGTCTTTATCATTCACTCAAACCTAATTTCATACCAATTTTGCCTGGTGTCTTAATTTTGGTTCGCTATATAAGGGGGAAAAACTACAAATAAAATAATGTGATTTGTCGAAATTTTTGTAAAGAATATTCTTAGTGTTTGCTTCAATATTTTTTCTTGAATATTAGCTGAATTTAAATAATAAAAAAGGTGAAATAAACGTTTCTTTTGATACAAAGCTGGATTTTCTTAAAATAAATTAGTGCATAAGAAATGGTAAAATATTTCATTTTTTTATCCATTATTTTATAAATAGTATTATTTATAAGAAGAAACATTATTTTTGAATACATATTTTTGCAATTTTTCATATTTCTGCCTTTCTGTTCGCATTTGAACCATTATATACAATATATTTTTGGGACACTAAGCCACGAAAATATAAAGGTTTTCTTGATTTCTATATATGAATTAAATCTATGTTTTATGCAGACATTTTTTTTTTTACAAAAAAAGGTTATAGTTCATTCTAATGTTTTTTGGGCCAAAAAAACATCTGTATTATTAAATTTAGCAGTTTGTGCAAGGTTCGGCTGAAGAATAATCCCGTTTCTCTATCCGTAGCTATTCGCAGATTTTTTTTGTACCTTTCCAATATGTTTTGTACTAATTTATTATTTGATATTCTGGGGTTAATAATAGGTTTGGCTATGGATGGAGAGGGAGGATTTGTTCTTGAGATGATCCCATTATCTTTTAGTCACACCAAAGAGTTTTTATATCCAAATAATAACGGTAATGGTACACAAACATTTTATAACAAAATAAATAATATGAATATAGATTTAATTCATAGAGAGTAATGCAGAAAATGTGTAAAAAAAAACTATTATTTCTGAATTCATATTTTAAAAAAATTTAACTCTAATTTTACTTTAAATGTAATTGTTGATACGTAATTCGTTCAGATAATGTTTGTCATACTAACTTTTACACTTTACTTAAGACTTTTATACATTTTTGTGTGTCATTATATTTAACTAGTTTAAAATGTTTCACAATTACATAAAAGCTTCTTTAAATGTAAATTACCAGAATTTGCGTTCCTTTTTATTATAATGTCTAATAACAGCTATATAAGTATAGTTAGAGAAAATAAAACTAGTATGGCTGCAAACATTAAATACATTGAATTAAAAAAAATGGCGAATTTTTGTATTATTTTAAAACATTAATGAACACCAAAATACAGTAAAAGGAACTAATTCCAGCATATCTTTTACACCAAGAGAAGAAAATTGCAATTATCAACAAAAGATCAACAAAGAAATCTTCATAGGGGAAAAATATATATACATAATAGAGTTAATTTTATATATTAATATAAAATGCATTGCATTAAATTTCTTTTGCGAAGCTTTTAGAATCAAAACAATGTTATCAGAAGAATAATCATGTATACATAATTTTACATAGGGTGATCCCGAAATTAGTTGGTTAAATAAAGTCTATGTTTCAGGATTTTTATAATATTTCCTTTTTTTTAAGTTTTAAAAACAAAATAACATGTTTGCTACAACCCTTAATGAATATTCTATGATGGATAAATATGAAGTTTGTTGCAGTTAAATTGCAACAAATTTCTAAATAAAGTTAGTTTTTTTTTAATTTCCGATTCTCAGTGCACTGTAAAAAAAAAGGGTCGATCTACTAAAAAAATTTTAGTGATCCTTGTAAATACTAAATTTTATTTTTGTAATCTTACTCGGTTACAAGGAATCTGTAGGAATTACTAGAAAAAAGCTGGCAACGAATAAGAGTTAATAGTTTTACACTTTTAATAGCTATTACTAAAACTCACTTGGTGTGGCCGTGATAGCATAGTCGTCATAGCACCGAACTCCAGGCTGAAAGTTTCCGGCTTCGATGCTGGACGCCACCAAATATGCACCGAATTTATGCAATGTAAGTACTCGTTAAATAAAGGGATTATGAAAATCCTTTCGTAGCAGTTACCATGGGTAATGATCTCTGGGCTTTCCCTCCCATTTAGAAACATGTCAAAATGAAGCAGGTAGCAACGTTTGGTGCTGCCATCTATTGCGACTTTCCCGAAAATCTTCCGCTTCAGAAGTCCGTCTTTTATACCCACTGGATGCAGCTCGAAGGAAGCTCCTGCCCTTCGGGCACACGCAATGGTTATTCAAATTAATTTTGGGGCTATTACTAAATTTTACTTAGTGGCTCATACTAAAAAGTTTTAATTTAGTTATACAAAAAATTATTTTGTTCAGTTTACAAAAGAAATATTTGTTTCACTCGCAAAATAAAAGTTTGAAATGGTTACTAAAAAATTCTGCGGAATACAAATTCACTAAAAATTTTTTAGTGACCTCTTGAATTTTTTTACAGTGTGGTTCATCATTCGAAAGAAATCAATAAAATATCTAAATATTATTTTTTAAAATATCATCCTTGAGTTACGATTAACAAAATTCTTACAAAAGTAACAGTTGAAATAGGCAAGATGGAAGTGGATTATTTTAACTTACTGCAATTGTTTCCACCTAATTAAAATTAAAACTTTACTTGCGTTTTCTAATTAAAAAATTCCATAAATTATCTTCTTTTGTAGGAGACTGTTAAAAATAATGTAACAAGAGGTGCACTGATATTGAAATAAAATTATAATGTCTAGTAACACAGATAAAACTCATATTCACGTGATATTCTGCAATATTTTAAATATTTGATCAACTACTGAAAGAGTACTCAACATGTGCAAGTATGTATGCACACATTTTTAAATGAAAGATAAAATTATTGACACAGTACGTACTTACTAACCAGTGACTGTTGGTGACAAAAAAAAAAATCTCAATAATTCCTCCATAAATATAATGCTTGTGCTCTTTGAGTAAAGGAGTAAGCTCTATATTACTCTTAAGAACGTTCAGGAAATCAACAAAGGTGACACAAATATTTAGTGAAAACTGCCGATTTTATCAAGAATTTGTCACTTATAACACACTTATTTCAAAGAAGACAATTTATTCTTCCAGATACTTTAAACATACTTGGGAAAAAACTATCTACCACAATTCATATTAATCTATAGTACTTCATGAAATTTTCAGCAATCTATCTCTTCTTAAAAACATTCCCGTGCTTAGTGTTTAAGGAAAAAAAAAAAAAAAAATAAAGAAATTCTGAATCCGTTATATGACCACAGACTTTCTCTGATGCGCTGAAATTTTATTTAACGTGTGAAAAACACATACAACGTTCAAGTCGAATCTCAAACAGCAGCTAGTGGAGAGTTACAACAATACGCACAGAAAACGTAATTTCTCAAATCAAAAATTTCAATAAGAGACTTCGATTGCATAATTTCATTATAGTGAGATAAACAAAAACTCAAGAAATCAAGATTCTAAAAACTCTGTACTAGACTCAAATTTTTCAAATTCAAAATATGTTGAAGAGAAATATTCCTTGCACGAAATTAAAATGAAAAAAGAAAGAAAAAAATCAAAAATTAAAGATTGATGCTTAGAAATTTTATGAATTATGCAATAGCTAAAATAAATAAATAAATAAGTAAATAAAATAATAATAATAATTATTATTATTATTATTATTATAAAATAGCATAATAAAACTGAATAAGGAAAATTTAGAATAAAGTTAAGATAAATTAAATATTAAAAATATGTTCTATGTATCTATTAAGTGGTTTAGTATAAAATTGAAAAAATAAAAAATAATTCCTAACTTATCAATACCTTTAGAATGCGTTTTTCATTCTTTTAATGTTATTAATTATACATTTATATCTGGAACATTATCTTTGCTTGTAATTTGTGTTTTTCTTATTTTCATAATTATAAAAATCCCCTATCATTGATTTTTATAGCGTTAAGGATATGAGTAAAGTTAAAATAATAATAATAAGTATAGACGCATGGAATATGAAGTTTTACAAAGTTGACTTAGATATTTAGTAAAAAATGGCAGTTTATACAAGAATCGGTCCCAGACAACACCCTTTTTTTGAGTAAAAACTGTTTATCATTCCAGAAATTTTACATATAGATAAAAAACACTATCAACCACTTGCATATTATTCTATAGTACTTCATGAAATTGACAGCAATGTACATATTTTTTTAAAAACATTTCCGTGCTTCGTGTTTAAAAACTGTTTGTTAAATTCTTTATACATTGTATGACAAAAATCTTTTCTGATATCTTGAAATTTTATTTAATCTGTGAAAAACGCATACAGCATTTAAAGAAAAACTTGAACAGCTGTAAGCGGAGAGTCATCAAAAATACGCACTGTAAAAGTAATTTCTCAAATCAGAAGTCATAATAAGAGTGTCCTCTTCAAATGCATCATTTCGTTTTGTTTGTTTGTTTGTATGTTTGTATCTATGTCGGCCAATTATATGCGCTGTGGGATATAGGCCCTAAGGGGTGGGGTGCCCTCCGTGGGGGTCTTCCTAATGGAACCTAACCCGTATTTACGCAAGGTTCGAAGAAAACCACGGAAAACTCCGAACGGTTAGGCCGACGGTCGCGATTGGGTTCGAACCCAGCACCTACCGTCTACCATTTTGAGGTTAGAACCTCTCGGCCACTGGTGGGGCTCATTTCGTTTTGATGACATTTTCTAAAAGCTAAGAAGTGAAGATTTTAAAATCTCTATACTATAAAAAAAAAAATTTCAAAATTTGTTGAAGCAAAATTTTACTTGGAACAAAACCAAAATGAAAAAAAATACAAATAAAAAAAGTTAAAAAGTAAAACTGGCGCTGAGAAATTATATGAATTATGGGAAAGTTAAATAAAGTAAATAAATGGGTGAATAAAGTAATAACAGTAATAATAATTAAAACATAGCATAGTAAAACTGAATGAGGAAAATTTAGAACAAAATTAAGATAGGTTTAGTAATAAAAATATGATACACACAAACACACATATATATATATATATATATATATATATATATATATATATATATATATATATATATATATATATATATATATATATATATATATATATATATATATATATATATATATATATATTAAGAGGCTTAGTATATAACACAGAAAAAATAATACCTAAAGTATGAATACCTTTAGCTTGTGTCCTTCATTTTTAAATGTTTTTGCTTATACATATATAATCTCAAAAATATTATTTTTGCTTGTAATTTATGTTTTTTTCTGATTATAAAAATCCTCTGACATTGTTTTATTATAGCGGTAAGTAAACGGTTAAAAAAAATAATAATAAGTATAGACACATGGTATATGTACATATACTTAGAAAAACGATAATTTCCCTATAATCTGTTGGAATTTTCTTTTCTCAAAATAGTCATCCCTGATAATAATTCTAGCCAAACTGACAGTATCAGCAATCTCTATCTTATAGTTATGGATTATAAACTACTTAAATTGATTTTATCGTTTTTTTTTTTTTTTTTTGTATTTTCAGAAGAAAAGTTTATTAATGATCATTAGACTCTTTTAGTATTATCTGCCATCTGCTTTACTTGTAATGAAAAATAAAATCTCTAGAGCTTATTGCCTTTTATTACGATATATATAATGACTATTATTTGATTATTAAATTTTTTTCTTTCTATACCAATATATATGTACTTTTCGGAAAACAATATAACGAGTAATATTTATTTATTTATTGGTGTTTTGTGTATTTCTGCATTTAACGATACAATTCTATTTTTTTTTTAGTTTTTTTGTAGACGTAATATATTGTTCTGAAAATTTTTATAGAATAAAATGTTGGAAAGAAATTACAAGAATTTTTTTTTCGCATTTGTTTCACAAATCTGGAAATAATACTGGTAATAAACGAATTAATAAATTCATAAAGATAAGTTAAAATCTATATAGAGATTGCTTTTAATAAGGTTTATTTATGAAGAACCAGTATGCATAAATTTAGTTAGCAGGTAGGGTTTAGCATCAGTCACTGGGGATTGATACAGAACTTTCTGTTTAGACTGTGTCAGTCACCGGTGACTGAAATTTTATAATACGATAAAAAATTAAAAAGTTATATTGTAAATATATTTTAAGTAATTTCAGAATTGTATCATGAATGTACAAAATAATTCTTACAAAAATTTTAAATGGGTTTCATTAAAACACAATAAACATAAAAACGTTTATTTTTCTCATACATTATAAATTTGTGACAATTTCCTTAGTAATTTTTTTAGCCATTCCTCAACAAAATTCTGCCGCATTTTTTTCGTAACGCAGTTTACAATTCCGACACATTCACAAAAAAACTTTTTTACAAAAGTTTTATTTATTATTATTGTTATTATTATTATTATTATTATTATTATTATTATTATTATTATTATTATTATTATTATTATTATTATTATTATTATTAATTGAGTAACGGTTATCTTATATCGCGGGTCAAACAGAAAATAATACAAAATGGACTTGATACTCAATGTGTTAAAGCACTATATACCAGTTACTAAATATTAAAACCATTATAGTGTAAACTCTAAATGAAGGATTCAGAAAACAATAAACAAAGCTTTTAAATTGATTTTATCCATGATCATATAATTTAAGTAGCAATCAGGAAATGACTTTTTGCAAGAACAATTTTCTTTTATTATCGAAAGTGAAAGTGATAACACCATACGCAAAATAAATCTTCGGATGTTTGTAAAAACTGTAATCTGCCAATCATCAACCTGATTTATTATACAGTAGTGATGAAAAGCTATCAAGAACATTATTATGAAGAACTTATTTGTTTTAATAAACTTTAAATTAACTTTTACATTATATAAACTATTATATCATAAATTTTGATTTTCGATGTAGAATAATAATTTTTCTTGTATATTTAGCAGAATAAAATATGTAAAAGCAGAGAAAGGAGCTTTTATGAGTGCTCCGTAAATATTTAATCTAGTTTAATACAATATTCCTTTTTTCTAAATGGTCGAGTGTTTTTTTGTGTCTTCATAACTTTACGTGATAGCAAGCGAACCACATACGGATACAACAATGCCAATCTAGCGACGACCTGCCCTGAGATGAAAATAAAATGAAGGTAAGTCAATCTTACCTGACTTTTCTGTTATATTATTGTTTATAGTAGAACTAGTGAGGACTTACACCTGCAATTTTAAATGTTAAGCAAATTATCGCTAACACTAAGAGCCTGCATTGATAAGCTCTTTTTTAACGTCTCTTATTGTCTTCTATAGTCTATTTTCTATATTCTTTTATAAACGTATATTTACAAATCTTTCGGATGCAAAAAATGCTGAAAAAGAATAAATTACGTGTATTTGTCTAGATAAGAATCTTGATTTAGTATGTGTTGAAATGATTACTGTAAGTTAAAATAATACTTAAGAGTTAGAGGAACCATGGATTCGGTCAACCTTTCGATTTTTGCCTCAATGAATTCACTATAAAATAACATAAATAACGCATCCTAATAAATAATCACGACTAGGGATAGTTGTAAAATATTTTAAAGTATTCTTTCCACAAATACATTAATAAATCTTAAAAATTAACGCTACTGTAGGGTAACTACAACACATCCTTACATATGTATTTCTAGCTTATAGCACAAACAGTGTTTTACTATGCAGTGTGAGTTATAAATATTCAAACAATAGGCGATCTCCTTAAATATTGCCCCTAAACCCATACTTCCAAATGCAAAAATTTTTAAAGAAAGGCAAACTTTTTGATAAGATAAGTTGCAACTCCATGGAAGGTCTTTTTGAAAAATTACTAAAATTAACATTTTATACGGCCCCCGTAGGATAAAAATTCCTTATCCAGTCCTGAATAATACACAAAAAGTTGTTTTTTCATTTCTTCAAAACTTGCAGAGTTATAGCCGTTTGAATAATTCGTCAGGTTTTAAGAGACTAGCGACAAATTGAAATGCTCGCAATACAAAAGACAATGTTACTTTAACAGTTCTAGGAAACGTGTAAAAAATCTATCTTTTGAGTTAGATTTTTGATTTTTTCTATTTTTTGTGACGGTTAGCCATATAGTTTGCTAAGAAAATAACATTTTAAAATTTATCCATTTTTTTTTAATTTCATATGATTAGTACTGGTTTAAATGAGATAATTAAAAATCTTTATAAATCCAAATATTATTTATCGGATTTCAATTTCTTTCCATTTATTTACAGATGAAAATCTGATTTTAGTTTTGTTTCGGGGTTTTTGTTTTTCAATATTGATTTTAGAACTATTAAAAATATTTATTAAAAAAATAATATAACTTAAAAAAATTATATTTTCAAATGTAAATAATTCTTCAATTTTGCCCGAAAAAAAAAACTAATATAAAATAGTTAAAAATGACCTGTTTTAAGTTTGTACTTTTTTTTATTTAACAATTCTTAACTTTTAATAAGGTCTGCATTGGACGAAATTTTCAATCCCAGTTTCGAAGAATCGGTATTAAAATCAGTCTCTGACTGTAATAATAAGCGCATGAAATAGGTAAAATTTGGTTCAATCAAAATTTTTACGAAAACTTCATAGATTTTGAAATCGTTTTTATTTTACAAAAAGAAAAAAAACTTTTAAAATTTAATTTTTTAAGAATAGTATATTTAAATGCTAAAAAAAATAAACACAATAAAACCAGAGAAAAAAATCTGCCTATGACGGCATTCTGTCTTAAAGAGAAAATGTGCTGATCCATGCAAAATGAATACAATAATACCTGAGAAAAAATAATCTCCATTTAACCCTCCTAGGAAAAGCATTTGTCTATTTCGTATTTTTTCTTTCCTATGTGATTCCGTCTTAAAATATTTTACTGTATAAGATTTTTTAAAAGCTCAAACGCACGGGATGTGGATTAATGATATTAAAATATAAGCGAAACATTTCGATATAAACATAGATTCATTGATAAAATAAATATATCAGTCTTTGGCACTTTTTTAATAACAAAAACTATGAATATAAAAAACGAAAAGCTATAATAAGTATTCTTGGGCAGAACTTCTCCCCGCGAAACAATTTTTAACTATACTGAAGTAAAAAACTACTTAGAAATTTACGCCTGAGCCGGGCTATCATTTAAACTTTTTTCCATGCTGGTCCGGATTATGCTCTAACATTTTTCCATGCCGGACAGAATTTTTTTCCTATGGATCAGTTTGGGACCGGACCTAGATATCTCGATCTATGCAGACCTCCAGTGTTAACGATCAGCATATTTTGAAACTAAGTTGTGATTTAAATAAATACGCTGCTTTATTTTGTCCAAATAAGAAACTATAGTCTTAAATAGACATTTAATATGG
Organism: Maratus speculifer; assembly: GCA_964019185.1. Taxonomy (NCBI): domain Eukaryota; kingdom Metazoa; phylum Arthropoda; class Arachnida; order Araneae; family Salticidae; genus Maratus; species Maratus speculifer. Next base: position 178,208,617 of record OZ025297.1, on the reverse strand, counting down.
ACAGTTCGTGGACGATACCTCATTTGTTTTGAAAATGAGTCAAAAATTCTTCGTTTACATCTATGGTAAAATGGTGTAAATCAATTTTTGAGAATTTTGGATTTTAATAGTTCTGTCAGGTTTTCAGGTACGGAGATGATTCTTTTTCAGTTTAGGAATGGATAAGGAATAATTTCCTAAATGGGAATTTTGCACTACGGAGGCCATATAAAAATTTAATTTTCGTATTTTTTCAGATAGACCCCTATGGAGTTGCAACTTATCTTCTCAGAAATTTCACCTTTTTTTATGAATTTTTGCAATTGGAAGTATGGGTCGAGAGGCAATATTTAAGGAGATAGCCTATTGTTTCGATATTTATGACTCACCCTGTATACAAATTACTAATTATCAACGTAACTAAAGAGGATATCACATAATATAGGAGACATTGAAAGATTATTAAATAAGTAAGGTTTATTTAAATAATTTTTATATTTTTTTCCAGTGTTCAATTAAAGCTTTAATAAATTGTATCACTTACGATTTAATAGTTCTAAATTAAAGAGTTCATTTTTATCTATTTTCTCTGGCAAGAGAAAAAGTTGGGATAGTGAAGTTTGCAAGATTTTTGCAGCATAGAGTTTTACAAAGTGAATTTTGCATATGATGTCATACAAGTATCATATAGAAAAGAACTGAATAATAAATGTTTTACCTAAAAAGCTCTAATAATGACAAATCTATATATATATTTAAATAAATTATAAATAATAATAATAATTGGTTTTAAAATATGTATATTTTTTTAATTAGGTTTAACCAGTGCATTAACGTGTCTTTTTTAAAAGCATTAATTAATAGTTATATTAATAGCATTGACAGTCTTCAAATAATTAAATTGTTGGCGTATGTATCATACACAAAGCTTTTGACTGATTTGTTCGAAATGGAATATAAATATATTTCATGAACTGATAAAAATATTTATTAATTTATCTCAGGTTACTGTTTACACTTTTTTGAAACATCTGTCATGATTTATCATTGACAGATCTATGTTTGTTATCTTTTAAATAATTTTTCTTTTCGTTCGCCAAATTAAAACTTTGCGAATGGATAATATTTTATACTCTAACAAATATTTAAAATTACTCACTATATTTTTTCATCGAAAAGCGCCGTCATTCATTATAATCAATGCTTTATAATCATAGTTAATGCTTTATAATTTCCTATAAATGATGATGAGATGGATTGAAATTTAAGCGTGTATAACAAGTGTATTAAAGAAATTAAACTTTAATAAGTAAATAAACAAATAACAGTATTTTAATCTATGACAGCATGTCGATAAAATAAAGCATATTCAAATAGTCCTTTCGGCAGTACCGGGAGGAAGAAATAGCTTTCATATACCTTATTTTATATTAAGTTAAATTTTTCAAATATACGAAGCTCAAATTATGTGAACTCCGATTATGTAACATTGAATACTAGTTTTTGTCAATACTGAATATTAATGAAATTTTTTAGAAATTAGTTATCTTTTATTCAAGCTGGTTTTATTTTAAGCGATTTATAACGCCGCCAAATTCTACGATATCATGAAGTGTATGCCATTTTAAAACAATATGATGGATAAAATAAACCATTGAGTTTATTCAAAATCTTAATCCATGGGCACATGCACACTCACATTGAAATCGATTAATGAGGTAATTCTACGAATGTTGTCGCGGGCAAACTGCTTTAAAAAAATGTCACCCATATTAGAAATTCAAGCTGCTATATCTCAGGCGTTTTTTAAGGTAAGGACAAAACAAAAAATACTCCTGAATTCATGTATTAAGATCAAAAACTTCAGAAGGAACCTTTTTTCCATTTCTAGTTTTTTATTTCTTCATCTATATGCATTTAAAAGATTTTTGACAAACTTAAATGGCCGCCATTTTGGAACAAAAAAGGCGAATGAAGTTGCCCAGTGAAGTCGGTCAAGACACTGGTATATACTACGTAAACACGGGTTACATCCAATTTAGTTTATAAATAGGCGTATTATCTCGTGACAAATTTCAGAAAGTTTCAAAATGTCAACCACTCTGGAAATTGAAAGTGCTATAACTCAGCCATTTTTCTCGATATAGATGAAACAAAAAATGCTCTGGAATCTTTGGATCAAGGTCAAACACACAAAAGAAAAATATTTTTAAATTTCCTACTTTTTTCTACCTAATTTTAAAATTTAAATATTTAAAGAACATTTAATATTCCGCCATTTTGCTTCAAAATGGCGGATGGAACTGACCAACTACCTCCCTCTATTCATCGGTATGTACTATGTACATACCAAGTTACATCTAAATCGGTTTATAAATACGTGTGTTATCACGTGATGGAAATCAGATCATTTCAAAATGTGAGCAACAATAGAAATTATAAGTGCTATAACTCAGCATTTTTTTAAGATACAGAAGAAACTAAAAATGTTCTGGAATCTTTGTATGAAGGTATGAAGGTCAATTGCATAAATGAAAATAATATTCCATCTTCTCACGATTTTGTACCTAATTTTGAATTTTAAAGTTAAAAAAAAAGTTAAATGGCCGCCATTTTGAAACAAGATAGTGGATGGAAATGACTAACGAACTCGGTCCAGACCTTAGTATGTACTATGTACACACGAAGTTAAATTCAAATCGGTTCGTAAACATGCGTGTTATCACGTCACAAATATGAGATCGTTTCAAAATGTGAGCCACACTAGAAATTCAAAGTGCTATAACTCAATCATTTTTTTTAGATATAGACAAAATAAAAAGTGTTTTGGAATATTTGTTTAAAGTTCTAACACCATAAAGGAAAAATATTTTTCAAATTTTAATTTTTTCGCATTGATTTTAAAATTTTACATTTTTTAAAAAATTAAACGGCAGCCATTTTGAAACAACACGACTGATGATGCTGGCCAACGAACTCGATCGAGACACTTGTATTTACTATGTGCATGCTAAGTTTCATTCAAATCGGTTCATAAATACTATAGTTACAGCGTGACAAAATCATATATATACATATATATATGTATATATATAATACCATTAATAGTATACAATATTAACCATTTGAATTTAAGAGAAAAAAAAAACCTTATTGAACATGAGGAAAAAATTAAATAAATAATATATAAAACCATTAATACTATTACAATATATGAACCAGTAAATTTAATATCTTATAACACATTAAAAATGGAAGGAAGAAAATAATATGAATACAAATGGAATTTGCTGAACTAAAGCAGTATCTTCAGGTCCCAAATACTTTGGAACTACAAATGGAGTTTGTGGTTTCATCTTCGTATTTGCCATGAAAAAGCAAAACAATACGAATTTTGGACTACCAACATACACAAAACCAAAATTCAGAAACACCAAGTAATCCACAGTGGATATGGAGAAAATAAAAACAAAGAGTTATATCCACGTGTAGCCTTTAAAGTCGCAAAAACAAAGAAAATGTTACGAGAAATAACATCAATAACAAACAACAAATTACTGAATTGGACATAAAAATGAAAAGGAGAAAAAATAAAAATAATAACCGTACACATCATAATATTAAATTTATAAAATAATTAAAAGAAGAATAATGCAATCACAGAAAAATTAAACCATACTGACATAGTTTACCCTTTTATTATTTAAATCAATAACATTTATTTTGACTATGCTGGGCTAAACTCAATATCTTAATTTAGGATGATAAAAGATTAAAAAATAGCTTATTAATAAATGTACCCTATACATTGAGTAGTAATATAGTACTCACACTTATTAAAAGTGAAGTGCAACTTAATAATGTAAATCATTATAACTATTATAATACAATAGATATAACTAAACTTATATTATAAAACGAAATAAAACCGAAATTCACCGGATTTTATAACAGACACATTTTACTTTCTGCTTTTTTCCCCAATTTTGAAAGAAAATAGAACGATTCTGTTGCCACAATTACAAAAATGGTACTAAAAAGTATAAAAAAATCAATAAATCAAAAATAAATTCAGATGTAGTTTTGAAACAAATTGCATTTAAAAGTGCATTTTTTTTCTCTGTACGACGGTGTAAAAATTAAAAATGTACGATGTTTAGAAGTGTAAAATTTGCAGTAGCGAAAATTGCAAAACCTAAATTTCAAAGGAAACTGTTGGCATTCGCAAAATGACGTATGCGTTGCGCACAGACACGTTTGGCCTTTATAATATAGATATTGTAATGAAATTATTAAAATACTTTTTACTGCATATTAAATCAATAATTTATAATCAATGTCTATCATTATACAAGCAATATAATTTTATGCGCATTTAACGATAAGAATATAATCACACCAGAGTAACCTTTACACAAACGGATAAATTCAGAAAATAACCAAATATTATGAAGTGTTTGCTAGAAAACAAATTTGTGTATTTTCGTAATTGCGTTGCTAATGAGATTATTGTGTGATCCATTTTTCCTTTAAAAAGACACTCTTCTTTTTCATAGTGTTTTAAAAATCTTCTTCCGCCGTTTTTAAGGATTTTTTTAATCTCGGAAAGAATAATAATAGTGATTATATGGAGGCTGAAATAATGATGGGATAAAATGTTTTTTTAAATTTTTCCCCGATACTTTTAAAAGAAATGCAAAATCAGATATGCTTCGAGTTACTTAATTTTAGGCTATAAAATAAGAAAAATTAAAATTTCCTGTGTATGTGGTAAACATTTTATGTAATAAAAAATAAGAAACATGCAATTTTTTTAAATATTGGATAAAATGGAGTAGTATAAATTTTCATATAATCACAATATGCAAAGTGGTCGCTATCTAATATATTTTTTTAAACAAAATGGATACTCTACAGTTTTTTTCCTAATAAACGATTTTTAAACATTATTTTCTTTATTCCACTTTTATGCAACAAAATACTGTGCAGTCAGCTTTAATAGTATGTTGCATTCAAACGCGGCACATTATTCTTTAAAAAATGACAAAATATTTCGAAGCTTTTTTTTTTTCTTTTTTACGCGTGTTTTGATAATTGTTTTGCGAACCAGATCTTCTTTTATCCAAATTTTCTTAAAAAATAAATTTAAGAAAAATCATGCATTAGGAATAGATAATAAAACACTTTTCAACAATTCATGAAATATTTAACAAAACTTCTTTATTTAGGAAAATAAGATAAATACTGTAACTAAGTAAACAGTTTAGAAAACAGATAACAGATAAAGCATTTGAAAATCTGATTTCATATATACCTTTTCATTGCCATATATATATTCCAAATCTTTTGAATAGCATATTTGATCTGTATTTGATTAATATATATTCTCTATGAGCGGAAAATACATTTGAGCAAAAAATCGCATAACAGGTTGGAATTTTCTTCTCAACAATTTATATTAATTATGGAAACATACTTAAATACTTTTTTCAGCCCTAAAGTTTATCTAATATCTTTATTACATGCCACTATTAGCTAAAATTTAATTCGAACTAAAGCACTCTTAAAACTCATTGAATAAAATTTCCAGAAATTGTCATCGTTAAATGGCCGTGTATCCAATTTCTTGCGTGGCCTTTTATATCATTATTTCTATATTTTACAAATATTTTTTAGTAAACTAAACGCCTTTCAACTTTAAAATTCTTAAAGAATTAAAAATAATTTTTAGTCAATTTACTCTCAGTAAAATTTACAAATACTTCTGTGTAGCCCTATATATCAATTATAATATTTATACACACCCTATGGTATGCATAAGTATAGTGAAACTTTAAAGTGCATATCATAATTGAAAATGAGTTTGCTGCTATCCTCAATGTTACAAAGTATTTCGGACAGAGTATACTATTTGAAATATTTTGAATGTCCCTGTAAATCATATGCATTTCATATTATGTATTAAATAACTAACGTGAAGCCTAAGAGGCTTACATCAATTTTGTTTTACGTGAATAGTTTAATATAAATAAAATATGTCGCAAACTTTTCCTAACTATATCGTTATGTGGAATTGTTTTGTAAAGATCTAAGAATGAATAATATCCTTTTTTCTCCGCATATTTTAGAAAATGCACAATTTAGTGCATTTCGTAAATTCATACAAATTTTACTATGTTTGACAGAGTGTAACATTTTAAAATTTCACTTAAAATGATTTTCCTCCAAGGCCGTAATATAACGGAAAACTTTTGACTGTCCTTGTAAATTAACTAACTTCATTTCAAATAGGATTCGTAAACATGAATAACTCTGAATAAAATTTCCTCTGAATTCTAGTGTATTTACGAGAGTCAAAACGCGGACAGACGGACAACCAAACATAGTCTATAAACACTTTTCAACATTGTTGAAATGCGTTAAAAAGCCTGCTTCCTTTTAACTATTTAACTGGTTTGCCCAGGCGAACGCCGTTCGGGCAAGATGAATTTGCTTATTGCATCATTTAAAGCTATTTGACACCACTATTATTTTAAAGAAAATTTTCATACATTGAAAGGCGGAAATGTTTAGACCAAATATTACGAATATTTTATTTAAATAATAGTGGTGTTAATCCGCTATTTTCAATTTATTGAACGGAAAAGTATTAATCTGTTAAGGGGTTAATAGTTAATTAATTTTATTGATTTGTGTCTTGCGTAAAGGGTCAAAACAGAGATTATATGAAGGAAGCCCTGAATAATTATAGGATACAGTATATTTTTCTGATTTAAAAAAATAAATACATAAACAGATACCCGTGGAATTTCTCCTTTTTGTAAAAGAAGAAAACAAAATCTCTCTTGTGTAAGTGATAAAAATGTGATACGTTAAAAATGAATAGCATTTAATTTAATAAAAAAAGAAATAAATGGTGCAGCTTATCTTTTTAAATAATCGGAAAGTACAGAGCGCGCTTTATATAACATAATTCATTAACAAAATGCATACTCTAGACTTTTTTTCCTAATAAACAATTTTTAAAGATGATTTTTTTAAAATTTATTAGTATGTAACCAAATGTTTTATAATCAGCATTAATAGTATATTGTATTTAAAAGTACCACAATATAACCGTTAAAAGAAGAAAAATTTAGGAAATAACAAAGCATTTTGAAAGGTTTCTAAAACACAAATGTGTGTATATTCGTAACTGTTTTTTAACGACAAAAACTTATGTGACCCTAATATTCTTTAAAAATGCTCTTTTCTTTTTTATTGTACTTTTATATTATTTTCGTTCATTTTACATGATTTTGTCTCTGTAATAATTAGTATAGTACGTTTTGTAAATTTTAGTGATTTTTTTCAAAGAAATACGAAAGCAGATATTCTTAGAATTTTTCAAGTTTTTAATAAAGAAGAAAACATAATCTTTCTAATATATGTAGCAAAAAAGTTAAACAATGAAGAAGGAACAGCATATGTTTTATGCAAATTGAATAAATTGAGTAGCTTATCATTGCAAGTACACAGAAATTGCAGAGTCGGCTCAATTTAATGTGCTTAAAAAAGAAAATTAATACTTTGTAGTTTTTCCTTAAAAAACAATTTTATATTTTTTTTACTGCAACCAAATGCTTCGAAACCATTGTTATAAGTAAATTGTTTATATTGTTCTTAAAACTGATAAAAAAATTGCCATTTTCTATAATTATTGTTTTTATTATTTAGTATTATAATATCATACTATTTAGTTTTTTTTATTTCACAATTACTTACATAAGATATTGCCGAAACGCCAGTGAAGGCTTACTTTGGAGACTCGAAATTTTTTTGTTTATGTCTGTCTGTCACTCTGTCAGTCTGTCAGTCAGTCAGTCTGTCTGTTCCGCGATAACTAACGCAAAAAACATCCGATTGGCTTGAAATTAAGTGGGTATGTTAGTGAGGCACTGGGATTAAGCTGTATAGTTTTTTGTTAGATTTGATTCATTCGTTCGGAAAATATAGAATATTTTATTTTGCGCAATAATGCTTTTCTATGGCAAATCCAATGCTTTCATTTTTTTTCCTTGAGAGAAAATGCCACATTTCATTAATGGAATTCAACGATAAATGGATACTAAAATTTACCAGTTAAATTATTCGTATTGTTTTGAAATTTTGTCTACGCATTTGTCAAATTTTTAAAATTATTACTGTAAATTTTGGAGATTTTTTATAAATGTGTTCCAATATTATAAACTAATTTGCTTAAGAGATTTACTTATTTCAAATGTATTTATTTCACTTTCTTTATTTTCTCTTAATCGTTGCTAAGCAACCATTCATCCTAATCCTTATTTTTATAATGTTATAAATTTGAATGTTTATACAAAAATTTAAATGAAGTCAACGTCAAAACTGATGAATGAATTGATGTCTTTGTATCTTTGTGTATAAATATAACATAGCCCAGAAAAGAATATAGGGTATGTTTTATTAATTTTATTCAAATATTTTCCTTAATAATTCAAAATTTCCTTCTTTTTCATACAGAATCTATAGCGATTTTTTGGATAAAATTTAATCAATTTCCTTTATCGTTCCCAAAAAAAAATCAAAATCTGGAGTAATTTTTCAGGGGCAATAAGTTTCAATTGAGCAATTTCCAGTCGAAAAATTAAACTAAGAAAAAATAAAAAGGACGTCAGAATTAAAATAAAAATAAATATAGTACTTTGTTAAATATTAAACACTGAAATTTCTTTCGTTAATAAGAATTTTTCTGACAAAAATGGGGGCATAATTAGAAGTAAAGGAAATAAAAAAGAATAAAATTTTTAACAAATTTTTCACTTGGTAAAATTTGACGTCATAATTGAAATAAAACAGGTATTTTATAGTAGTCGTTAAAAATACAAGAAACATGCACAGCAATAACTGATGAATAATGACGTCATTGCCGAAACTTCAATGAAGGCCTATTTTGGAGACGCAAAATTTATTGTTTTCCATCTGCCAGTCTGTTCTTCTGTCTATCTGTCAGTCCCCGATAACTGCCACAAAATGCAATCAAAACTTATTTTTTTCGAAAACAAAATTGTAAAACCTTAGATTACTGAGTTTACACTTTCAAAAGTTCCTGATACGTCAGATTTAGGTGTCTTTGTTGGGCAGGTATCTAGAAGTATGAGGATAATGAAAAATGCATATTAAAACTGTCACTTATCCTTATAAATCAAAATGTATAAAGAAATACAAGATATACTGTAACCATTAGCAGATTGATAGAATGTTAGAAATTTAAATTTAATGAGACTACGGGGGGTTCAGGGGGGCGGAGCCTCCCTGAAGAAATCTACTGTGGTATAATAAAAAAAAAATAATAGATCATGAAAATTTCAGAATATCCAAACATAACTAAATCTTTAATTTAACGCTTTTGATGGCTGAAAATTTCTTATTCTTATTTTATTCTTATAAATAATTACTTAATTCGAAAATTTTAAATTACAGTTTCCAGGAAGTTGAATATTACGCTAAGTGTGTTAAAAAAAAAAAAAAAAAAAAAAAAAAAAAAAAAAAATGTGGAAAGCTGACGTTGAGGCTTCTGATCTGCAGATTTACTAGTATATATTACTTATATGTATTTACGTGTTTTACTAGGTAAATCCCCTTTTTAACACTTTCTAGTATAGTTGAAAAGAGTTTATGATTTTGATTTTTTTGGTCGCTTGTCCCCCCATCACGCTATGACAAACATTAATTAAATTCTTCTGCAAAGGTATTTATGTAAATGATAGTTATCATAGCATGTTCGATACTGAAAATGAAATGTGCAGCATTACTAGTTCATTTACAGGACACTAAAAATAATTATGTTATATTATGACATATGAAGTAAAATCGTTTGCAATGTTTTCATAATGGATTACGCTGTTTCAAATGATATAAATCACAGAATTTCAGCACAGTTTGTTAACTACACTATAGAATGTACATTTATCGTTCATTTACAGCAGTGGTACCCAATCTGGGGTACACGAACCCCTAAAGTTTCCAGGAGGATCTCTTCAGGGTACGTGAAAATAATATCGGTAATGGCAGTAATCACAAAACCTTTTAGTAAGTACTGTTAGTGTTTAAAGTGACAATGCAATTTGCATCAATTTATATATGATTGTGATAAGAAGATAATTAATATAAAAAGGCTTGTTTGCCTTATGTTGATGAATACATGTCGAAAAAGCAGCTTGTTCATATGAAGAATGGTGGTACACAGAATTGAAAACCCTATGAAAAAGGAAAGTTGAAATGAAAGAGTTCAGAAGAGGTGAATTACAGAGGCAAACAAAATAAGTCAGTTACAGAACTGCCTTTATCCAACGATTGCTATAAGTGCATTTTCAATTTCGGTGTGCGCATTTGTAAGGTGACTATTTTTTGAATGTTGCTCGTTATTATAATATATATATATATATATAGATCATATACAGGATTACTCAAAAGAATTCAGGTACATTTCTTTTTAACAGCGGAAATTGACGAAAGGGAAATTTCAACTGAGGTTTATTTTTATTAATGAACTACATTTTTACAAATATGCAGTTTATAGGACGTATGGCATATAGATGCATATTTAGATATCTTTTAAAAAATGGTTTACATAATATTTAAAATTTATTTAGACTGTGGATGAAAACTGCTGCAAGAACATTTTCATATGTGTTATGCGCTTGCTAAAATTTTTCTATTACATATTGTATTCAAACACATAATAAAAATGTTTTTGTAGTTTTGTTAAATTTTTATGAACTTATTAAAAAAATTTAACATCTATTGTTGATGCATTGTTGTTTCTTTTTTTTCATTAATCATAATAGTAAATTTTTATGAATGTCGGTATATAACACTCTGTCCATTTACATATTGTACATCGCAATTGCAGTGTGAGAGGCGGTGAAACTTGTTATTTCAAAATTAGTTGTGCAAAAAAAGCAGATCTCCATTCGAAATATTTGATCAGTTATAGAGAATGTCTCAGCCTAAGGAGGATCTCGCTTTTAGCTCACAGGCTATCAAGGACTGAGAGCTTATGTGCCTGTCCGTTCTATATGTATGTACGTGCGTACGTGCATAATTCCATAACTAATGATAAAAATACCCGATGCTTTTGAATTTTTCGATATAGGTTTATTATGATAATGCGCTTCCCTGATTACTTTTCAGAGTTCATTCGATAAATATAAGAAGGGGAACAGGAGCTAACGCCCATCCCTATAATTTATATAAAGGAGTTTTCCATGTAGCATTATCAGTTTTCGTTCAAATCTTAGGTATAGGATCATTCTGATGAGGCACCTCCGTGATTAATATTGAGTGTTCGTTGGATAAGTATTACATGGAGAACGGAGGATAATGCCGCTCACCTTAATTTATGTAAATGGGTTTTTCAAGCAGAACTATCAGACTTCGTTCAAATCTTAGGTATAGGATCACTCTGATGAGGCGCCTCCGTGATTAGTATTGTGTGTTCATTGGATAAATATTAAGAAAGGGTACTGGGGCTATTGTGCCTCCCATAATTTATATATATGTGTTTTTCATGCCGAATTATCAGATTTCGTTCAAATTTTAGATATAGGAACATTCTGATGAAGTGCTTCCATGATTAGTATTTGTTATTTTAAATAAGTTTAAAGAGTGAGAATGGGGGTAATCCCCCCCTCTTAATTTAGTTTAATGGGATTTTCACGCAAACTTTGGATATAGATTCATTCTGAAAAGGCACTTCCCTGAATTGTTTTTGGAATTCACTGAATAAATATAAAGAGGGGATAGGGGGAACTACCTCTCATAATTTAGGTAAATGTTTTTCATGCAGAATTAACGGATTTCTTTCAATTTTTTGATACAGGTTCATAGTGGTAAGAATATTCCCTCATTATTTGTTGTGTTATTTTGTTAAGTATACAGTGGGTACGAGCGACTACCTCCAACTTATGTTTGCTTAATAGAGTTTTATGCACTGTTATCCTATTAGCTTTAAATTTTAAATGTAGGTTTTTTCTGAAAAGTTTTAGAGGTTTAATGGTTAAGTATAAAGGAGGGAATGAGTTACAACTCTTCTCATATTACATAAATGGGTTTTTATGCAGAATTATTCAATTTCCTTCAAATTTTGGATACAGGTTTATTATATGATAATGCGTATCCCCGAAATTTTTCGGGGGTTCAACGATTAAATATAAAGAAAGGAAATGGGAAGGGAACTCTTTCCTCTGTTAATTTGTTTTTCTAAGGGCTGTATAATATACGTCATATACGTTATATAAGGCTGTAATATACAATTAATATGCATAGCCTGTGAGCTCTATGCCATCAGTTTAACTGTGCAATATTATTTTTATTAGTTCATAAGATGAAAAATCTTTATTGGATTACAGTCAAACACCAAACATTTGATTTATATGGCTTGGTCTTTGTGTGTGAGATATTCATAGTATTTTTGACTAATAATCACATTATAATAACTAATAATAATCACATTATAATAATTAATAATGATCACATTATAATAATTAATAGCCCCACCAGTGGCCGCGAGGTTCTGACCTCCAAACTGATAGAAGGTAGGTGCTGGGTTCGAACCCAATCGCGACCGTCGGCCTAACCGTTCGAAGTTTTCCGTGGTTCTCTTCGAACCTTGCGTAAATACGGGTTAGGTTCCCTTAGAAAGACCCCCACGGAGGGCAACCCACCCCATAGGGCCTATATCCCATAGCGTAGATAATCGGCCGACATAAATACACCTAATAATTAATAATAATTACATTATAATAATTAATAATAATCACATTATAATAATCGTTTTCCTTTACAACAATAGCTGAAAACTGCCTCAGTCTACACAGTTTATATATATACTAGGTGGGTCTGTCCCCTGCGAGCTGTGCTCGTCAACCCCCGTTCACATTTCGCAACGTCTAAACACATAATAATGTGCACTGTTTAAAAAAATATAACTACGTTATGGAAGGTCGAATGATATTATCAGTATAATGGCGGCTATCTTCTGTAATCGGGTTGCTATGTTTATCTGTTTGAAACTGATTTTTCAGTTATCTTGGCCTCATCCATAGCACTCTTAACAATTGATGGCTGTTTTCCGGAATAATAAAGAAGATTCATTCTACATTAGGGAATTGGCTTACATAAAATAGTCGTTTTCTTTTTGCTTATAACGACGCTATGGACATTATTTTCCCTTTAAGTTCGCGACTAAAAAATCTGTGTCTTCTTGTGAATAGCTTTCAGAACCACATTACGCTTACGTTTTCTGCTGTGATCGAGTTTTTGGTATTTTCAGGAACATTATAGCTTATTCACGAATTCTTTTCTCTATTTTAGTACGCCATTATGTATATTTTCAGGTCCTTTTTACAGAATATTGTTTATCATAATTAATAAAAATATGATAATTTCGTACTGATTCATTAACTCGTCAACCAAAATATTATCTCCAAACTATAACATTATGTGCCAGTAATGGATGATCATAAATATCACATTCACTTGGCATTAACTACCATACACGTATTTGTTACGTCATCATACGATTTTGAATTCAACTTTTTATTTGTATTTTTAGTTATATTTTACTAATTTATTTCTTATTCTGTAACTTAAAATAAAATTATGCCAATTTATATAATTTCGCGAGTATTTTTGCAATTTCCGTAATTTGGGATAATTGGGTCAACAAGATAATAGAGTAGTATCCATTATTTTCTGATTTGTGCCCATCAAATATAATTTAATGCGTTCAGAATTCAATCTGACAAACTCCACCAAAAATAAATAAATAAATAAGAATAAAAAATAATTTGAAAGATTTAAAGTCATTTATCTATAAAAAATTTGCCATTAACTATTTTTTATCACCTTTTTAATGATACATTTAATTGTCTTACAATCGAAGGTAATTCATAAGCACTTTGTAGATTTATAGAAAACAAATTCAACCAAATCATGTCATTACTTGAATTTCTGAGAAAAAAGAAATAGTCGGATTGTTCTCATTTCTACAAAATAAATCGGAAATATGTTGTGCTTACATTTAACTGTATTTATGATACTTCAAGTGATGTAATACATAAACAAATTTGCTACTCTCTTTACTTTTATACTGCATCACGTAACATTAAAATTCTCGGAAATAAAAATCGTTCTATTTTTTTTTGTTGTTGTTTTTCTATATATATGACGTAAGTTTTAGTTTTAAATGCATTTATCATGAAATATTTTATAAATCATTTAAAATTAACGGATACATTGGATATATGCATAACCGATACATAGTTTTTCTAGTGCAATAATTTAATTATTCCAGGCATTTTAATAATGACGATATTTAATATTTATATAAGAGGCATCTATAACCTTTAAAATTGTTTCGTGTGGATTAATTTTATTATTTTAAAATCTTTGTACTATTTTCAATATTATTTGTAAATATTTTGACGTGATTTTTCCTACTTTCTACTTTCAACACGTAATCATTAAATTCTTATATTCAAAATTTCCTTCTGTTTTTAATAATTTCATTCTTAAATATTACTATGACAGCAATAAAAAATCCAAAACCCTTCCTTCTTTTCCCCTCACAAAAAATGAAAAATTTTCCATGTCAGTGGAAATTTCGTTAAATTGTAAGATGATAAACCATTTTTGTTGTTTAAAAGGAACTGATTCCTGATGATTATGATTGCAATGTAAAAAATGCTTTTATTTTTAGAATTTTTTTTTCTCGATAGAAAGAAAAGATAATTTGAATTTAATATTGAAAATAACAGAAAAAAAAACAGAAAATGTAAAATTGCCTTCTTTTTTCTTTTTGCCTGTTTTTTCCACATCAATGAAATCATTGAGTTTCCACCATTCGTAGGGTTCTTGCCTCCATTATAGCAATAAAAAATTAGAAAAAATAAAAATTTGGAAACTAATTTAAATTTTGAAATTATATTAACAGTTTGGAGATCTACATAACAACACAGATTTTTGTTGTGAATTTTACCACATAATATTACACATTTTAAGAAAAATTACTGTAAAACTAAATAAGTCATTTAAACAGTCGTTTCATGAAATCGTTTCAAACATGCGTTTCAAAAATAAATTTCATTATCATTTTATATATGTAGGGTAGATATACAGGGTGGTTATAAAATAAGTATCCCTATTTGGAGTTGTCTGTAGCTTGAAGGAATAACCCGAATGAAACCAAAATCGGTACACATACTATTCAAGAAGGGGGAAGAAGAATGGAACAAAAAAAGATAATTACAATAATCGGCCACAGATGCACTACGGGTCCTTTCGGTGCAAACGCCGTTGTAATCATTACTAAAATCAAAGCGTGGTCATTTCTGCCATTAATGTTGTACGACATGGCTTTCAGTTTACCAAATCGCGCTTTAATTTTAAAACAATCCTACCTTAACTGTTCAAACAGTAAAAGATCGCATATCACAACATGTGCGAAACATCACTCCTGATGCGTTGCATTCCGCAGTTGAGCACGTGGATCACCGCCTGGATTGTGTCTTGCAGCACAATGGTCATGTGGAACCTGAACTTGATCGGCACCATCATGCGAAATCTTAACACGATTCACTATGAAAATTTCCAATAAATTAAGTATATGCCATCTGGTTTTGTGCCTTAATTCTTTGTTGTTGTATATAACAATACGTTTTAAACGAAAAGCGCCATCTATCAGCCATAATTGCAATTATTTTTTTTTATTGTTTCAGCCTTCCTCCCCTTTCTCAAATAGTATGTGTACAAATTTTGGTTTCATTCGGGTTATTCCTTGAAGCTAGATACAGCTCCAAATAGGGATACTTATTTTATAACCACCCGGTACATGTTGCGTTGTATAAATTTCCTACAAAATATAGAAAACTGTAACCAGGTGCATTCTCACAGAATGCTAGCAGTTGATTAGTAGAGGCCTTACCATTTTTTGAAAGATGACAAATTTAGTCAATTTATATTCATATACTGATCATCGTGACAGAGATCGATAACTATAATAAATAACACAAGTACACCTTGGCAATCACATCATTATTTGGGTGACAAAGAACATAATAATAGAAAGGTAATGGGTGAGCGTTCTCATAAGTTTCCCGGGGAAAAAAGGCAAATACAGTTCAAAGTATTTTTATTCTTTAAACAAGGTTTGAAAAAAAATTCCACTTGATGTAAGGTATCAGGACTGAAAATAAGTAGTTATATTGTCCGATAACATTTTAATAAATTTGAATTCTATGAGACATTCAGATACATGTATTGATTCACTCAGAAACAACACAGAAAACATACATAAAAATTTATTTTGGTTGGCTTTGTCTAAAAAGCGTGTGAACATAGAATTCCAGTCTAAACGTCAAGACGACAAACGAAATTTAAGGTTCTCATCGAGGAATTTTCATTTTTTCAAACAATAGAGAGTGAGAGGGGGTATTGAAAAGATAAAAAGTTTGTTATCGATTGACGAGAGTTTTTTAGGCAGTAAGGTAGTGCATGCACTGGCAATGCATGCTGGTATTTTGAATAGTAAATTTAATAATATTTATACTGGTACTATGTATAAATGTCTAGTGTCTTAAAGTATGAAATAATAAAGTGCGTTTTTAAGAAGAGTGTTCCTTTAAAAATATTAAGGTTTTTAAAATAATAAATAAAATAATTCCCTGATAAAATCTGTGATAGGAGTGAAGTTTTAGATTGAATTTTTAGAATTCGAATTAAATTATTTTTAGTGTACACGTTTAAAATTTAAGAAATTAGATAAAAATAAAGAGTAGACATTATTTAAAAAACTAAATGATGAATATGTCGTAAATTGAGAATAATTAAAAGAAGTTTTGCAAAGTAACAAATTGTTTATAGTATACATACATACATGTTTGTAAGTAGACACACAATGAATGTTTTATGTAATTAATACATATAGGCATAATTTCCCAAACTCATAATGAGAAAAAAGCTAAATAGATCACCAAAGTTTTTTTTATTTGTTTTTGCACATGCGAATTAATTAATACAAGTCATTTGTTAGAATGGCGGAATGTAATGTTACCCTTAATTATAGTAAATGGCTGAATATATTTTTCTAATTAGAAAGGAATATTTTTTATAAAAAACAATATGAATGGCCTAGAAGAAACCTACCTGCTAATTGATAATTTGTATAAATGTCAATTTGCGAAAAAAAGATAAATATCGAGAAAGCATTTGTCAAGATTAATTAGAAAATAATGACAAATTCGAAATAGATAGAAGGAAAAAGGACGCGCATATATTTTTCTAGAATTCATTTTTTACCGGGAAAAAATATTCTGCAGTCAGTAATTTTATGTTTCTATTAAACTTTTTAAAAAATGTAAAATATATAATTTTAACTTCCTGTCACATACTATGATAATGGATGACATATTTTCCCATTATTTGTTTTCCTTTGTTAATTTATATTAATATTTTTGAAAATCTATTAACTTTCTAAATTAGGCCAGTAGGGTATTACCAATTTATGCATTTTACAGATTTTTTTACCTACCCATCATACGTAGTATAGGGTAAGTCTTGCAATCGTTTTGAAAATCGAAAAATTTTTTTTGACGGATTTACACGTTTTAGATAGTGGAGATTCCAAAAAACATATTTTTAGAAAAAAAAATTTGCCGTCCGTCTGTCTGTCTGTCCGTCTGTCTGTCTGTCTGTCTGTCAGTCTGTCTGTCTGTAAACGCTCTATCTCCCGAAAAAATTGAAATAGAGACTTGAAATTTTGTATGTAGTTAGTATGTAAGAATGGGACGAACCCTGTTTAATATCAGAAACCTCGATTATCCGGAACTATTTTTTCGGACTCTCGAAAAATTCGTTCTGATGAAAGGTATATAAAAATTTTCGAATTTTTTTGTTCTAAGGAATGGAAGTAAAAGGCAATAAAATAACACACATTTTGCATATAGAACGAAGTCGATCGGATTATTAGTTGCCGAGATATTTGTAATCTTGTTTTCCACATTCTTCGATTTTTCATGACCCTGTATTTCATTCAAATTTTAATTCAGAAGTATATTTTAATTGGAAATGAGACGCTTAATCCGACGCAGTTAATTGTTAGTTAATAGAATTATTATTTTTGGAGTTATAAGGATGTTTCTTTTACGCAGTTCGGTACTACTTGAGTAGTTTTGCGTTTTACATAATTTGTTGAAATTGGTACATCAGCAGTTCTTTAATATAGCATTACTATGTATATTAACAATATTTAAATTTTGTTTATGAATTGCAATGCTTGTATAAATAGTTTCACATGTTTTATTTTCATATACATATCCATGATGGGTAAGTATTACGGTGGCCCCCAACGACTAGTTTTCAATTTGAGAAAGTGATGTTTTTAGTACATTTTAATTAACATTGACCTTTTAAGAAAATTTCTTTAAAGTTTAAAATTTTATTTTACTTTTTTTAAGTTAAAAGGGTGGTTATAACTACCCCGTGAAAATCTCACAATCACATTGAAAAGATTTATGGTAATTAAAATCAGATAGTGAAGGAATTATGACCACTATATTTTCTCCTTAACTTCTTTATACACAATTGTTTGGGATAATTGTGACCATTAGAGTTCCAGACTCACAAATCCATCTATGAAAATTTTGGTAGACTTTCAAATTGCTATTCGGATTTCAAAAATGCTTCAGACTAATGATAAAAATATCTAAAATGAAAAATAAATTATGAGGTCAATATCTAATCATAAAACTAAATTTTACCATGCACAGTTTTATTCATTATGGAGATAGTCATAAGTATCCCCTGGTCATAATTATCCCAATCTGAGCCTGAAATTAATATGCGTTTATTATAGAAACTTAAGTATTTGTTGTATTTATCGATCCACAAAAAATAGTCGGTTGGGATGATGATATTCTCAAGAATTTCTTTTAATTCCTGAATTTTCCCCCTCTGTCTCTCTCAGTATATATATATATATCTTTCGGTCAAAACACGAAATTCGCCAATTCTAGACTTGCCGGCAACGTTTAAAAATGACTAGCCAATTTGTGAGCTGGTCAGATGCAATTGGTTAGTTCACAAAATACATATAGGCACTCGGCTTAATCCTTCATAACATAGTTGAAAGTGTCTATGAATTCCAATAATCTAGCCGTCTGCCTGCTCATACTCTAACCCCAGTAAACGCCCGGGTTAACTAGTACTTGATATCTTATTTGATTTATCAATTAATTTCGGTATTAAAAGGGAACTGTGTACTATTTTTAGTTAATTTACTGGGATGCACAAAACTATTTCGTTTCAATATAATCAATGGGAATCGTTTTCACTGCGCATTTTAAAGTTGTTGCATTATCTTAGACAAAAAAATTGGTATCTATGTATCATTAAGATGGACAAAAAACAGTAATCTATTACAGTGTATGAAATGTATCCGTCATGAAATAACTTTCTTCTCTAAATAAGAAACAACTTCTAAGAGAAGACTTCGAAGAGGAGTTTCATGACGGTCCGGTATCTAACGAGCAGCCTTAAATTTCCAGTTTGGATGTTGACCAAGGCTTACCGGCCAGTTCACGAATTGGCCGGCCAAAACCCGAAATATGATATTCATTTCATGTATTTCGGGTTTTCGTCATGAAGCTTGGCCTGTTCGGGTATTGGCCGGCTAGTTCTAGAATTGGCTAGGCTCCGGGTTTTGGCCGTAACATACATAAATATATTTATATATTCGTATATATATATGCATATGCATATATACGTAGCTGTGTAGTAATATTTTAATTTGGATAAATATAAATTCACACTGGGATTCCAGTGATAAATTTTTATTCTTAAATTGGTAAGGCTGCATAATCGAATTCGTTATGCGACAAATCAGCCAACACAACTTAAGGTACCCTGGGGTAATAACGCCACGTTAAGGTTCTACCAATTTTCACGGCTCAGTTTTAGATTGTATTTTTCAAGCAAGTATATGATTTGATAAAGCAACTCATTGACTATCTATAATAAAAAAATAATTGAACAGATATGTATTCATAAAATGTAATGGCGTGATTTCTTGACCAATGCTATTTGGCGTTATTACCCACCTATATGGGTAATAACGCCATGCAAACAAAACTATGAAATAAGATGGAATAATTGCTTGAGATTGCCCGATTCTAAAAATACAAACTCTACAAACTTAGAAATTGACAAATTGCATTCTAAGCTATTGAAAATGTTCAATTTTTTGTGAAAGTGTAAGAAAAATAAAGGTGTGGTGTGGAGGGGGGGGGGAGGATGAGGCAAAAGAATATCAGACCGTGAGCTTCTTTTTGCTTAAAAAGGACCGCTTATATAAAATTATTAGAAACATTGCGCAGTTTTAACTGTGTTTATTTGAATCAGTATGTAGGATGTATCTCGGCCACTGTAGGGAATCAACCGGGGTATTAATGCCAAGGATTGGCGTTATTACCCCGTTATAGTTATTGCGCTGTACATTTTAAATTACAAATTACCTCGAGAAGATATCCGAAATCTTCAACAACATTTTGAAAGTCTATGAAATGTACTACAAATTTTTGTAATTAACAAAGTATTTCCGGATTAAAAAAATAGTCTGCACATCACAAAACGTATCTCGCAAATTTTAGATCAAGCGTTAATTTTAGTTGCTCGTAAAAACAATAAGACCTAAAAATGAAACAAATTAACTTGAAGCTGTTTTTTGCGATTTATATGACTCAAAACCCTTCTGTGCAGAGCACATGGGTGTCATTTCCTAGATTATTTCATAATTATGCAAAATATTAGCACTTGGCGTTATTACCCCGCCTTGCGCTATTACCCCAGACCACTTTATATAAAAACCATTTTTGCTACAACATGCTAGTTGTTATAGAAAATTATGCGATAGAATAAACATAAGAAATCAAAACTCACTTTAAATTTAGATGCTCTTCATTTTTCATAACACAGCCATACATGTTTTCAAATAAACAAAATAAATACATGAAAATTAAGTATTTTTACAATATCTACATAAAAGAATCATGTATTAATCGCGCATTCATTATTTTGAGTAACCTGTGACCCACTATCCCAGAGTTCTTAAGGGAGTTCTCTTGGGGTGTCTTGGAATGTCCGAATAAGTACACCTTACTTCATTAAATCACAAGCAAATATGGACAAAGCTCTTTTTAAAACTGTAATAAAATTACATTCAACGTTTGTAGATAAAACAAATTTGAAATGCTTTCATATTAACACAGATGCGATCCTATATTTTTTATAATTTATTTGTGGATTTGGCGTTAGTTACAAAATTTGCCATTTCCATGAAAGAAAGTATTCGCTTAAAGTTTTCACGATTCTATTATTTGTTTTATATGTTTATAGATGGGAGTAAACAGATATCATTAGAACCAACTATTAAGTGGTTTATTTGAAAAAAATAAAATTTTAATGTATTAACAAAAATTACTTACATAGTGCATTAACACAGAGATTGAAAAAATATATATATTTAAATTGAGAAGAAACTTACTCAGAAAAGTGTTTCTCATGCAAATTTGTTAAACGAAGATTTTGAAACTCGTTAAAAATTAAATGAATCTCCTTTTTATTGATCTTTATTTACAAGCATTATTTAATATAAATAAAGGACTGTATTTGAGTAAAACAAAACAAAACAAATATTTCACGTTGTGAAATATTTTTAATGGGTTCCCATAAGAAGTGCCCCAACAGTGGTTAAGAGGTTGTGCTTACGAAGCTGGTAGATGCGAGGCGGTGGGTTCGTATCCAATCGGGCTTATCAGCCTATCGGTTAGGTTTTTTCCGTAGTTTTCTTTGAATCTTGCGTAAAAATTCCCATAGAAAGAATCCCACGGAGGGCATTCCCATACGGCTTATATCGGTCAGATAATTGGCCTTCATATATAACACCATAATACCATACCTCATAAGAAGTTTCGACAGATGGAACCATTCAATGAATTTACTTCTACAGAATGATTCCACTCTTCTTAGAAATATAAATTAAGCGATGTGTATGCGCAATACTCGGCTAAAAATAATACATGTATAATACGCTGGGATCTGTTTTTGTAATTTGTAATTGATAAATTTTGCATTTATGCATGTTTTCAGAAGGATGCAGCAGCTTTTCCTCCAAGATCTGACAAGGAAGGTGTCCATACGGGCATACTCGGAAAAATCTGAAAAAAATATAGAATGTTCTTCTTATATAGTTATATATGTTTATAAAAAAATTTCGGCGGAACCTCCTTATAACGTCCGTAAAAAAAAAAAAAAATTAGTTTATTTTGCGATTTATCTCCGGTTGGCGAAAAAACGAAGTTTTGAAAAATACGCTTTTACGCTTGGAATACTTTTTAAAGAAAAAACTTACTATGTTCAATTTATTTTAATAAGTTTAGTTTAAGTAATTTTAGTTTTGCATTTTTACTTTACTTTAAGTGTAATTTTGTCACATACGTTTATATGTACTTATAACAAAATGAAATTAATATATCTTATCATTTAAAACACAATTTAAATTGATTGAAATTGTTCCAAATTGAAAAATACACTGTTAAAAATATGCTGCATTTTGTTGCAACGCACTCCCTAGCTTGTATAGAAAACGGTTACTTGGCCGTGCAATGGAGCTTTCTCATTGGTTGGAATAGAGATATTATATACAAGCGGTGGAGTGCGTTGCAGCAAAATGCAGCAGATTTTTAACAGTGTTGCACAAGCTACAACACCGCTAAAAATCTGTACCATTTTCTGCAGCGTCACTCCACCGCTGTTATAGAAAACGGTCAATTCACCCTGCTCTGGAGCATTCTCATTGGTCAGAAGAGAGATATTCTATAAAAGTAGTGGAGTGACGTTGCAGTAAATGCTGCAGATTTTTAACAGTGAATTCAATTAAAATAAATTTTCAGATTCGTTAAAATCGTCTGCTTTTGGCGAGGAAATGCACTGCTCGCCAAATCCAGCGTCGCTTTCAGCTTTTCACGCCAATTATTCAAAACTATTTTATTTTTTTTACATATCTAATAATGTAATTCCGCCGCTAATTTTCACTGATCCTTTATTACCTACATGAGGAGTTTAATTCGTATTTTTTTCAAAAAATTCTGAGTATGCCCCCAATGGAAACCTTCCTTGTGAGTAATTATAAAACTGTGTTATAGTAGAAACGCACCGCATTTGCTACGTTTGAGGATTTGTTTCCGTTCAATAAATAAAAAATAGCGGATTCAAACTATTATTATTTAAATAAAATGTTCGTAAAATTTAGTCTAAACATTTCCGCGTTTCAATAATATGAAAATTTTCTTAAAAATAATAGTGGTGTCAAAAAGCTTTAAATGATGCAAGAAGCAAATTCGTCTTGTCCTAACTACGTTCGGGGAAGCCAGTTAAGAGGTTAAAGATTTAATCCACTTTCTTAATTCTGTTATTCAAGAAAATTCAACAAGGATTATGCAATTTGTTTCACGTCCTAACAATCATTAACTAGCCTTGTATGTCATTAAACACGGTTAGATGTATCAGCGTTCAATTATCTCTCATACAGCAAAAGAGATTTTGCTCATTCACAACGTTTTGAAATCTTTTGATGTAATTATTACTATAAATTGGCAGAACATTGACACACACAACTTTTCATGAGCTTATTCATTGACTAAAATAGAGATCACTAGTAGAATCAAGCAGGATGTAACATTTAAGAAAATGATTCCTTCCATGCACTAGTTGAACGTATTAACGGTTTTCCTTTGTCCTAAATCCACGAACTGCTTCAAGGTCACAGACCAGCAAACAATGTCCTGATGCTACTTTCACCCGAATCTGAAGAATGAAAAACCGAATTCATTTTTCGTGAGTCAATAGCTATAATTTAAAAATATTTCTTTAGAATATTTTCAACATCAAAAATAAAAGCGGTTTACGAAGATATTCAAATATAAATGCTTTTTACACCTTATATAACATTCATCCATTATGAATGAAATGAGAATAAATACATTCAGATACTTTAGACTACTAAAATATTTTTTTCTGTTAGTTTTCAAACTACGTATCGACGTATTTTATTATGGAAACAAATATCATCAGTCGCTTAATTCATTAATGTGATAATTTGTTTGGTACATGAATTTTCTTTTAACTTTTTAAATAAAAATTATGATTGATGTATAAATTAGGAATATGTAGAGTATTTCAGATTTTGCAGTTCATGTTCTGTGAAGTTAATTACTATTTCGAAAGTAAAGTACCAGCTGAATTTTTTATGCATTATGTTATAAATAGTGCATATTTTTATGTACTGTTTTAAAAAGGCAAATAAATTCCTATTTTTCTCTGCTCGAAATGAATTAATGTCTGAAATAAAGGGCTCTAAAACATTTGTTCTTCTCCATCCATGTGACAAAAATATTTTAATGTTATTTACATGTATCATTTATTTGATATTAAAAAAATACTTTTTATATAACTTGTACATAGCAATGGCTCTCTGAAAAACACCGTGTAAAATAGGATAAAATTACGTAATTTTTTTTTCTCTTTTATACGTTATAAACATTGTTATAACATACGTTATAAACATATACATTGCTTTCCATTTAAAGAAATACAAACATACTCTAAAAATTGTGTCCAGCTAGAAAAAGTATGAGGAAAGTTCAGAAAAATTTATTTATTTTAAACACTAAACATTGACATGTATATCAACTTCGACAAAGATAAATGACTATTTTTTCGAAAACTGCTGTTGAATTTCTTTCACCAACATTGTCATCGTTGATAATATTTCTGCTTAATTGACAATATCAGCGTTTTCTGTCTTCCACTTATCAGACTGAAATTCATTAGACATTGTTTTTATCCCTGTATTTTCTTGTTCTATTGGAAGAAAAGTTTATTAATCATCATTGCTGCAGTTCTAATGGTAAATAAAAGTTGTAGTATTTATTATTTTACATTATGATTAAAGATATTTTTACTATTATCATTTATTTTTTGATAATCGTTTCTTATTAAATCTTTTGCTTGTTTCATTTATTAGAGCGGAATTTCTACATCTCTTTTTCAGTTAATTCTTTTAAAAACTTTTACTTCAAAATTAATTTTTAGTCTCATAGTCAGAAATGTAATAATTTGCTAAATGTATAGAGGAATTTTCGTAAAAGTCTTATCTTGAAAAACATATCTTGAAAATTCTGAAAGACATCGTCGATAGAATAAATTCAGTATCCGTTATTCCCAAAATGAAACAAAAAAAGATGTGCTATATCCAAGTATAGTACTACGTGTCATATTTTTTAATCTATATTGACACTGATCAATGGATAAATGGATACACCTCCTCAATTTTTGCTTCATTTTTGGAATAACAGATTTTGACCTATCGACGATCACTTTCAGAATTTTCAAGTTATGTTTTTCAGACTTTAACAAAAGTTTCACTATACATTTTACTAAAACAATATGCAGAGAAATTTTGAAAGCGTTCACGCATGTTCAACAAAAAGTATTCGGTAGACCTGGGAATTTTTCATACACTTTATATTATTATTTTAATTTTAATTACAGGGTATTGTGCACAATGTTGTTTGTCGTGTTCTCGGAAAAGAATATTATTTTATATTAAGAACTCTGCAAATTACAAGCAAATAAACTTGGAAAATTTTGAGACTGTTTTCTTTATTTCAATTAAAAATTTAATTCAATGAAAATAGATGGTATCCACATAAAAATGAACACAGTTTATTGCAATAAGCCACTGACTCATAGTCTAGAGTTTGAATGCTTTTGCTACATTAGTTTTTACAGGGTTATCCAAATGATATTCGTTCTTTTCAATTTGTTGACTGTCCCCTACGTTGTTTCGGAAAAAATATTCGCGGAAATGTATGACCTTTACTATTATGTTTTCTCTTTAGAGTTTGAGGATAATTCCTCGTGTATTTTTCTAGATGTATCAAGATCTCTAGATCTCTACAGAAAAATGTCTAAAATCGCAAGTGGCCGATCATCTTTAGCCATATAGTATATTAGAAGTAATATATAATTCACTTTATATAAATTTTATTTACATACCGTGATTAAATATATTGGACAAACTTTTTGTGGTAATGGTGCACCAAAAACGGACAATTGCTATCTTTAATTTCATGGTCTCAAATGAGACACTTCGAGTTTGAAAACTACCATTTCACAAACGTTCAATCATATTTTCTGTCTTGCGTTTTCAAGAACACATGAATATTGTGCAGGTAAATGCCATCTTCGGAATATGAAATTCTCATTTCCAAATGTGGTATATTCCAGCGGGTTATCCTCGTAACGTACATATCAAACAAATGATCCTGAAGCTGTACTGTTATGTAGATTTTGCGATAACTGATTTTTTCCCACAGATAATTGCAAATGATGGTGCGTTTAACACCTATAAAGAACACAGTGTTTGAGTCGAAAATGCAGAAACTACTTATCCACATACGTATAAACGAATTTTCTCCATCAATGTTTGGGCAGGAATGATCAGCGAAATCATACATTTTAATATATTAATTGATCATATTCTGTTTCTTTTAAATTATTTTAATGCCGTCATATCCACATTCTTTCTTTACATAATCATATTAATGTTTATTGAATGAATACCAAATTTTTGAAAATTGCGTTATAGATCTTAACATGGTTTCATAATTGTCTAATTCTAATTTTTAATTACTTTAATAACGTCATATACACCCTCTTTTTGATATTATGCGTATTCATAAGCATTATATTTGAGCTAAATATTTGAAAATGTCATTTATACATTGGATATGACGTCCGCTTCACCACTGAGGCGATCAACAAAAAAAAACAGAATCCGCAAGCATGTACATAACTTATTCTATAAATATATGTTATATTAAAAAATGACAAGAAATTATAAAGGAACAATTTATTTTTTTAAAATTTCATAACTTATTTGTAAGTTTAATTTATAAACACATCTCATTTAACACGTATAAATTCTAAATAATTTATTACAAAGAAATTTCTTTTTTACATCTCTGCTCTACGAAAGGCACATTCAAAAATAAAATTCAAACTTGCAAATTTATAAATATCACTGAAAAATGAAATAAATAATTGAAAGAAGATGCAAGAATTTTTCATTTCATAAAAGCATCTGTCATAGAATTTATGATTGTAAAGTCTGGCACATATAGCGCATGTCATTTGTACTTTAGACAAAATGTTTTCTTATTTATGTATTTGGGGCTTATATTTAAATATTACTTCAAATATTTTTATCTTTTGAACTTCCTGAACTTGGTTAGTGGTTTTATTGATAAAATGCTTGATAAATTTCAATAAAATAATAGCATACTATTATTAGTATGTTACTTTGGCGCATTTGACCAACAACAAGTAAAATTTTTAAGAAAAGGTACAACTTAAAATTTAATACATTCAATACATTAACGTTATTCCATATCTTATACACTTTATAAAAAAAAATTCGGTTTTATTGTAGAGATATTTTATATGCCCTTTAAACGCTGATAATAGACGATTTATCCAGTTGCAAAAAGTGTACTTATCAGATTGATTTTAAATGGGAAATGTATTACAAATCAAAACAAACGTAGTATTAATATTACAGGGTGCATATACATGATTGAAAATCTAAATATTATTTTATCACAATCATTTCCTATCAGTTTTATATTTTTTAAATGTTGCTCATTTTGTAAGAAAGTCATTAGATAAAATCACATTCTTTTACGACAAAAAACCTTACCAAGATTAATAGTTTTATTTTTACGACATTTATAGTTTTTATTTTTGTACAAAAAGTTCTTCGTTTCATATTTAGTGACAATTAAGTACAAGCTAGAAATTCTTAAAATATTATTTTTAAATTCTATATAGCCTGTTTCTAAATATGTTTTACGACTAGGTGGAGTAAAAAAAATTAAAAAAATATATATTCTTTATTCGTATAAAGACACTTAAAAAATGATGTATCTAAATGTTACATTTTATTTTAAAAGAAAAAAAAAAGTTGAAGAATGTGTAATTACATGATAAGTGAGAACTTTTATACCCGGGATATAATAATACTAATAATAATAAACATATTCTTATCAATTTTGCTACCTTACCGCGTAAATAAAATATAACAATAAGACGATATTTTTTACTTGTATTTTCTTTCATTTAGCTTGAAATTATTTTTTCATTATACACTGTAAAAAGTTTATGTAACGTTACTCCATAAAGTTGTTGGCAGCCAAGTTTCCACCAAGTTTATGGTGGAATAACGATAAACCAAGATAACCAGTGTAACATTACACTAATATGTAATATTACACCAGTGTAATATGTTTAAATTACAGCACTATATAAGTGAAAGAAAATCACACCATAACACTGGTGGCAGCAAAGCTGGCACCAGTCTTATGGAGTAATGTTACACAAATGTTTTACAGTGTATATAAGGATCCCATAAGTCATGGGGTGTAACTAGCCAAATTGAAAAAAAATAACTTAGTGCACAGACGACATGGAAATATTATTTTATTCTTTTCGTGCGAAAAAGTTTTAGTGATTTTCTAATTATGTGCTGCGTTCTAGAGATAAACCACTCTTTTCGGATAATAATCAGCAATGATTGATTATAAATTTAAACAATGTTATACTATACTTTTTTTTACAGTTATTTAAATAAGAGTTCAAAGACCGCAATGAAACAAGCGGCAGTTTCCTATTTCAAGTCAAGCAATTATAATTGATTTTTAAACTTAACGTTAAATATCTTTAAACTCAATTACTCCTAATCGAATTTTTTTTCCTTGTACCCCTTGGCTTCTGAAGGTCGTCACTTAACGACGATAATATTATAACACGATAATTGTTTAGAATATAATTATAACTTGAATACAAAACTTACTCATTAAAAAAATACTAATAAAAATAAAAATAGTTTTGAAGAATTTCTCCGAGTTAAAATAACTTCTAATTTTAAATATTTAGAGAAGATATAATATTTAAAAGTTTCCATAATCTATCTTTTAAAACTCACAAGTTTAAAAGAAATGGTCAAAGCTTTTCTTCTAAGAAATTTTCAAATTCTCTTTAAGTATGGC
The DNA here is from genome assembly GCA_964019185.1 of Maratus speculifer. NCBI lineage: Eukaryota > Metazoa > Arthropoda > Arachnida > Araneae > Salticidae > Maratus > Maratus speculifer. The sequence continues at coordinate 178,179,413 of OZ025297.1, read as the reverse complement.
TCTTAATATAATTCTCTTAAATTCTCCCTTTCAAAACCATTTTTACATAATTTAAAGCAAAGAAAATTTTTACAAAATTTTGAAGGGGACAATTACTTTGAATAAATTGGAATAATTTCTGCATAGAAAATAAAAATTTGAATATTTTAACTGATGTCTTTTCACGCACCTTTCTCTAATACATGAATTAATTAATTGGTGTAAATATAATTCTAATGTGGAAATTCATGTGAAGGATGTAGAGGCAAAATTAAAGCGCTTCACTTGACCTAGAACTTAGAAATAAATCATTATTATTCATAAACGCAATAGATTGGTACCTTTTTTTTTCTTTGGTAATATATCTGTGGGTATATATATCAGCTATTTTCACATAGTCCTAAACCTGTAGTAATTTCGGTAAAAATCAAATCTTAATTTGGAAAATGTGAATTTTATAGAAAACGTTTATAAGTAATATTATTTATAAACCAAAAATTAAAAAAAGAACTAACAAAAAATGGTTTTAATTTTAATTTTCATTATGTTATTTTTGAGGCTATTAAACAACAAAAACCAAAATGCGAAAAACTTTCTTGTTATTTGTACAAAAATTTTACTATTAGACTTGATTCAACTTTTTTACTATAACTAGTCAGACATTTTTTACACTACATCATTCTTCTTTAAAAATTATCGTATTTTTCCTTTGTTTTTGGCACATGTTGTTGGTTTATCTTCACTATTAATAGTAGTTGCCTCACCAAGAAAGTTTTGTAATAAAAAGAAAAAAAATACTTTTATTTTATTGATCATGATAGTATTTATTAAACAAAATACTAACATCATTCTTCTATTATTGTTTTATCTAATTTCATTCAGAGATAACTGGCGGATTCATGTTAAACATTACCGGTTTTGCTAGAGATTGGTATTTCTTGTATGTCCTTGAGTGTGTTTTAAAACATTAACAGAAGAAATAATGCATAAGCCTTTGCAAATCTGCTGATTGGTTGAATTGGGGAGTACATGTTTTGCTACAAAACAGTTGTTGAATCTTGTGAGCTATGCATCAAAAAGATTTGTTCAACATCCTTTTTTAGACTTAATATATTGATTGTGATCATTATGGTACAGAAAATCTATCACAGTATGCTACGCCTCAAAATGGCGAACATGGTGATGTGAATAAGTCTAAACCCTAAAGAAAAATAGATATCGTGACTTTTGTACATGCACGATCTTAATAGCTTGATATATATGGTAAAATTCGAGAATATGTAAGTTATTTCTTTACGATACATTTACTTTTCTCTTTATTGTAGCAAGAATCCAAATCTGATAAAAGATTCCGGATTGAAGAAATAAATGATTGCTACAGAGATTGCTGTGTTAGAAAAAGAATGAATATAAATTCCTTTTAAAATATTATGAACTTTTCGTGTCAAAAAATGTTCTGCTATAACCATTGTATTTATGGAAAACCAGAAACGAAGACCTAATTTAACCTCTACTGAATAAATTTCGGATTTGTGCATACTGACATTAAGGGTTAACACATATATTTGAAAATATAAATTTCAACATTTTGGATATCTGTCTCGAGTCTATCCATAGAAAAATCATGCAACTAACATACGAAAAAAAAAGATCTGATACTGATAGTCTTTTAAAATTCACTATCTTATTCTGGTACTACAAACATCACATTTAGATAGTTGATATTTCTTGTAATGTTGGAATCACCGATTGAGTGACTTTAGACAATATTTGTTATTGCGGTGATAATAAACTATCCAAAATGATTATTCGTTTTAAATATTTCAAAAGTAAATAATATTTGCCGTTTTTAAGTATTGTTTACACGTATATAAATTGTAATGTAATAACAAATACATATTTCTATTTTTTAAGATATGATTTAGCAATTTTCAAAAATAAATCTATATGTTTGGTATGTATGTATTATATATGCTTTTTTAAATTTAAAGATAATAAATGTAACATTATGCAATGGTTGAAAAGTGTTTAAGTTATGTAATCATTGAATTTATGACTGAATGTACTTGCAATTGTAGAAAAACTTGTCTACATAGAGGTAAGAGGATTATGTGTTGCTCAATAGACCTTCCAGAGCATCTTGTGGCAAAATGTCAGCAAAAAGTGTTAAGAATCATGCCTCAAAACTGTTGAAAATATCAAAATGTTAGTTTAAAATTTGTTTAACTCGATCATTTTAGAATAAATTAATAATCCATGTGTATGAAAAACAAACTATTGCTTTATATTGCAATATCCTACAATTCGTTTTGCGATCAACAGAGGACGATTTTATTGTAGAAAATATATTCATATTTCTTTTTTTTGGGTTGTTTTCAATTTCCATACTTTATTTTTTACGCTAATTTTCTCTATAAAAGCTTAATAGCTAGTGTATTTATAATGTATGGACACATTTAATGGTGCTAATTTGAGCATATTCATGCACATGGAGTATTATTTCTTATTAAATCAATGACTCGAAACAAGTGTCCCTTTGATTTCTTCTCAAACATTGTAATTTCTTAAACATAAAATGATAAATTTTCGCATTTCGCCGCTTTATGCTTTATGCGTGATCTCTGTCATTGTGTAAGTAGAGTACAAACGAGGTGTGACAGCTAGATTCCGACACATTGACTGAGGATTGGAATGGATTTATATAACAGTTTCAGGGGTCGGGATGAAAGTAAAAACTCACTTATTCATAAATTTTAAAAAGAAAAACCAAACTTAGAATTTGTGAAAAAAACCTGCTATTTCAAAATACTGTTCCATTGTTTCAACTATTTCAAAAACCTAAAATAAATTACATTAAAATACTTTAAAAATTCGTTCGGAAGAACATTGAATTATTATTAATGGTATATAAGGAGAAATTGTATTTTTCTAAATACTTCGAATGGTCATTTTTAACTGTATAAAAAACCATCTACCAACTCTTGTGTGCCCTCGCTTTCGGTCCGATTTCCTTTATTCAGAATGAGCGGAAAAGACTTTTCGTTTTTGTTGCATACTTTTCCAATGAAGAGGTAAAAGAATAAAAATTGATTTTCTTTTCATATTTCACCGATAGTTGTATATATAAAAAAATTGAACTTTAAACATATTTTTGGGGATAGAAGGTGAAAACACGTTCTCATGAGGCAGTATTTAGGATTAATATTTATTTCTTTATAAGTAGAAAATTTTAAAGGAAAGCTATATCTTAAAGAAATTTTAAAATGTTTTTAACAATTTTCCAATACATGCTTCCATCAGCGGTATTGAGCGCTGGTCATAAGAATGCATGTCAGGTTGGTGAATATATGTATATATATTTGGGGGAAGGGGAGGGTCAGTGTCAGTTTAATTTTGTTTAATCTGGTTTGAATCTTCTGTCTTTTAGTTTCGCTAAAACGTCTCGGCAAGTGAAATCTGAGGAATGTTGTATGCGAAAGCATTTAACTTCGAATTTTGAGCCACGCATCCAGGCTCCAAGTTTAGTTATCTTTTTTATTACTATTCCAGTTGTTAGTACGGTTGATTTTATTCAAGATTCAGTTGTTATGGTGTGTTCCTTTGAGTTATTTTTTTATATTATATTATATAGTTTAGTTGCTATTGTTACTTCATTTAAATACTACATAAAGCAGTAATATGTGAGATTATTTTAGGTATTTCATTTAACTATATAGGGGAAGATGCAGAACTTGAGACATTTTTTAAATTTTAATTTTTTTTAAAAATTTATAATTTCTTAAAACAAAATTAAAGAATAAAAATGAAAATTTGATATTTTTTCTTTAACTGAAAACCACTTTCAATTAATTTTGAACTATTTCTCTATGTCTAATAAATTGTTCCTTTTTGTTTTACATCGTGGCTCAAGTATCCCCATGAGGGGGATATTTGAGCCATGGTGAACAGAAGCTTGAGCCAGTACGAAAAAATACCTATAAAAGTAAATTTTTTCGCTTTATTTTTGCACAAATATTTTACAGAATGATAAATTATGATACATAAACTCTTTCAAAACCAACTGAGAAATCAAAGCTAGTAATACGATCATTTTTTGTCGTTATAACTGGTGGTCTAAGGATCATTTCAACTTCAGTTATATCGATGGTAGCAACATTCTCAATTCGTGGCCATTTAAATTTGGAAACTGCAATTCTTCGAGCAAATTTCATTTTCAAATCATTTTCTGAAATATTAAGTACTTGTCCAACAAATCTTTTTACAGTTTTCTTTCCGGTATATTTTACTAGTGTCCAACCATCAATAGAAGGTTCATCATCATCATCATCGACAGAATTTTCATCTAATGGCATTGTCGAACTCATGCTTTTAATTGAGTAGCTCTCGGAATCTGAGCCAGGTGTATCATTCCACTCTTTCAAACACTTTTTTGATTTCACAGGAAAAGATTTTTTCTTTACCTTTGGCTCCATGCAGGTAAGTTTGAACTGCGATCTTTGTTGCTTGTCTTGTTTTTTGTGCGCTCTTTTTAACAATTTTTCTTCAATTTTCAATAGAAGTCATTTCTTTGATTTAAAAAAAAAAATACACTAAGAGAGGTTACAATTTCAATATAAGATATTTATCTTAATATAGTATATTAAAAAATAAATATTTTAATATGTTGGACCTAACTAATTAAAGTATTAGAGATTATGACCTGTAAAACAGTTTTAAAAAGTTATTTTAATGTAATAAATGTTAAATTGAAAATTTTATTTACATTTATCTAGACAGGCTATTTTGTTAGTTAAAATGAAAAGTAAAATGGATATTTTCATTTAAAAAATATACATTTTTAAATTGTTTTTTCTAAGTCATTACTTTTTTAAGAAAAAATAAATTATTCTTCCTTTTATCCAGAAAAATATCTGTTAGTGAATAAACGGACGTAATTTTATTTTTTGTTTGTTTCACTTATATCTAATTTTCCAGTGGGTATGGTCGAACCATGGCTCAAGCATCCCCAATCTCATTGGCTCAAGTATCCCCATTATCACCATTTTTGTTTATCAGAGTTTTACTGAGTAAAGCATGCAGCTATTTGAACTATTTTAGATTCAAAATAAAATTGAAATTATACCTGTTAAATTTATCTATAGTGTTGCAACTTTAAACAAAACTTTGATTACAAAAAAATAAAAAAATAAAAATGCACCTAAATATTTACTTCAGATAGGGAAAAACAACTATTAATTACCATACTTTCAAAATGGTACCAAGGAATGTGTTTTCTCTTTTACATGTTTAGAACTATAAACATGTTACCATATTGCCAGTTTTAGAATGAAAAATTAACTAACTATAGAGATAATAGTGGTGGCTCAAGTATCCCCTATGCTCAAGTATCCTCATTATCCCCTATACATGTACATATTTTATTTTTTATCTTCTTAAATCTGTACTAAATTGGCTACCGTGTTTAATTAAATTAATTTCATTTTAATTTATTTTTCCATTTCCAATATGTTTATAGTTTTTTTACATTTCAATATTCAAAATTTGTTTTAGACCCTAGCCAATATTTTTTTCCAATTTTAAATCTAACGATTTCACTTTTTTTTAATCATAAACTTTTCTTAAAGAACGCTTCGATATATTTGCGTGCTTTGGAGACATTTTATGTCTTTTCTCCGTAAGTCAAACTGGGCATTGATATTGGTTAAAATCTTGCACAATGGAGGGGTTTTATCATTAGTATTATTTCTACACTTTATCGAATAAAATGCTTTGTGCTGGGTCAGAATAGAATAATGTGAATGGTTTACATGGATAAAGTTCCACCAAGTTCTTTTATCCTAAAATATATTGACATACCTTTACCTCCCCAAATATTTTTGTGTAATGCTTGTGACTGTTAAAAATCTGTTTCTATCAAACTAGACTTGGTCTTTCTAAAATCCTAGTGGTTTTCATTTTTCTGGCTGGAATAGCCATTCAAACGACTGCTTGGTTTCTACTTCAAAACCGATATACCTTAATATTGCTAGAATGAAAACATAACATATATATTGGTGTTTAAAAATTATTTTTGTTTATGCTACTTGCATTGAACAGCTTATTCTTTAATCCAGATAGCCATCTCTCAGACCCATTTTACTCATTTGTATAACCGGTTATAGAATAATCTTTTAAAACATAACTATACATCGGCTTACTTTTGTTCGGAATATCCAAATCTCTAAATGACATGCATTTTGTTGTTTGCAAAAGTGGTTATAAATCACTTTGATTAATCCATGAATTCTAGACGCTCGTAATTGTCACGACTATGGTACTTTAATAAGGTCTATCGGTTTAAACGGAATACTGGAATAATTTGATCTCCACGATATGCTTCTAGACACTCTTCAACCTCAGAAGAGAACTGATCATCCGAAGGGTTCTATGACTTGCACCGACATTGTAAAGATAAGCCTCATCGTAGTTTTTACGAACATCTAATAATTGATTAATATAGTGTCCGTGATTTTTACGAATGCCTAGTAATTGATGAATAATGTGCCATGATTTTTACGAATGTCTAGTAATTGACTAACATTTTGCACGTAATTTTTACCCATGTCTATTGTATATCATGCGATTTTGGTCGTATTTTTTACGATGTTTAGCAATGTTACAACTGTTATAAACGTCGTAATTTTCCCACAAATTTTTCCGATTTTTCAATTTATTTTTTCAGATTACACAATGACAAGGAATGACTGTATTTTTCTTTACGATCATGAAATTAGCGCATTATTTTTAGAATTAAGTTCAATTGAGAATGTTTTAAGTAAGATTTGTAGCAAGAGATTGACTATGATGATGCCGAAGGGGGTATGAGCATTTGTTCAGAGAGATTTATTCAATTCTTGAACATTCTCAAAGTTTCTCCTTTACATTTTTATATCTTAATATTAAAATAATGAACATACTTTTTTATTTTATATTTGCATACTTTGTTGTTATATGTGTCAATATTTAAGTTCGATTTCAGTTTCCTGTGATTAATTTCATTAATTAAGAGATATATCAAACATTTGTATTATTTGACAAAAATAATTAAGGTGTCTAATAATATAGAAACATTAGTTATTTTTGTAATCCTTATTATATTGATATGGTTGCACATACATATCACAACTATTCGTTTTTCTTAAAATTTCTTAAACAGAAAATATTAATGTATATTTCTTATTTCAATCCATATCCATTTTTTTTAATTATTGTCGGTTATATGGTTTTGGATATTTCTTTCTATGTATAATAAAACAAAAATTATAGTTTTATTATAAACATACAAGTATAGTGTTAGGTGACTAAAAAAAAATAACCCTTTCAAATTTCTAATATTGATATAGTATGCAAACGATATATTTTTCATTATGATTCTCTTAATAACTCACAAGTTGAATACATTTGCAAATAATAATAAATTGCCTTTACCGAATTAAAAGAAGAATAAACCAGAAAATGTAAAACTTTTTAGAACGTAATCAATATTGTCTCTTTCTGTTTCAGAGAAAAGGCCTTCTTATTTCAAAAGTTTTAAATAAAATATTAAGGCTTGGTCTGTGCAATTTAAAAACATATTGATCTGTTTAAAAGTAAGTTTGAATCTTAAAACAGTCTTACTAAAGAATACTTTATGAATGAAGAATAAGTTAAAGAATAGGTAATGTTTTACTTACGTCGCAAAAAAGATTTTGGTATTTCGCTTCACGAAAAAACTTTGTTTCATATATATGTATGCGTGGGAGTGTAATAACAAAATTGTTTCACCATTTGATTTATTTAGTTATTTCTAAATTCTTATAATATCTAATCTTTCTTTGTGTTTTAATAATTTCTTAACATGTGAATTATACAGTAAAACCTCTGAGTGGTGGCCACGTGAGAGTACGATTGCGTTATTCAGCGGTTGTACATTTTAAAAGTTCAAAATCACATTCCATTAAAATCAAAATAAATGTAATAACGTAAGATGTACCACGTTTCATAGAACCTTGGACAGAATTGCGCATGGGCGAAAAGGGCTAGTCCATATAGAAAATGGGAAAGTCCGTAGCAACTCGAGATGAGTTTGTTTATTAAACATCCTAGACATGTCGATTTTTTTTCTTTTGGCGAATACCTTTTTGTTTTTCTTATTTAATTATATATTTTTAAATATTACATTATAATTTTGTTCTATTAAAATAAATTATAAAAAGCCAAATACTAATAATAAAGATGATTCAATGGTAAGATTATTAAACTTAGCATAGTAACATTTTCTCTCGCAATATAGCATAACTTAATCTTTTTAGAATTAACGACTGCGTTGCGTGATTTCAAAAATTGCCATATTGGCGATTTTTTTTAAAAAAATTACATTATTGTTTACATTATTAATTTATATTATTTGCATGCACTGAATAGGAATATAGCACGGATATCACATACGCACAGGATTTGGTACGATTTTTTTCCAGCGTTAATTTGGCGAAAACCTCGATTTCGAATACCAGTTACCATTTTTAAATTATTTTCATTTTTTTTAAAGGAAATAACCAAAAGTAAAAAAGAATGTTAAAATATATTAAATGTTGAAAACTAATAACCATAGAACAAAAAACATTTTACATAATTTGAAAAAAGAAAATCGAAGCAAAATATCAATTTATGAACAAATAAACATCAATAGCCGGGTTACCATATATATGCCCTGAATATTTAGGTTGTTAGAATTGGTGAATTTATGGCATAGACGCCAAGTCAGTTCCCAAGTAATCGTTAAATCTGCGTTTTAGCCATAAATATAAAGGTAAAGAAAAAAATCCACATGCTTTTATTTAAATTCACAAAAATGTAGGGGGGAAATAAATTTTAGAAAAGCTTATTCCGAGAGCTGATAGAAGGTGCACAATATATTTAATTAAAAATAAAATTTTATTCAGAACAAAAAATATAAAACAATATTTAATATCATTTTCATGAATACGTAAAAATAATCTCGGCCTCATGGGGTATTCTACCTAAAGTCTGAATGGGATCGTCCTGGCATTTTGCCAAGTGTGGATCTTACAAATGCGGTCTATCAGTATTTTATTTTTACAGTTAAAAAACACATATTAGTATTTTACACTAATAAAATCATCCTTTTTATATTCCATAATGCATAATCGTTTCTACAGATTTTTATAATTCTAAATGAGTGCAGTTTTTTTCAGTTGCTCTGAAGCTAAAAATAACTTCGGAATATCATTTTATGCTACAAATGTGTGATAAATCCATGCGATTTTAAAACTTCCTCCCCTAAGTAAGCTTTTCGGAGGGATATCGAAAATTTTAAAACATTTGCCATAATACAGCAGCCGTTTTAGGTAGGTATGTGAAATTCTCGAAAATAAATCTAGTAAAACTAATTAAACATACATTTGAGTAATTTTATAAATACCCCTCCTAAATGTTAAAAGGGGTATATGGAACCTATCTCAACAGCCATTTAAGGTAGGACAGTGAAATTGCAGAAATTAATTTACAAAAAATTTCTTTAAATATATTTCAACACTTTAGAAATACGCCATTAACGGGGTTAAAAAGGCCAGTCCAAATTTTTGATTGTCAGCAGGATGAAGGTAACATTATGAAGGAATATGAATTATTGAAAATAAATGTATTAAAAAAAATTGAGACATGCATCCCAGAAATTTTATAAAATCACCCCTCCTGTGGAGGGGCGGGGGTAAAGGAGATGACGAATATTTTTAAAAACTTGGCATTATCTCAGAGCTGTTGTATATAGGAACATTAAATATAGAAAATAAATTGACTAAAAAGTACTGAAGCACGTATATCAGCAATTTTAGAAATTCGCACCTCCTAAGGTGTCAAATATATCAACGGCCGTTTAAAATAGAAGTTTAAAAAAATAGGGAAAAATTATTTTAATTTCGTTGAAATTTATATGGATAATTTAATAATCAATATAATCTTCAAATAAAGTAAAATAATTTCTCTCATCAATCAATATTATTCATTCATTATAAGAGAAACAATAGAGATGCTAATAAATAAAAATTCCATATGTAAATATACAAAATAATTCAATCTACTGAAATTGTGTCATGAGTTAATCAATGGTTTAAAAAATGAATAAATAAAAATCCAAGTATAATAATAATAATAAAAATATATCGTGAGTATCATGGAAAACTGAATGATGGCGTTTCAGTTTAATGCACTATAGACCGTGTAACTTTGGAATATCATTTTAAATTGTTTGAAAACGACTTTGATGCGATGAAACATGTTAACAGTTAAATAAAACTATTTTTCTCTTTTTACAATATTCCTTATACCGTTTTAGCAATTAGAAAGAATGTGAAACGAATGTTTTACAATATTTCAGAACACCGCATTAGCCATTAAAGTTACGGGCTTAAAGTTTAAAAGAACAAATATACAACATAAAGGATTAAACACGTATTTCAGATTTTTTTTTAAATCAGTTATGCGAATTAGACAAGAATTATGGATATTTGAATAGATATTAAGAAAAAGTATATCTTTTATTTCACCTTTGCAGATTCAAGATATATTTTGTTTGATTCAAGATTTTGTTAACGAAACTGACCAGCATAGCATACAAAGGCTGTTAGTTAACAGTAAAATATACATAGGATTGTTCGCCACTTATTTTTATTTTTTATTTATCAAATTGCTTATCGAATAGTTTAATTTCAAGTGCTAAATTAGATGTGTGTTTATCGCACACATAAAAATGAAATGAAAATAAAAAAATTAGATAATTATGCTATAGATTAACAATAAAAAATCAATAGATTTGTATGGAAGATTTTTATATTATTGAATGTATGACTACCGAATAAAGATTAAAATAGGTGATATTTAAGGACAATTTTATATGTGTTAAAAGATAGCAGTTAGGTGAATATTGCCGTAAAAAATATTTTAAATTAATTTTGAAAAATATTACAATATATTTGAGGATAGCGTATCAGTACATATAAAAACGCACTATTTTAGAAACTCCATTTGAAATCTAAATGTTATTTATAAGCTAAAAAAAATATTACATTAAAATAAACTTTTAAAGAAAGTTTAAAATAACATTAGAAATACTAATAATTTGTAAGATTTTTAAATGTTATGCGTTAAAAACAATTTTACATAAACAATTTTACAATATCTCAAAAACCTAATAAACAATAATGATATTTTTAGCGTGAATTTATTAATTTATAATTATACATACTTAAATATTGTTTAAAATTGGGCTAATATTTTAATCAATTTTATAGCGAAGAATATGGATTTAAAAAATGAAGAATATATGTATCATGTATTAATCTCCCCATATGTTTGCTTAAAGTTTCCATCATCAATCATAACAAAAAGTAGAAAAAAAAATGTTTTTTTCAGAAAAAAATTTGCTAATTTTTAAAGATACAAAATTTTCCAAAATAATTAAATTTCCACAAGTCTATAAAAACTATAAAGATTTTTTTTTTTTTAAAAGGAAGCAATAAATATTTTTTGTGTGTGTGACAATCTATTTTACAGAAATAGATACCCAGTTTTTATTTATCAATTTTATCAGCAGCACACATTTCTTCAAGAAGTGAAAAATTTAAACTTGAAACGAAAAAGTAGGAATGAGATATATCATAGCTATAAAAAGGTAATAAATCATGATTTAAAATTTATTGTAGATTAAAAAAAAAAAAAAAAAAAAAAAAAAAAAAATCACTATTGTTCATGAGCTTCTATCCAATGTAATTTTGGTAGCTGAGAGGATTATCGTGTAAGACGTGAAAAAAACAATAAATTTAGAGTTGAAAGTTTTCCTTTATTGAAAATCCTTATTATGCATTATTTTTCTAAAAGAAAAAAAATAAAAAAAATCTGTATTTATTTTTAGATAAAATAAAAAGTAAAATTTAGATTTACTGTATTTTCCTGCACATTTCGTTTTTATTTTTCTGTAGAAAGAAGGATATTTGTGATTGCCCATTCTTAAAAAATACAAATAAAATTACGACGATATTGGTAAGATTGTATGTTTTATTGACAGTTTTATATACACATGGGAAATAATTTTTCATGTCAATTACTTTTATTTAAAAAAAAAACAACAAAAGGAAAGTATTTAAATGAAGAAAAAAAAGTATTTTCTGTTAACGAAATCAATAAAAATAGCAACAAATTAAAAAATTACAAATCTCACCAATACACTGTAAAAAAAAAAAAAAAAAAAAAAAAAAAAAAAAAAAAAATCTGTAATCTTATAGTTGTAAAGTTTCCGAAATCTGTATGGTTACTAATATTTTATCTGTACACTGTACAAGAAAAAAATTCAAATCTACAAAGCTAATTTTTGTAAAGTTACAGAAGTCAGTGACTTTACAAACAAGTCTCCTAAAATGACAATTATTTTACTAAAATTTTATCTGTAACCTGCGTTGCAGTTAAATGAAAAATTCTTGGAATCCCAGTTTCTTAAAATATGCTTACTAACCTTACAGATTTTTTTCATTTTCAGTGCAAATCTGTATCAGTTATGTGAATTTCTGCTGTTGCCGTTACATAAAAAATTCTAGGAATCCCAGTTTCCTAGAAAACTTTTGGTAACTTTACATTTTTTTTTTTTTTTTTTTTTTTTACAGTGTACAAAATAGAAATGCATTTCGTTTTTTTTTCAGTGACGATGGATTGTTAAAGTAATATCTATAAATTTACTTCAGAGCAATTTATTTCCTGTGAATTTACTAAACATTATTTAGTAAACATACTAACGATTGTTTAGTGAGTTTACTAAAGAATCGTCTGTAAACTTACTAAATACTACTTAGTAAACCTACTAAAGATTATTCAGGGAGTTTAGTAAGGAATTTTTCGTAAATTTATCAGTGATTAAGTTGCATATGCAGTAACCATTTGTTAGGGAGTTTTCTAAAGAACTTTTTGTAGACTTAATACTGATTATTTAGTAAATTTACTAATGTTTTGTAAGGGAGGTTCTCATATTAGTTTTTATAAATGTACTAAACATTATTTAGCAAGCTTACTAGCGATATTTTAGAGTGATCACTATATATATATATGGGTAAATTTTCAGAGGATTATTTAGTAAACGTACTTACGAATTTTTAGGGAAGCGAATTTTTATTTTTTTATTTTTTAATTTCTATACATTATTTTGCGAGCTAACGTTTTTTGGTATTTTTGCAAAACATTTTGTAGTATATTTATTGAGAATTTTGTTGTACATTTGCAAAGGACTTTATTGCACATTTACAATGGGTTTTTTATGCCTGCATCTTAAACCTTTTATGTACTTAAAAAAAAGGAACTTTAATGAGGTACCGTTTGAAATATTATCAAAAATCTTTTAGTATTGTATTTAAACCACATTTTGTATTCTCGCCAGAAAGCTCTTTCCAACAGTACAAGTGTTAATACAGTAAATTCGTCGTTGCTTTTTTAGTATTGTATTTAAAATATTTTATTTACACTTACCAAAATGCATTTGTAACTGCACAATTTTTTTGCAGATTTATTATTAATGCTTTTACAGCAGTATTCCAAAAAGTTTTTATGCAATTGTTTTTTTTATACTAATACGTAAATTAATTGGAGTTACTATAGTATTATTTCAATATGAAGTTAAATTTTTACTGCTTTAAATATCCAGAGTGGAGTTTCCTCATGTATCAAAATATTTCGATGTAAAATGAGCAGTATGGCCTAACATGTGTTTCAGTATTACAACAGCAATTGACATAAATTTTATGCATGAGAAAACTCACTGAAGTTTCACTGTAGCTATTTAAATAGGTGAAAAATTATTTTTTTTATTAATTGAGCATTATAACATCAGCACTAAATGAGGAGATAAGCTAAAGCAGATCTTACGGTTTTTAGTTAAACTAAAAAAAAAATAAATAGATACAAATTTATACATAAACCACTAAGCCTCACCTAATCCAAAACACGATTTGAAAATCTTTATATCATGAAAAAACATTGTCCATACATTTTATGCGAATATGCTTCTAAATTAGAATGCTAGAAGTGAAAATATAGTAGTCTTGTATTTAAGCTGTTTTATTCAGTTTATTTCATTAACAAGTGTCTTGTGTTACATATTTTTGAAACTCTACAGAATAACTAATTCAATGGTTAAAAACAGATAAGAGATCTCTAAAAAACTTAATGTCTTTGTCTGAATGTCACATTTAAAAAAATTTATTCTTATTTCAGGTGGATATGCCGTACAATTCTTACCAATTACTAGAATCTTTTTCCCTTTAATTTTTTTATTATATTTTTTCCAGCCTTATTACTCACAAATTTCTTTCACCACCTACGTTCAATACATTATGCATTTTTTAATACTTTATTTGCTTGAGAGTTTTGTTTCAAATTAAAATATTAAAAAGGAGAAATTTAATTATTGATAAGATCACAAATTTAAAATTCTAAACTGGCTTAAATATCCGGAAGAATGGGTCGAACATGTATGAATTTAGTAGAGTTCTTCTGTGGTTAATATTGCTCTAGAATTAGAATCTTTAACTCAAATAGTTACATATAGGAGAGATAATATACACACCTTAACATATGTACACAAAAAATAAATCTTTGACTTATCAACTATAATTGTGGGCAGGGTAGTACTTTTTAATGTTTATCAGTATGTTATAATCAGAGTTTACTAAGCAATCCTTCTAAAAGTAGAAAACTAGAATGGAAACAAAAAGATATTGATTTGGAAAGATAGATATTGATTTGGAAAATATTATGAGCTGTCGTCTTTGACATAAATATAATATGCATATTTGTACTACCAATAAATGAAATATGATTGAATAACAAAATACAATGAAATATGAATAAATTTTATTAACTATTTAATTCATTACAATAAAAAAAATATCTTTTTAATGTGACTCACATTTTGCAAATATTACATAATTAGTATTTATACAAATGCCTATGGAATGCATACTTTTTAAAGATTATTTTAGGAGATTATATCAGAAAATGATTAAAGATGTATTGCAATAAAATAATTGGAAAATTTCAGTGCTGCAGATTGAGGGTTCGCAAGATTTTTCTCAGTCATAATAGTGCTTCTTTTTCCTCTACTTTCGTCGTCAAGGAGGCTCTTATTGTTTTTAAATTGAACTTCAATTTCTTCCTGCATCTAAAATAATAAGTTAGATGTTAACATAAAAAAGAAAAAAAATAGTAAAATTTATAATGAATATGATATTATAGAAAAGCCAATATTAATCTTCGTATTGGATAATTGAATATTACAACTATTTAAAAATTAACTAGATGAAGAAAAACCCTGCATTCTAAATTCAAGCTGATGATAGGCATTATGACAAAGTTAAAGTCGCATATGCAGTCATAGGATCTTCTCATCTGAGATTTTTACCTTTACCGACATAGCATCAATAAATCGTAAATTGCTCTCATTATTCATTACTAATTTCATCTAAAATGAACTCGTAAAACCATATTGAAAAGGTCTTTTTATAAAGGCTTGGCATTCTTGTAACTTATGAAATAAAAATACAAAAATCCACTGATAGGTGGAATTGTAACATATAAAAACATTGAATATGCTTTATAAATGCTAAATATGTATCAATAAATCTCCGCAACTGTTTTTAAAATGATGTCCTGAAGGCATACTTAATGTTGATGTTGTGGATTAAAAAAAAATCTGCATTGTGTGTTGCCATTGTCCTTTGACGTCATGTCTTATAAGGAAATAATGCTGAAACACAATCCGCCTTCTTACCCAATAAATAATGTCAATAGGCATGCATTGTAATACAAAAGCTTAACCTTCGAATATATGCAAACAGTCATCATTTGACAAGCAAATTTCTTAGGGTACTAGCGGCCTTCGCCCGCTACGCTGGTCGGTTTATCTAAAGAAATCTTGAAGAAGTAGTTAGATAAGGTTCAGACATACATTAAAAAAAAAAAAAAAAAGCAAGTCGATCATTCAAAAAACGTTGGGAAATATCAAATATTTACTGTAATTTTTTAAGAAAAACAAAGTTTCGAAAAAAAAAGTTAAATCGAAAAAAAAATTACACTGACATATTAATGCAAGGAAATTTTCCCAGAGAGAAAATTCGCCTTGAATACAATATTTCAAATTCTTTTAATTGCTTATAGGCGTTAATGCCAACATAGTGAAAAAAAATTCCATGCTGGGAATCGAACCCGGGCCATCAGTATGGCGCACTGACGTTCTACCGACTAAACCACATGGAACGACAGCCAGCTTGAAACTTTCTCATACTTAAGTAGACTGGCGAAAACATAACGATAGCGCGTTTTAAAATCGCACAGTGACATCTATTGGATTTTATATGTACTAAAAAACGTTATGTACTAAAAAACGTGAGCAGCGCACCTAATAGTTTCTTTTGTTTCTTTTTGTTACTTTTTTGTCTGTTGTCCGATTTTGATGAAACAAAGCCTATACACTGCCCGGGAGTGTGCATTCTTCATTAGTGAAAACCGCATAAAAATCCATTCAGTAGTTAGGAAGATAACCTCGAACAAACAGACAGACAGACAGACAGACAAAAAATTCAAAAAAATTTTTTTTGTGTTTCATTGGTTTTCTTTTATCGCCCTGACTCCATTTTTGTCAATTATCTTCAATGTACAGACACACCGGGTCCTACTGTTTTATTATATGTATAGATTTGGGTACTTACAATTTTTGTTATTATAGAGGATATTGGGGTGGGGTGCGACACTTTTACAAAATTTAGAAAATCAACTTTGTTTAACTTTAAAACAAAAATTTCAGTTTATAGAGTGCAAGGTGAAACACCTTTTAATGTTCTTGAACAACATAGAAACAAAACATGCAAAAAGTATTTTATAATTAAGGAAATTGTAAGTTTCAAAATCTGCCCCATAACTCACCACTAACAGAGATATATCGAATTGCAATAAAATAAAGCTGTAAGGCAGAAATAATCAAATGACGGCTAGATATATAATCTAATAAAGATTGTAGATTGATATAATGTATGTGGCACAATATAGAATTCCAGGATCTTCATAACGTAAATGGAAATTCAGGATTGTTAGTCATAGATAACATTAAAAAATTATCAATTCAAATTATTTACATTTTGAAGTTAATGAATATATTATCAATGTTATAATTAATATATTACCCTCTAAATATGTTTGCATGTTATGAATTTTCATTCATCTCATTAAAAAAACGAAAAACATATCCCATTCCTCCCTTTACTGGCATGTCCCATTCCTCCCCACTTTCTTTTTTTTGTGTTAAACTTCTTGTATAAAAAAAGTGCTGCTTTTAGACTTGTTTTAAATAACTAATAATATACAGTATAATGATCCATAAATAATGAAACTATTACACCTATGAATAACAAATCATTAATATACAGAAAGCATAAAAAATAAAGTTACTCTTGATTCTTGAAATAATGTTTTATACAATTGTAAGCTTATACAGACCTACAATTTTTTTCAACTAAAGATTTCGCTACCAATGCTTCATCTAGCGTGTGATTGATGAAATATTTATAATGATACATAAAGAGATAAACCTACTGTCCCATTTCCTCCCACTATCTTACACCACTCTCCCCTATATATTAACATTTTGTAAAAATTATGTAAAACCATATTAAATACCACTTATATTCACATGTATTAAAATTATTAATTAAATTTTAACAAAATTATTAATTGAATTTTAACTCTTTGAAATACACTGGCGAAGGCAGATCACTTCACGCCACAAGGAAACTACATGTTTATTTATATGCACTTTTCTTCATCATAAATGTAACTAAACTTTCGTATTTGAACATCTTTTTAGAGCACCTCAATAGACCATACTTGCATTACCTACGAAAATTTCGAAAAATTCCAACAATTAGAAGTATTTTTTTACAAAATAAAATGTGTGAAAATTTTGACAAAATTTGTTAAAATCTGACAATTTTATCGCGGTAAAAATCTTACCAGCCCTTTTCCACTAAATATCAATATTTTTTTACCCAGTCTACATATATCTTATTTTTAACATAAAAAATTCAGAGTTTGGATGATAATATCAAGTTTTTTAAGAATGTAAAATACCAGAAGTACCTTGTCCACAACTCCAAATCCCATAACTTTCTTTTATCTCATACATAATACTATTCCAAAATTCGTCAACGTACCAAAATTAAAAGACAATCTATGCCCATCATGGGCATTAGTTCTTAAGATATGAATATCGGTAAAATCACGTAAGAAATGCACCATAAAAGCGCTTCTTGTTTAGTGATCTAAACAGAAACCTACAACAATGACACTACATTAGCTGATGTCAACATGCAACTTAATCTGAAGCTCGATGAAAATACTTGCGTTAGTTCTTAAAATTGGAATTTGCAGAAATTATGCAGATCCCCCCTCCCCCTATTGTGCAAATTATGAAAAATGCAACACAGCAGTGCCATATGCTGGACGATTTACATCAAAATATACAAAAACACCAAATTATATTAAGGACAAATTAAATCTGAAATTTGATGAAAATCCGTCCATTAAACATTCAGATAGAGTTGTTGAAAAAAAATATGTAGAACAGAAGCACCATTTACTAATCGATTTACGCCAAAAAATAATCGGAATCAATTTATAACAAAGACTACCTGAATGTTTTTTTTATGAAAAGCTGTGCATTAGTCCACAAAATTTAGGTCGAATACATACAGCCATTTTGTAAAAACAAGTTTTTTGGTATATCTGACCCCTAAAACTTGTAAATCCGTTGAAAACTAGAATTTACATTAAAAATTAATCATCGCCATTTTATATCAGAGACAGACTGAACATAATCTTTACATTAAACATGCATATTTTAAATATTAAATTCTGTTCATTAGTTCTTGTGACAGAGTACCCACGAATTGTGTGTCCCATGCATATAGAGTGACAGACTCGAATTTCGTAAAAACGGGATCTCTGACCCCTAAAACGTCTAAATGTGTCGAAACTTTATACGAATCCTATACTTTCTTTTCGTAATAATTGAAGAAATAAGAAATACAAAAATTATCTTTGAAAAACTTAATTGTTAAAAGTCTCTCTCTTTTTCTGTGTATTTTACTGTACAATTCATATTGCGTATATTTTAAATAAATACTCACACTTGATTTTAGGCAATATAACTATAATTATAAATGCATAGCCCCTTACTGATTGTCTAAGGTTTTAAAAACAATTTTCAAGCATGAAATATTTTTTAATTATTCAGTATCGCGTAGAGCTCGATTACGAAAGGGGCTGTGCAAATATAAATTTATCAACTTTTTGTTAATTTTGGACCCCCTCCCCCCTTCAGATTCATACGTTATCATCCCTTGAACCCCCCCCCCCCCCGTTAATGATATCGTTATCAAAGTGTAGAAAATTTTGATTTTTATAATTTATTTTGCTCGAAAAGACATACAAAACTTGTTTCATTTATTTTTCGCCTACTTTTATAATTCAAATGATGAGAAGTTACTAAAATATCATTTTTCATATGAAAAAAAAAACTATATCACATAACAATTAAAAGAAATACTATTTAAATGAATCTTATGATACCTTTTTGTTACATAATGCATTTATAATAAAGAATTATTATACTTGCACCGAACGGAGTGTAGTGGGGAAGAGATAGAAATTCATATCAACAAAACGAAGACACCATTCTTTCTCTTTTCTTTATTTATTAGTAAACATAAGCTTCATTTCAAATACACTTCACATATGGTTTCTTGAACTGTGGTTATATATGCATACACATATGAAGAAAAATAAGAGTTTTAAACGTTGGAGTATACTATATTTTAGAGTTTAATAATTTTATAATAATTTAGCAATTTTAATAACTTTGTATTTAAAAAAATAGGTAACAAGCAATAAAAATAACGTATTATTTTTTACTAAAGACCATGTTACAAATAAAAAGAGAAACAATTGATGATCAGAAATGATATTTATATCAAAAGACAAACCTTCTCCCTCCTGAAATGATAACATTATATTTGCACAGCAATTTGTACATATTAATTTGTTTGTTTTTAAAACAACATAAATAGTTCATCCTTTTTATACGGCTAATTTTACATAAAAATAAAAACTTCCTCTATGAATAATTAAAATAATGCAAATAAAACAGTTTAAACGGACATGCAATTGAACTACTCACTTAAAGATTATTGAAATTATTGGAATATAAAAGAAATTATGGTCGAAAATATTTTCAGAAACGATTTTATAATTAAAGAAATTGTAACTAAGACAAAAAAAAAGAGTAAAAAAAATTGGAATTGTCTCATTTCTTCCTTTGCTGGTATGTCCCATTCCTCCCTGTATTCTGTGTTAAACTTCTTGTATCGACATAAATGCTGCTTTTAGACAGTGGAATTATGGATGATATACAGTATAATGTTCTATAAATAGAGAAACAATTGCTTATATACATAAACAAGTCATTAATATGCAGGAAACATAAAAATATATAAAGCAAATTTACTTTTGGTACTTGAAATATTCTTTTCCTTTTTACAATTGAAAGCTTAAGTAAATCAGCTATTTTATTCAACTGAATATGGAGATGCTTTTGCTTGGTGGAATACGTGGCTGATGAAATGTTTATTAATGGAATATAAAGAGAAAAATGACTGTCCTATTCCACCCCACTCTCTCATAAGTAACAAAATCTTGGGTTAAGGTATTTAGCGAAAATTTCAGGTGTTTAACTTCTATCATAATAAAGTAACAAATAATGCAAGAAGAAAAATAGACATTTAAGGATTTTTAATTCAACGAGTAAGAATGGAGACAAAGATAACCATAATTTCTTTTTTATTGAAGGAAGGGAGGGGGATATTTTAGAGGATTGATAATATAAATTATTGAAGACTTATAATTAGCGAAAAAAATTAGAATTAATTAGGGTGAAAGACTAAATTTTGTATGCTTGTAAGGTGAGGGGGGGGGGATGATGATTATTTGGATTTTATGGATATGACCTATTATTTATTCTTATAATAAAGCAACGGATCAGGATTTTTTTAAAGACTTACTGAAGGTTTTAAACTTTATATATTGGGGTTGCAAAGAAAATAGCGATTTATTTTTCTTTTTAGAAAGGGGGAGTATTAGATGACTTATTTATATTAATAAAAATTTACAAATAAGTAGAGAAGTAATAGCCCAGTGATTATTTGGTAGAATTTGATATTAAGGGAATATATGAAATTTCTTTAATCTCTTCAATTTATATCTACAATGAATATATTAAGTTTCCTCTTTATACTAGGGGAGCGTTATAAATATATTAGATGTACAGTTTAATACCATAATAATATATCAAAGGAACTAACTACCAAAAACATTGTCAATATAGGTGTTGTAAAGCTTAAAATTCCGAGAAAAATGAACACTTACATTTAATATTTATGCTGAACATTAATGCCATAATTCTATTTCAAAGTTTAACCACAGTGATCAGGAGATTTAACTTAAAATTAATTATGGAAAAACTTGAAATTAATGTAAAACTTAGAATTAATGTACTGACATTTTACCCACGTTCTAGATGAACGTTAGAAAATAAGTACATATAGTGAAAATATACTTAAAAAAATTTTTTCTTAACATTATTCCAAAATAACTAATTCTATAGAAACCATTGTGAATACAAACGTCTTAGAGTTTGAAATTCGCAATAAAATAAACTTTTTTTTGTCGCAATTCTATTTCAAAATTTTAATATAAGCTAATCCAAAGCTTTGAACTAGGAGAGATCAAGTTATCCGTCCGCTCTGTCTCCATTTGTTACATACGTGTATATTTTTTAAATTGTTGAGGCCTTCACAATGTTTTTGTAACTCTGTTAGGATTTTACTTTGCATATTTAGAGAATTATAATTCAGTAGTTATTGAGAAAGTGGTGCATGAATGATAGCTTTTTTACAATCATTTCGCAACTGACACCGCTAATTAAACCATTGGTTTAAGTTAAAGATTTTTTTCTTAAAGACTAATTTTGTTTCAATATTTCGAGGGTTTTAAACTTTTATGAATTTAAATGAAGATTCTTGTATACTAGTCGAAAATTCTTTTATTAGAACGATCTTTGTTCTTTACACAAAATATGGAAGTTTAAAATCGCGCTGTTGATTGACCTTGAATTTCTCTAGGTGAAAGTCTTATACACACTCATTTGTTTGCTGTATCCCCCCCCCCGTCCCATCCTTGCACTTTATTTTCAATTTCCTTAATTGTAATAGATGCGCAATGTTGTTCACTCTATATACATCATATTAATTGCTACACACATTTCAACTAGAAATAATAAAATACTTCCCATCATTTACAAATCACTTTTGAAGTATTCTAAAAATTATGAAAATATGTACTTTTTAAACTAATTTGTTCGTTAGCGGCCAAAGTTGATCTAGCATAAGAAAAAAACATCCTACATAAATTTTCAACCTATATCGATGGGATTAAAACAGTTTGCGAATTTCGCGCAATTAAATCAGACTTCAGCCTGTCTTTCATACCCCACCACTGACCTATAACCCGCAATCAAGAGGTTATGCCACAGTTCTCAAAATATCCATCCTAAGTAATGCACAAATAACTAAAAATTACATATACATAATAATAACAGGCACTGTAAACTGATAACCTCGTTTGTTAACCGTTCAAGCTCTTGTTTAGCGATTTGGTCAATATTTTGAAGTAAAATTGTGAAAATTCAACAAAAATGTTAAATATTGGTTATAAATTTATTCAGAATTTTAAGTTCTAAAACATTTGCATTGACAATGATTTTGATGAGTAATTTTTTAGTTTATATTTATTGTAATTAATAAAAACGTGTTTCTCAATTATAAATTTGTACATATTTTTGATCCTAACAAGAGTGGGAAAACTTAATACATTGATTCTAGACCTAAACTAATGAATTTAAATAATTTCCAGCTTTCTTTAACTAATTCAGAGTTCGGCTTTTCCCTCATCCTCTACCACTGGGCAAGAACGAGTTTCAAAGACTTTTTATGTGTAATTCTATGTGTTCTTTAAGTTGAAAAAGGGGTGGGAGAAGAACAAGAAAATGACATTCTTGGATTGGAAGAAAAGTCTTGATAATTTATTATGACAATAAAATAACGCATAGAGCACAGATTGTATTTTATTTTCTATTATTTTAAATAAGGTAGTTTTGAAGAGTTTTTAAATTTTGAGTTTTGTTACTGTGTGAAGAAAATTCGGAAGCAAATTTTTAAGGGTGAAATTCATATCAAGTTATAATGAAATGAATGTGATGTAATGAATGGCTAATGCATTTTATTCACTATAAAGAAACAAACAGTAACAAAAAAATTTAAAAAAAAGTAAGTTTTAAACACTTTAAATTTTGGTATTGTGGAAATGAGGGCAAAAAAAGGAAAGTGAAATTTCAGAAAAAAGAGCAAGCAAATTTGATTTATTACATAAAACATTTGAAATTTCGTACTTGTAATAAACTCAGACGTAAAGAATAGTTATTTGACCAAAATATAAATATGTATTTAACAGAAATAATAGGAATATTAGCTTGCTAATAACTAAAAATCAAATAGTCCTTTTTGAGTCTGATTTTTATTTATTAATCAAGTAGAATGGAAATATAATTCAACTCATAAAAGATAAAGATTTACTTACTCAGTAACTAGAAATTTTTTTCAGTTCCGGATTCAAAATGGATGTATTTCACGTCTCTGTGGTTGCGTGAATAGTCATTACGTCACCACTAAAGCTCTTTCTGATTGGCTAACCGGTGAAACTAAGATATTTCATGTATTTGTACTATGCGAGTGGTAAATATTATACCCAGTTACAGATAAAATTTTAGTAAACATGCAGATTTCTGAAGCTTTGCAAAAACTAGTTTTGTAGGTTTACAGATTTTTTTTTACAGTGTAGTAGAAGCGGGGAATCTTCCGAAGTTTTTTAAACATTTTTCTTGCACTGTAAAAAAAAAAAAAAAAAAAAAAAAAAAAAGTTGCATTAACGGCAGACACTGCCCGCAGCAACTGTTTGCCTGCATTGTAAAAAATAAATATATAAATAAAAAGTTACATTTACGGCAAACACTACTGTCAGCAACAGTCTGCCTGCAATGTAAAAAAAAAAAAAAAAAAAAAAAAAAAAAGTTACATTTACGGCAAACACTTCCTGCAGCAATGTTGTCAGCATAATTATTATTTTTAAAATTATTAAAATTAGATTTATTTTTCTTATTGCATTTAATTTTATTGCAATTTTTACTGCAAAAACTGTTAACAACATTGCTGCATCGAAAATTTAGGTTTATTTTTTATTTTTTTATTTTTTTTTTTTAACAGTGTGGCTTTGAACACTCTTCTTCGTCTTAGTTCTCCCATATGCCGCCTCCTATGAAATGCCATTGGAATCAGCTGGTTTTCAGGGTGAGCAAAGAAAGAGTTTCATTTAATTACTTGAAATACCACTTTTTTCAGATTTTCCAGCGAATGTCAATGTATTTCTATTCCACTGTAATTTCTCTAATAAAAAATCTGTCTATAATGTACTGAAATATCAATAAGCGAGAATATTAAGAACTAAAAATATTTGTAGATATTAAAACAATTTTCCAAGTGGAACACATTTCGTTAAAATATTCGTTAAAATCCCTCAACGTTATTTAAGAATGTTACTGTAATATTTACTAGTGTAATTATAATGATATAACACTACACATAATCTTATTAGTATATTATGTATTTGTGTAAAATATGTTGATTGTTCAGCAAATATACAAGACAATTTTTCAATAAAATCTATCTATGAATTTAAATCTCTAATTAACAAAAATTGTAAAACAATTAATAGCAATATTTGAATTTCAAAGTATCTGTGAAAAAAAATCCTCAAAATAACGATAAGTTTTTGTTTTTTTAGAACCTAAATAAATTATGGGCACATATAAGGCAGTAATATACATAATATTGTGATGTAAACGCTGAAAAATTAAATGACTAATTATAAAATGATTAAATCTTAAAAATCCCATTTAATTATTTATTTTGGAATTAAAGGAAATCAAAATTATTCATGTTGTAGCATTTTTAATGTCTCTGTTCTTTTAATGTAATTTTTAAAGTATTTAAAAAAAATTTAATTTATGCAATTTACAATTACAATGCGTTAAATATGTCATCCATTTGTAAAAAAAAAAAAAAAAAAAAAAGAAAAAAGAAAAAAAAAAAACATGCTCAGTGTATTAGAAAGTTTATACTTTCAAAATAAATACACAATAATTTATTAATTATTATACATGTAAAATTATACATATAAAATAATTTGAATTTGAATTCGCGCAAAAATCTGTTTATATGAATTGAAAAAAAAATTATAAAATAAAATGGGTACTTGCATGGAAATTGATGAGAATTTTTGCAATAGAGATTACTTTAAACAACCAGTATAATTAAAAAAACTTAAATGTTATTGCCATTTTTGAGCATTTGTAACTTGTTATTTTAATTGTTATTAATATCAAAGTTATTATAGGATAAAAATAAATAAATTGCTGCACTCTATACCTGCAATGACTTTCTACGTATATTTAAGTATATCTTACTGCCATTAACACCTTTTTAAACTTTTTTCTATCTTCAATAGAAGAAAGTACTGTAATCTAATTTTTTTTCGATTTCCGGTTTTCGACGGATTTACACGTTTTAAGGGTCAGAGATTCTAAAAAACGTGCTTTTACAAAATGTTTGTATATCTCTGTGTGTGTCCCTATGTCGCCATTCTACCATCAAAAAGTGTATGAAGTTATGCATAGAATTGAACCAAATTTTTTTTGAATAATTTTGTTTGTGGCAAAAAGGTCCTCCTTCAGTTTTGAAATATTCCGCGGGAAGGAGGCTCTACAATCGCGATGTTTGTGCCATTTTCAATATTTTACCGACCAAAAGTATATGAAGTTACCCATCGAATTCAGCCAAATCTTTTTTGTAAGTGTATGACAATGGCTAGTTGGTCCTCCCTGAATTTAAAAAAAATTGCCGGAAGGGAGCACTGCAATAGCGAATTTTATGCCATTTTCAATATTGCACCACCTAAAAGTATATGAATTTACTTCTAGAACTGAACTAAATTTTGATTATTTTTTTGTAAGGCAAGTAAGTCCTCCCTGAATTTGAAAAAAAAAAAATCTGCCTATCATTATATTGTCCATCGGCTAGTGCAGAGACGGAAATTCGTTTTTACTCCGGTTAATTGACTGAAGCAGAAATTTAAGATGAATATTAAAGTTGGTATGGCATTGAATTAAAATTATTACAGCATTAAAATGAGTAACTATTTTTTTTAATATTAAAATGTACGTATGAGATAGAAGAAAGTTTCGAAGATTGGCACATCCAACTAGTTTTGTTATAATTTTCAGGGTTTTTTTGTGTGTGTGTAGTCGAAAAAAACAGTATAGTTAAATAAGAGAGAAATTGGCTATTAAAAATACCAGATGGATCCTTCAAATTTCGACGAAAGAAAATGTTTAAGAAGGAAATGATTGATTGAAACATTGATTTTGTAATACAAAAATGGAATTAATTGTAATAAAGTTTTATTTTAAATCATAACGCACCGCGAACAAGTTGACTTTCGATTATTTTCATTTGTAATTTCTGCATTATGCATTGATTTTTAAACAGTTGTTAACACTCAATAATTTAAAAGGCTAGAAAAAATTAAATACAGTGATAGTAACTGTATTATCATTAAACAAGGCTAAACTGTTTTATTATAAATAATAATATTGGAAATTAAAGCTATTATATTTCAAATTTCTTCAATTAGTAATTTTATGTAAATAAAGATAAGTGTTATTTCGTATGAATATCTGTTTGCCTTAACAAGTGAATATAATTTTTATATGCTAAGTAAATTTTGTAAGTAACAATAGAAATAGATTAAATATCACTATATTTTTTAGAATTTCAGAATTATATATAAATGGAATTATTTCATATAGTTTAGAATATAATAATATTATGCATTAGTTATGAACATATGCTTTTAGAGAAAATACAAATTAATAACAATATTTAAGCTTAAATCCCCCTTCATCAATTGTTTAACTATTTGACAAGTTTAACAAAAATCAATAGAATTGCATTAAATATCTTTACTCTTTAAAAAAAAATTTGAATTATACAACAACAGTAACAAAAATATTTTTTCCAAATAGTTTAGAATACAGTAATGTCACGCATCACTTAATCGTTTTTAGTGAAAATGAAAATTAATAACGATATTTAAACATAAATTTCCCTTCGTATATTCCTTAAATATAAATATAAAAATATTCCGATTAAATTTGAATTTTCGTGAATACAAAAGCACTTATCAGAACAAAGGCACTGTAATTTGTGGCATACGTCACATTAAATTTTGTTGCAAGCTGGTAAATGCATATTTTAAACTTACTTTTCACGAGGAATGTGAAACTTATGAATAAAATTTGTGTCTGAAATGTCACAAACTGAGGAAATCTTTCAGATAAATGTAATATTTCAAATTCAGTTTCCCTCTTGTGACATACAAATATACATTGCATTTAAAATTTAAAAATAATTGAAATTCATGTCTATTTTAATTTTATTTCATGTCAATAAAGTTTTATTTGAAGCACCTTTTATAAAATGGTTGATGTATAATATTGCCTGTAATTAAAAAAAATCAAGAACGGATAAACGAAGAATTACGAATTAACGAATATTAATTTATAGTAAACTAATATGACACCCTTTTTTCTTTCTGAGGTAAAGAATAAAGGATAATTTTCAGCGCTAACCGCTAGCGGTTTCAAAGAATTGCAGCCTATTGATTTTATACATATTCGATTTACTAATCCATAGGTTAAAAAAATAACCAAATAGCATTTTTTAAAGGAACATAAAACATAAAGTATTAACACGTTGAGTGCTACGGTGACTGATTTTAAACTCTCCATTTAGGCCACGTATGTCACCGGCGACTGACAGTGAAACATATGATGTAAAATTTTAAAAAATATATATTTTTTAAGTAATAATTAAGATAGTATAGTAATCAATATAGGTTAAATATTTTTTTAACAGAATTTCAATAATTACTTAAATTTATGCATATATATATATATATATATATATATATATATATATATATATATATATATATATATATGGCTAATTCCATGAAAACTTGTCATGTCTGTCACATACAACGATTTTTGGGTACCAGTATTTTAGAACGGAAAAATGTGACTTATTTTATCGGAAATACCGTATCAGTTGAATAGCTTCAAGGAAACTTTTCGAAAATAACGGTGGCGAACAAGAATAGTGATTTTTAGTTGTGTGACAGACATGACAAGTTTTCATGGAATTAACCATATATTAAATTTATATCATATTTTAGACTGACACCTACCGGTGACTGACGAGATCTGAACGGAAAGTTTAGTGTCATTTATTGGCGACTGACGTGGCACTCTAATGTATTTAACAAGTTTAAGTGAATACTTCATGAGAGCATCCGTCCAATGAATACCAGTGACAGTATTATTATATTAAATATATATGTGTGTGAATCTGTGTATGTTTGGTGACTATCAACCAAGATTCAACTCTGTACCTCAATTTTTCAGTGAGTCTCTTGAAACCTGACCTCAATAATCTAACAATGTAATTTTGATGAACTATGGAGTTCTTACTGTGAGAACGAGAGCAGATGGACATCTAGTTTCAGTTTCAGTCAGACGGACGAAGGAGATCCGAGAACATCTAGGGGAGGATAATGGCCAGACAAGTCGTGCCCATCTCGTGTTTAATTAGACATAAGGTTTATTTATTTGTTCTCATCTTTGACATATGTAAACAATCCATTTGTATATTGCTTTATTCATGTATAACCAGGAATAATTAAAATTTTGTTACGCTGAAAAAAAGTCTTTAAAATGTACTGCGCAGCAATTGTGCCAGCATTTTTTTGCCGTAAAAATTGCAGTAAAATTAGACGCAATAAAAAAAATGTACATCTAGTTTTACTGCATTTTTTACGACAAAAACTGATAGCAACATAGCTGCCAACATTTTTCATAAAAATTTAACAAGCTGCAAGTGTTTCAAGTTGAAAAAAGACTTTTAGACATCTTAATGTCATTTATATTCATTTGAAATACGTCATCTTGAATACAGCGAATGTATTTCCTAACATATATATATACACACTTTTCAGTATTAAAATTTAATAAAATATTGAAGTAATTTAAAATCTATATATCTCGAAATACTATTTGTAGAATTTCAATTTTGTTTCATATAACTAAAAATAAATACATAAAATTTAAATTTAACTCAACATTTAGAAAAATATTATTTTAAATAAAAGTTTAAAATATTTAATATGAAAAATATAACTAAAATATAACTTGAAAAAAAAATATTTTTTTTTTTTTTTAAAGTTTTTTTTTTTTTTTTTTTTTTTTTTTTTTTTGGCTGAATTAAAATTAATGTAAAGTAATTGAAAAAGACGTGTTTCCAGTTTGAACTATATAAGTAAAATTATTCTCGACTTATAATAATTTAATTAGGATAAATAGAGAAAAAATTATCATGAAGTAAAACGCCTTTTCACAAAAAGTCGTTTTCATCGCAACCGTTTGAATGTTATAGTTTGAAAAACAACCAAAACGGAAAAATTAATATATCCTGTTCTAATTAAGATAAAAACATGATTAAAATTTCATTTTAAATGGTGAATCGGTATGTCATTGTAATACCAATCTTAATTTTGACTTTAGGAATGCTACAATCATTTAATATATATACCAATTTAGCAGCAGAATTTTTAAAAACAAAGTAGTATAAATTTCCTTAAAATATTTTGTATAATATGTTCTTGCTTTCCATCGATAAATTAATTTTAGATATATAAAAATGAAAATAGGAATGTAAAATACATACACATATTTCTATAATAAATAGTTCCGTTACATTTTTATAAAAAGAATTTCGACAGCATGCTTATATTGAAAAAAAAAACTCTTTGAGTTAATGTAATGTGGAAATTCTTTCTAATATCCCATGAATAAATCTAAAGAATCTGATGCAAGATTCTTTATTCAGTATGAAGAGGAATTTTTAAGAATACAGCTGACATATTAAGAAATAATGAAAATGAAATGTATCTTTTAATCAATGCAAGTTTCTTTCAACTCATAATAAATATTGTTATATTTCAATAGTATCCTGCAGTTTTCTACATAAAGTAATTAGCAATTTTAACTTAATTATTTAAAATGTTCATAAAATATGCAGGTTAGCAAAATATGTTTAATTAAAATGCTCAAATCTATGATGAACTTTTTAACTTGAAGGAACATTCTTAGTTTAAGAAGATAGCTAATGTGTCTTATTAATGTCTGAGGTTTCTACAATTTTGAAGGTTTTTGAGATATTTATAACATCAAGGAAATGCGAAATTTCAAACAGGAAATCTGTTTTCAATACCTGCTTTTTTAATTATTTATATGCATAAAATGGTAAAAAGATATAAATCTAAATATCCAAAAAATATCTTAAATTCCGGAAACTTTAAATAGCAAAAAATAGTTTATGATATCTAAATTGAAAATTTTGGAATATATTTAACATATGTTTGCCATATTGGTTTGTATAGTTTTCCATAACATTCGATATACACTGGTGTCCAAAAGTTAAGCATAATTGGTAATTAAGAAAGTAATGAAAGAAATATAAATCGAAATGTGGTGAAACTCCAGGTGTGTAAACAATATAGTACGCGTCTTATATTTTCGCGAAGAGTTTTCCCGAAATCGAACAAGGGACTGTCAACAAGTTGAAAAAAACGAAGATCTTTTGAATAACCCTGTCAAAACTAATGTAGCAAAAGCGTTCAAACTTCACATTGTGATTAAGTGGCTTATTGTAATGTACGGTGTTTATTTTTATAAGGATAGCATGTATACTCGTAGAGAAATTAAGGTTTTTATGAAAACAGTCCTAAATTTTTCCAAGTTTTTTGCTTATAATTTGCAGAGTTCTTAATATAAAATAATGTTCTTTTCTGAAAATATGACAAACATCATTGTACACAATACCCTGTCATCAGAATTTAAAAATAATAAAAAATGTATGAAAAATAATTAGGTTTAGTAAATAATTTTTCATTGCGCATGCTTCAACGATATCAAATTTCATTTGCATACTGTGTTAGCTAAATGCATAGAGCAACGTCTGTAGAAGTTTCAAAAACATAGCTTGAAAATTCTGAAAATTAGCGTTGGTAGAATGAGATTAAAATCCTTTATTCCCAAAACGAAGCAAAAAGATGAGGGGCTGTATCCATATTCCATTGTTTAGTGCCTACACAATATTGCACGTACAATTATTATTTGGATAAAACCCCTGATTTTTTTGCTCCCTTTTAGGAATAACGGATTTTGAGTTGATTCTATAGACGATCTTTTTCAGAATTTTCAAGCTATGTTTTTGAAACTTTTATAGAGGTTGCTCTATACATTTAGCTAACACAATATGCAAATGAAATTTTGATATCGTTGACGCATGCGCAATGAAAAATTGTTTACTAAACCTACTCATTTTTCATACAAGTTTTATTATTTTTAAATTCTGATGACAGGGTATTGTGTACAATAATGTTTGTCATATTTTCAGAAAATAATATTATTTTATATTAAGAACTCTGCAAATTATAAGCAAAAAAACTTGGAAAAATTTAGGACTGTTTTTATAAAAACCTTAATTTCTCTAGGAGTATACATACTATCCTTATAAAAATAAACACAGTACATTACAATAAGCCACTTAATCATAATGTGCAGTTTGAACGCTGTGGCTACATTAGTTTTGACAGGGTTATCCAAAAGATCTTCGTTCTTTTTCAATTTGTTGACGGTCCCCTGTTCGATTTCGGGGAAAACTCTTCGCGAAAATATATCACGCGTACAATTTTGTTTACACACCTGGAGTTTCACCACATCTGATTTATATTTCTTTCATTACTTACTTAATTACCAATTATGCTTAACTTTTGGACACCAGTGTATTTAATATATGAGTATAAAATATCTATCCAGTCACATTTTGTGCAATTTTGTGACACATAGTTTATAAAAAAATAGTTTAGAGTATTTAAAAAAATGTAACTTTGCTTTCTGAAATTAATATACTTCTTTTACAAATATAACAAGTTGGAAATTGCACGTGAAGCGTAGCAAATGAGGTGCGTTCGTACTATAATTTTTAAAATATTCAGATCTTGCTGATATTGTAGAGCGTAGTTTGGATACAGTATAGTGGTCGAAATCTTTGTGTTCTGTAAATATGCAGGGAGTAATTTTTATTATACTTCATTAACGTATATCTTATTCATAAAATGTGAAGTAGGTTAATATAATTAAAACATGCCCCAAACAATGTTTTCCGTATAACATTATTTAGTGGAATACATTTGTGTGGCCCTGTAATTTAATAATAAATATTCTCTGCTTCCCAGATTGTACAGAATGTATATTTTAGTACATACATCATAGATTCATGTCAATTATATTATGTTCAATTGAGTGTAACACCATTAAAATGCATTTAAATCCTTTTTTCCCATTGATCGTAATGTAACGGAATACTTTTGATTGTCCCTGTAATTGATCTATTCTATTCATCCGATTTTCATAACATTTGAAATGACTCGACAAAATTATGTAATAATTAAACGTTTTAAATTTCAAACGATTAAAATGCATTTGAAACTTTTTTCCCATTGATTGTAATGTAACGGAATACATATGATTGTCCCTGTAACTGATCTATGCATCCGATTTTCATAACATTTGAAATGACTCGACGAAATTATGTAGTAAATATACGTTTTAAATTTCAAACGATTAAAGTACATTTGAAACATTTTTGCCGATTGACGTAATGTAACGGAATCACTTTGATTGTCCCTGTAATTGATCTATCCATCCGGTTTTCATAAAATTTGAAATGACGCGACAAAATTATGTAATAATTATATATTTTAAATTTGAAACGATTCGGTTGGATAGTTTTTGCGTTGTTATATGCGGGCAGACAGATAGACGGACAGACAGACAGACGGACAGACAGACGGACAGACGGACGGACTGAGCGACAACAATAGGTGCTACGTATTTACATAATTACGCACCTAATAACAACGGATAATGCATTATATTTCTTTGTTTCGCATTCTATTTTTAGGTGCTTTCGTAATTATGTAAATACGTAGCACCTATTGTTATCGTTCAGTCCGTCCGTCTGTCCGTCCGTCTGTCTGTCCGTCCATCTGTTTGTCCGTCTATCTGTCTGTCCGTCCGCATATAACAACGTAAAAACTACCCAACCGAATCGTTTGAAATTTAAAATATATAATGATTACATAATTTTGTCGAGTCATTTTAAAATTTTATGAAAATCGGATGCATAGATCGATTACAGGGACAATCAAAAGGATTCCGTTACATTACGGTCAATAGAGAAAAAGTTTCAAATGCATTTTAATCGTTCGAAGTTTTAAATACATAATTATTATGTAAGTTTGTCGAGTTATTTCAAATTTTATCAAAATCTGATGCATAGTTCACTTACAGGAACAATCAAAAGTATTCCGTTACATTACGGTTAATGGGGTAAAAAATGTTTAAAATGCATTTTAATGGTGTTACATTTATTCGAACGTAATAAAATTGATATGCACCTATAAAGTACATATTATAATATACATTTTGCATAATCTGTAGTGCAAAGAATATTTTTTATTGATTTACAAGGCCACACAAAAGTATTCCATTGCATAATGGCATAGGGGTAACATTGTTTGGTACGCATTTTAATTGTAATTATTTTCAATTTTATGAGATTAATTTATGGGAGTGATATTTTTAAAACTTCGCAACCATACGAACGCACCTCATTTGCTACGCTTCACGTGCAGTTTCCAACTTGTTTCATATGATAATGTTTGATA
Source organism: Maratus speculifer (assembly GCA_964019185.1). NCBI lineage: Eukaryota > Metazoa > Arthropoda > Arachnida > Araneae > Salticidae > Maratus > Maratus speculifer. The sequence goes on along the minus strand of OZ025297.1, from coordinate 178,145,234 downwards.
ATGCACAATACATTACGTACCTTTGGTAAGAAAAAAATATATTTTAATAAATTATGCAATAAAAAAAAAATTTTTGTTTTAAAATATTCGAAAAGGATTGCTTTTTAATAAATTTATCACACATATATGTTTTGAACAGGAAAGACTATGTACGGTTGACTACAGGGGAGTCTTAACCCACACCTCAATTTTAATATTTAATAGAACATCAGTGTTTTACCTATAAAAGTCAGCCGAATTTACCATAATGTTAAAAAAAAAACTTTCTTTGTTTTGTAGAGATATTTGAAACAGGATGTGGAAAAATCAAGGAAGGCTGTGAGAAGGTTTACACCTAAAATTGTGTTTTATTTTCATAAATATTTTGTAAGCTTTTTTCAGATAAAATGTAACATAAAAATTTATGTAATAAAGTTTTAAGTAATAATATACCTTGAGCTTTCATTCCAAGTATAAAGATTCTACAGTAAGACTTAACATAACAATGTGCTATTCATTAAAACAGGGCTTCGAGGGGATACTTGATCCAAAGAATCTCAAGGAGGATTGACCTTACTGTCAATTATTTCTTACTTAAGTGGTTTCGGAATTCCTTGTATTATACATTGTACACAACGAAGTTTAATGGTTATATGTAGAAGATAATGTAAATTTATTTGTAAACTTACAGCAAAATAGGGTAATTAAAAAGGAAATACATAAAACTGATTAAAAAAGGGAAAAAGGAAAAAAAAAGTTTTTTTTTCACTGCAAGGAAACATGTGCTGAAATATAAATGGAAATGTTGATAGGAACTTGTTTTTTACATTAAAGTGTTGCATTCAGTAAGTAAATAGAAAAAATCGAAAAAACTAAAAAGGACTAGAAAAAAACATCAGCATCAGTTTTAAAGGGTGTTAATTGATTAGTGCTCTTGCTACTATAAAAGAATATAGCATTGTTCGAAAAACTTTAAAAAGCTATGTTTACCAATATGTAAAGTTGAATACATTGAGATAAAACCAAATTATACGACAAGTGCTTCCATGCCCAATGTGACAAAAAGTAAAGTAAGGAAAAAAAAAACAGTGATTATTAAATTTAGACATAAAATTACATGTAACCCTATGATAACGAAAGCTTTTCTTTAAGGTTTAAATACAGTTTAGATGTAAAAAATCCCTTTTTCCTGTTGTACTATTATACTTTTTCAGACAAAGTCCTTTTTAAAATGGGATTTTTTCTGCGACTTACGACCCCGTCAAAACAAATTTGTTTAAGCAGCATATTATTAAAAATAGTTTTCATTATAATTAAAGCATGTAGCATAAAGTTCTTTTGCTTTTTTAACTGATTTTATTTGTCTTATTAAATATTTCAATATAAAAAAATGATCAAGTCTACAATCGAGTCAAAAGTTTTATGTGTGGAGAGTCTTGACCCGTTGCGTCGTATTCTCATGTTTAAAATCAATTCTTTTCAATGTTTCTTATATAAAAAGGCTCACAACTATACTAAATCAGGTCAATTTGAAGATATAATGACATTGTCCATTTAGTACGTGCATAAAATGTTTCACTAACTCCCACAATAACCAAATCTGTAAACAAATACCATATTTAAGAAAGTATGTCAAAATAGACTCGGATCTCCGTGGAAGGAAAAAGACAGATTTTAGTCATGTTTTTAATGATTAATTTCATTTTTAAAAAATTTTTAATGGACTTGGTTTATTATGATTGTAAGTCCATAATATCCTACGCTTGTCTAGCAATTTTCTTTTTATAACTGATTACATAATAAATAAACTGTTATCTGAAACTTTATTTTACATTCAAAAGCAAAATCAATATGACCACCTGTCTAATAATGTGATGGCCCACCTTTGATTCGTAAAACTGCTGGAAACACTTATACCATAAAGTGTCGGTAGGTAACCCGAGATAAGATGTATTAGTTGTACAAGCAACGATCATGCAAGCCGGGATATTAAAAAATGATTGTTCTTTGAGCTCTAGGTTACCGTTGAATGACACCCAAAATGTGCTTTGTCGGATTAAGATCCGTCGAGTTCGGCGATCAGAATGTTACCTGGAATTCAGAATTATGTTCTTGGAACAAATCGAGCATATTTCAAGTCATATGACGTAGAGCATTGTGTTGAACGAAAAGTACATTTTCATTTTGGAAGACATATACTATGTAATGATACAAATGATCCACAATTGTGTTCAGATAGTCCTTGGCGTCACATGGTCAGTTACACAATAACTACAGGTCCAAGAGACACCAATCATTACGTTCCGAAAAAAGTTTATATCGCACAACTGGCGTGTGTATGACAAGTAGCATCAGAGGGAGTAACTTTTCGCATAAAAAACGGCGTACCCAGACATCGCCTTTGACATGTTGAAAAATAATCGTGTTTCTTCCGACGTGGCAACTCTCTCCTCATGTTCTATACTTCAGTCATGATGTTCTCAGGCCTAGTGTAAGAGTATTTGCCGATGATGTTTGGTCAAAAGGGTCACATGACTGGGACGTTAGCCTCGAAGTCTCACTTTCAATACTATTAACTGAGCTCTATGCTCCACAAGAATTCCACTTGGACCTGTATTGTCTTGGAATGTAAAGTGAGCCAGTCCGTGATACCAATTTCGCTCTACCAAGTGGTTGGATCTCCGATGTCTTTTTTATTTGATAACGCCTGGACGTTCAACACGATGGCTTCTATTGATGTTTAATCGTCATTCATACACTTTGCACTACTACTAACAAGGATCTCCCGACCAACCAGACTTACTCGTTACAAGTTACTCGTTCAGAGTCGTGGGACGACTGAATTCCGCCCTCTATCATAGTAGCTTAGATCAACAACCTTTACACTCACAAGCAGACGTAAGCGCAAAAAATATTCTTGAGACTTCCTAGCAGTATAATAATACCATATACATCATGTTATGTAACTTGTACGTCATGCAAGCGAGTTCAATGCAAAATGTTCGGGTGGTAATAATGGTTTTGTTTTGAGATTTTTTTAACATTTAAAAAAAATTCATTTTCAATAATTCTCAAATTCATTTTTTATATCAAGTACTAGTTAAATCTAAAGTTTCTTGAAAATCCGTGGACTAGTTCTTCAGGTATAGCTATTGTGGAAATTGTAATTAATGCGGGATATCAGCGCCATCTGTTGAACCATATACACCCAAAACAAATCATACCCACTTTATTGTAAGTTCCAGCATATTCTAAAGTTTTGTGAAATTCTGTGCAATAATTCTTCAGATAGAATACCCACAAAATTTTGTTACGTACAGACAAACTGACAGACAGGTATACCTACAGACTCAAAGACTCACAAACAGACAGCTTTTAAAAACATATTTTTGGGGGTTTCTGCCCCGTAAAACGTGTAAATAAGTTGAAAACCACACTTTGAAAATTTTCATGAGTCCAATATTTTCTTCTAAAGATAGAAGAATGTAAAAAGAAAGAAAAAAGATATAAATCATTTATAACAAGAATTGACATTCAAAAATATATTTCGACAATGAAAAAATTTCTTTTCGACAGATATCAGAGAATAGAAAGCTTTACTGTGTAGGGTTCTTTGAATGTGCCCTTGAAAACGTGGAACGTCATTTTGGCCATTTGAAAATCTTTTTAAAGCAGATTCCAAGTAAAATAAAATTATTACTGATAGCATCTTCCGATATGAAAGATATTTGCATATATTCTATGTAAAATACTATTGAATGATAAACGAAATTATGTTTTACATTATGTTATATTATGTTAACTCTGCCATGGGGCAGAAATTATATTTTATAAAAAAAATGTACGCTCACCATAATCTTCGAAAAATGTGAATTTAGAAAATGAAGATGAAGTATGAAACAGAGACGTTAAGTATAGTGATAAAACTTGTAAATACACCACAGTTGTTTAAGTGCTTTATCATTAGATTTTGAATAGTAATATAACAAAATTTTATGTACGTCATAATTTTAATTTTTGCATTAATGTTTGAATAAACCGTTAGCTATAGAGACATAAATCGCATAGGCACAGCAAAAATTTATATTTTAAGTCACTTTTATTGAGTACCCTTTTTGCAAAAGCCCAAAAGTAAAAAGCATTTTGCTTTAAATATTTTATTTTATGAAACGTGTTGTTATTTAATAATACGGTTGAATTAAACAAAATAACCAAGAAAAAATTATTTTTTAGTCTGTAATACATTCCGTATGCTCAAAATAATCCTAACATAAATTTTCGTTCCCTTTGGGTCATGTAAAACAAATAAGTATAATAAATGTTAAGCCTGCTACAATAAATTATCATTTTGCTAATTAAAGCATTTGTCTAACATATCTCAGGCGAAGAAAAATTCACTTCAGAATCAATCAGCAATAAATTTTCCATTAGTTTTGATAAAAAACAATGAACAACAATTCGCTACTCGTAAGAACAATCCGATTCTTGTGATTCAACAATTAGACGAGTACAACGGTTGAAAGATTTAAAGATATTTCGATTTGTTATTCAAAAGTTTTCTGCTTTTTCGTCGGCAATTTTCTGTAATTTTAATTTAAAAATTACTTTTATTAAAAAAGGAGTACTCGGTTATATAAAATTCATAATTAGATAACATTTTTACCCACAATTAGATTCTGTATGGTTGAAACCATCTGAATACTTATTTTAGGTTATTTTTGGACGTATAAAAAAGGCATAGAATATTAAATGTCAGAGCAGTTAAAAAAATATTATTATCCCAATAATTAAAATTTATTTGTGTAACTTTTTGTATAACAAGTCAAATGTAGCACGCATTTTGTTATAAACATTTTTTTTAATTTGTAAAATGTATTATTATTTAATAACCGGATTAAAGTAAACTACTAGTCAAAATAACATTCTTTTTTTGTCATTATTACATTCATTACAGTCAAAATATTCGTAAAATAAATTTTTATTCCATTTGGTTCATGGAAAAAAAAATATAATACATGTTAAGCCAGTTACAAGAAATTATCATTTAACTAGAACATAGCCATTTGTCTATCTCCTAGGGGAAGAAAAATTCAATTCAGAATCAGTCACCAATAAACTTTCAACTTGTTTTGATAAAAATATCAAACAATAGTTCAGTAACAACAATTAGATTCTGGTGATTTATCAATTAGACGAATAAAACGGTTGAAAGATTTAAAGATATTTCAATTTGTCATTCCAATGTGTCATTTTATTCTTTTTCATTGGTATATGTCTGTATTTGTAATCCAAATATTACCTTTTATAGTCATAATTAGATTCTGTGTGGATAAAATCCTCTGAATATCTACTTTAGTTTCTTTTTGGCCGCATAAAATAAGCACAGAATTTAAACTCTCAGGGCCGATGAAATAGATTATTATCTGGATGATTTTTTGTATGTGTGTGTGTAACATGCTTTATAACTAGTCAAAATGTAACAAGCATTTTGATTTAAATATTGTTTTTATGTTAGAAAATGTATTATTATTTAATAATCCAATTAAATTTAACTAATATTCAAGATAACATTTTTTAGTCATTATAACATTCAGTATAGTCGAATTAATCCTAAAATAAATTTTTGTTCAACTTCTGTCATGCAAAACACATAAATATAATAAACGTTAGACCAGGTACAATAGATTATCATATACTAATTTATGCATTTGTCTAATATCTCCCAGGCAAAGAAAAAAATCACTTCAGAATCAAGCAGCAATAAATTTTCCACTTGTTTCCATAAAAATAGTAAACAACAGTTCAGTAACAAAAATTAGATTGTTGTGACTCATAAATTAGACTACTATAAATGGTTGAAAGATTTAAAGATATTTCAATTTGTCATTCCAACTTTCTAGTTCTTTTCAAATGACTGTATTTTTAATTCAAAAATTACATGTATTAAAAAAAAGTAATCATTTATATAAAATTCATAAATGGAAAAATTAACTTTTTTAATAACAATTGGATTCTGTTTTGATAAAATCCTTTGAATATGAATTTTAATTTCTTTTTAGCCGTATGAAATAGGAGTAGAATACCAAATCTCAAGGCAGTTGAGATCAATATCCCGATAATTAATTTTTTTGTGTAACATGTTGTGTAACAAGTCCAAGTGTAAAAAACACTTTGATTCAAACATTTTTTTTGTAAATTGCATTATTATTTATTAATCCAATTAAATTAAATTAGTCATCACGATAACATTGTTTTTTAGTCACTATTACATTCAGTATAGTCAAAATAATCCTAAAATAAATTTTCGTTCCGTATGGGTCATATATAATTAATAAGTATAATAAATGCTAAGCCAGTTACAATAAATCGTCATATACTAATTTAAGCATTTGTCTAACATGCCCCAGGCGAAGAAAAATTCATTTCCGAATCAATCAGCAATAAATTTTCCACTTGTTTTGATAAAAATAGTAAACAAACAGTTCAGTAACAACAATCAGATATTGGTGATTCATCGATTAGTCGGGTGAAACGGTTGAAAGATTTAAAGATATTTCAATTTGCCATTCCAAATTTGCATCGTTTATAACGGGAAATGTTTGTGTTTAGGTTTTACTGCAATTTTTTAATCTTCTAAATAGCGTACATTTTTATTTCTTTACACCGTCGAATAGGGAAAAATACATACTTTTAAAATACAATTTGATTGGAAATTGTAGGTTTTAAAAAAGCGGTGTATATGCACGAGTCAAAAAAAAAAAAACTTTGTAAATTTTCTAAAAATATAAATGTTTTATATGTTTATACTTATTCTCTAGGATAATTACAAAAAATGACCATCATTACCGTGATAGGGTTCATCATAGGGTTTATAACCGTCACCAACAGCCATATAGAGGGAAACTTTATTTTATTACTGTAGATTTTCTTATTTTTAGTAATTAAAATAATTTGTTGTTGCAATTTCTATCCCCAATTTTGGGGAGAGTGATTATAGTGAATATTGTTTGCAGAAATTAAACAATTTCAATCAAAGAGCTTTTTTGGAGTTTTATCACCTAAGCCCGACTGACAGAAAAAATCCTTCAAACTAATGTAGTTAATAATTAATAGTTTTATTCTAAAAGTATTATAATGTTTTACTATAAATAGAAACGCATTTGTGTACATTACTTGTATAATTCTATCATAACTGGAAGTATCTGAATATTGATTTTAACAATTCATTTTTAAATACTAAACCCACATATGTTAAATGAAAGAATGTAAAAAACATTCATACAGATTAAACATTAAATAAACGATTAATGATATAAAGATTGATAATATCTCTAACAATTTTTCATTATTTTGTTAACATTATGCTTCATTTATTTGCTAACATTTTAATTGCATGAATTTTATTCTCAACTACCAGCCTTCTCCCGCTACAATGGTCAGTTTCTTTAAAATAATCTAGTACCAAACGAAACACATCTAGTAAAGATTTAAAAAAATAAATTATTATTTAATCAATCGAATCGTGTAATCTCACATTATTCGGCATAAAATCGATGTTGACGGAAAGATAGAAAAAGCAGCACTAAATTAACTATGTTTAAATTTTTTTTAGTAAATGTGCTACGTTGAATTTCGCACTTCTAGCTAAAGCTATACTGCAACAGAGATATGGCGAAAATTCCTAAAAGTACGAGTACCCCAAGAAATCTTCTTATATTTGAATTTCTAAAATAAATAAAATAAGTGTTTAAATTTGTTTAATTAGATTAATTATCCCCAAATTCTAGTTTCTATCTTAAACTACTGTTGAGGTATAGTGAAAAGACCAAAAAGTTTCGTACCTCCCGTGAATCCTTTTGGAGGGAGCAGGACAACTTCTTAAATTGATAAAGTAAATAATTAAAAGATTTTTTAAAGATTTATTATCGAGAATGTCACGCTTATACCTAAAGATTCTGTTGTGATATGGCTAATGATGGACAATTATCGAAATTTTATCAAACGAAAAATATCGTAATCGTAAAAAACACAATCGATACAGACAGGGATTTCATCCCGGAATCTATAATCGAAATGTTCTACCATTGTTTATAAAAATCATTGTTCTTACATGCTTAAGAAGTCAATTTCCAGTAAAAACATGGAAACTAAAAGCAGAGTGAATAAAATACAACAAACCCAAGGGAGGCTATGAGAGAGCCACAATAGTGGTAAAGTCATATGATATCGTCTCCTTGTTTCAAAAAGTATAAAAAGCGCGAGTAAGTATAAAAAGATAACAGAGTTTAAATATCAAAAACTTAGCATTTTATGGCAATTTTTCAGCAAAATAGCCAAAGAAATAATAATAAAAAACATCCCTTATTGCAAAAAAGCAAAAAAATGATGGTGAATGCTATAAATATATTTTATTAATTTTTTCTATGTCTTTCAAGATCAGTTCAATAATTTTACCATTATTTGATGATACTGGAATACATTAAGCGTAGTCCCCAGGAGGGCAAAAATGAAGACAAGGCAAGATAAGTGCATAATATCAATAAGTGGTGACAGGACTAATCAACGATATCAGATTAAGGGTGTCGGCTAAATTAAGAAAAATGGGGCAGAAACGGGCAGGGGGAGGTGGATGTATAACATGAAATAGTGGTCATAGTGCTTACCATGTGACGGTATATTCATGCTGGGTGTCATTTGTCACGTTATATGCAGACATACTCATTAATTTAGGTTAAAACAACACAGTTTATTAAAATGATAAGGGCTAAAGGAAAGTGGAGCCAGTCTATAATTTCACTCACTGAGAACACTATGAAAAGCTAAATCATACTCACAGGCGTCGGTCTAGCTCAGTCGGGGCATTGTCTAGCACTTGACACTATTTCCTGGCTGATCTACTAAACAAATCTTAATTTCACAGCCCGTGGCTGTGGATATTTCTTTATTTGCTCAAATAATCAAAACGGAACGATTCTAAACTTTCTTACCAAGGCAGAATCTTTAATCCACTGTCTGAACTCCTTTTCGCTTTACTGGAGGCCGTAGCTATTCTCTAATCGTCAGCACCTTACTAAACAATTATCAACTTCGTTGTCTAATGGCGGAATACACACAGAGGCTGCTGGCTGCTGGCTACTACCAGAAACACACAGACGCTGGCTGCTGGCTAAGGCCAGAAACACACAGACGCTGGCTGCTGGCCAAGGCCAGAAACACCCAGAGGCTGCTGGCCAAGGCCAGAAACACACAGACGCTGGCTGCTGGCCAAGGCCAGAAACACACACACCACAAGCGCACACTCAAGCTTTTATACGCGACAAACTGAGATACTTCTCATTAACATAATACTAATAACCGCGAGCTAACTGCGGAATTCGAAAGAGCACACACACTCTAGAAAGTTAAAGTAAAAGAGAGGATAGATGTCACTTTTACGCCTACAAAATGTTAAATTATTGACGTCACGATCTCAGAAACACTAGAGTGCCTTTATGACTAAAGGTCACTCCCTCACAACCAATGATATGTCATATGAGGGGTGTCAGAAAAAATTAAAGAAGGACATCCCAGGATACCAACTACCGTGCATCCCCGGAAACCCCCTCCCCGTTTCTCTCTCTCTTTAAAATTTCCACACAATTTAAACGATATTTATCAAAAGTCTCCGTAAAAAAATCCGAATTAAAATGATAAAAAACATTGCAATTTCAAAAGAGTTTGAAAATTGACCCCACCCGGGGGCCAAATTGGAGAGGAGGGAAGAAAAACCTAGAGTGGTCCGTGGGCTTTAAGATGGTATGTCACATTAGGGTAAAAAAAAGTTAGCCCCCTCTCAGGGTGGAAAATTTTAAAAAGCAAAAACGAGTTTAATTATTTGTTTAATATATTTATTTTCTTCCGCTTCATGTTCCTTAAAATAGCTCCTGAGATGTGTTAAATGTTCTAAAATTGCCAACCTCCTTATAACCCCCTGAGCGGAGGATTCGTAAAATTGCTGAATTACGCGTTTAATTATTTTTTAGTAGATTTAAAATTTGCAATTCCACGTTCCTACATATAATGGCTGCTGAGACACAGCAAGATGTTTTAGATTTTTCCACTTCCCCATTTAGGAGGAAGGCAATTAAAAAAAAAATCCGTCTTAGTTCACTCTTATACCATAAGAAGTATATTTTCCTCCATTTTCTTGCTTGTAGGTTCAGTAGTTTGGGCGTTGCCTTGATTATCAGTCAATCAGGACAAACTATTTTATATATACACAGATATAAATGTTTCACTCTAAATTAAGAAAAATCTGCATAATTTACGTTACTTATAAAATCTGTTTATGTTTATATTTTGATAAAAGAATTTATAACAGCAAATTACAATATAACTAATAAACTGGGTTGCGGCATCAGAAACAAATATCTCATTGACTACACAGCTGATATTTTTGAATTATTCAAAACTCGATTTGCATATTAAAACGCAATATGTCTGTCTAGTCATATCGTGGTGGAGAACCTGATTTCAACGGTGACTCGTAGGTTTACCATTGTGTTTTCCTGCGTCCAAAGCAATGCAAATATAAAGAACTGTAGAAAGAAATACTATATTAAACCAATGAGTCAACCGCTAAAGTCAGGTTATCAGGTGTTTTCTACAAGATGTGGCGTAGCAGACCGATTGCATTTTAACATGTACATCGAGTTTTAACTAATTCTTGAATATTAGCTATGAACTTGATGAAGATATTGTCTGTGCGGCTTCCTCCTGGTGCATAAAAAAATGTTCCTTTAGACGTAAATAGTGGTGTTTAATAAGCCAATATATTCAAGTTACCTAATGTTTAATATAAATATGCATTATAGTTAATATATTTAATACAATTATGTTATTGACAATATTTAGTAAAATGATACCCGTTAACGTATACTGATATTGAGATGTTAAATTCGAAGACATTCTAATTACAATAGTAATACAAGAAATATGCATGAATGATAATAATAATATACATCAATGAAGCTAATTTGATACTTCTCTTTGAATAAGTTTGTTAACGAAAGAGGATTACCAGATGAATATCTAATTTGATTTAAAATGCATACATTTCCCTGAGAGAAATATCTTTATTGGGGAAATTTTCAGCTTTAAAATGAAGGACATTGTAATAAAGCCATACTTGTTGATTATTTCTCCTAAAGTTATTTCGCGTGTTGATTGAAATATCTGAACTAAAAAGGAGACAATTTAGTTTTGGGAATATATATTAAGTATTGTTATTTTAGAGTTTTCAAAATTCATTCAATTATAGCATATTTATTACATTTTATTGTTCTATGTTTGTTGAATATACATTTTATTTCCAACACAATAATTTTTAACAATGTACAATCATTTGTATCACTTGAGTTTTACTTGCTCTAAAAAAAACATCATCTAAAAAATTGTAATCAGTTTTTTTTATCAATTTTATAGAAGGTAATGACGAATTATGCAGAATATACGAAATAATTATTTTCATAAATATAATTATTTATTAAAAAATTAATTAAAAAGTTTTCACTAATAAAATGAATCATTACATATAGGGGATAAATGTAAGACAATAATTTATGAAAGTTATTTGAGGTGAGAATTGTCACAATTGCTCCAAAAACTATTCTTATCTAAAAAGAAAATGCAGATAATAATAAAAAAGTGATAATTTAGAAAAAATATACAAAAAGAAAGTATTGTTTAATTCACTCACAGATATGAATAATTCTGTTGCTAAAATTCTGAAATTATTGACTGTCATTAAGAATACGTTTTATTGAAAACGAATAGTTAATATTTTTTACGTACCTTACATTATTTTTTCCTTTTTGGACGTAATCTGACTGCTCAGAATAATCTAAAATTTTGTCTAATTACTACTTTTAATTTCTGAATCACTAATGTTAACTAATGTAACTAATGTAAACTAATATTAAAATTCTAATGTTAAACTCAACTTTATTAAAAAAATAAAATTCATATAAAGCACAAATAAAATGTTATAAAAATATTTATTGAAAAATTATTAAAAATACATTAAAGAAAATAAATCTTCGTGAAAATCCAATTGAAATTCAAAATGTTTTCGGCTAAACTCACACGGTCATCGTCAGTGGTAATTTGAGTTTTATTATTTATGTTTTCACTTATTCATCAATGAAAGGTCATAGTATTTTAAGGGTGGTTACAATACTTTTTTAGATAATATCAATATGTTAAACAATAAAATAAAATTTACACTAGCAATAGTACGAGATCACAAAATTGTTATAACATAATGTCCGTAACATAAGGAAACAAAATCTTTATTGCAAAAATTTAAAAAAAAGATTGACGGATTTAGTACCACTATAATTTTTGTTTGAAGTTCGCCTGTAAATTGTAAAAAAGTACTTTTTAATTGTGTGATGTAAAAGTACCATAAACGTTTGTTCAAGACATATCCTAAAAGAAGAACTAGATTTAAATTAGCAATGGAAAATGCAACACCAGCATTTATTAAAAAAAAAATGAACAACAAAAATAAAAGACCACTATTTTTGTTATAAACACATTAGAAGGGAAAGATTAAGTAAAACAAAGTTCTAGAAAAAATATTTATATTTTGTACATTTAATTTTTCTCATGTGTTTTAGAAATTATGAGTCATTCTCTTTCTAAATGTGATGCAAAATTAATCGCAGTTCTTGTCCAAATGTTAAAAAATCGTTTAAATTCAGTATTTGATCCAACTCAAGGTATCTATAGATAAAGGTCACATATAATATGAGTTGATATATATATATATATATATTAATGTAGGTGTTACCTTGGAAGACCGATATTGGAGAATGTCGACTTTCACCGGTGAATGTCAACAAACACCAAATACGTCGGTGAAAGATCGAATATTGCATTACATTCTTGTACATTCCAACCCTCACCGGTGTATGTCGACAATCACAGATATGCTCTGGTAGATGTCGAAAAGGGAGAGGTTTGAATTTCTTTCTCCCTGTCATAATAGTTTAAGTTGTTGCAATAAATAAGATTTGAATCACACAGTTTAGTAAGTTTTTCATTACTATTATTTGATTTTTTCATTTACAACGTACTGTACTCTCTTAAAATGTCAGCCAAAAAATAACTCAAGTTGGACCGAAATTAGCTCGTCTCACGTTTTGAAGGGCAGCTTCTCATAAAGAGTTGAAACAACTCGAGTGAATAAGTTGTTTTAAAATAATTTAAACCAAGATGATTTATTTAAATAAGCAATCAAAATTAAGATGATTAAAGCATTTAAAAAAAACTTCATTCACGATTCAATAAATAACAGCTCTTTCCTGAGAAGCCAAGACCACTCTTTCGTTTTAAGAGTGTATAATTAAGTAATTTTTTAACTTCTATTATTTTCCTTTCTCATTTTGAATGTACTGTATAATTAAGTTTTTTGTTCTCATTTTGAATGTATTGTGTGTTTTAAGTTCTTTAAGTCACTCCTCTCAGAAAGAGAGGCAAAAAATGTATCGCGACGTAAATACGGAGAAAAAATATATAAATCTCGGACATGTTCAACATTCAAAATTAGTGCATCGTTAATGTCGATATTTACCGGTGTAATTCAGAAATAAAGGTATTTAGCAAATATTTCGGATATACACCAAGCGTTTATATGAATATTGACATTCACTGGTGAAAGTCAACATTCTCCAGATTTCGTTGTTTTACCATAACATAGGCATGAAAATGATAAAATTTCAAGACAGAATAAAAGAACATTAAACAGATCTCAAATTAAACAGAGGTCGTACTGCTTTATCAAGAATAGCTCGGATTCAACTTTTAAATGTTGATTTCAGTAAATCGAAAATTACTTTTTGTACAGTTATAAGATAATCCATTGAAATATGTTTTAATAAATACAGATTATGTAAGGATGCTGTATCATAACCTCTTCAGTTCCGAATCTTAAAGAATAATACAAATACTTATTCACTTTTTTTCAAACAAAATGATATTGCAAATGACAGAAAATATATCTTCTCTGTAATTGGACCTTTAGGCGTTTAGTAATTTAGGTTTAAAAATATGGATCTAAAACTACGAATACCTTTAACACATCAATTTATTAACAATTAACTTAAATTAATGCAATCACACATTTTAAAGTTTTAGTCAAACAAATAATCTACGAATTCTCCAAAAATAATTAAAAAAATATTTAAAATATTTACCGGGTGATCCAGAAGTTTCGGGAGTTTTGAAAAGTTAATAATTAGGAAACTATGTATAATACAAAGGTTCTGTTTTCAGATATATGCTCAGGAACATGTGGGATTTTTGTTTAGAATGAATTTTTTTAAATATATATAGTTACCATTTTTAGCAACAGGTGGCGCTGTTGTATAAGACTGAATGTACCTATACCATGCGTTATATAGACACATGAGTTCATTGCGAAAATTCTTTTCTATGATATTGATGAGATTTCGTTTTAAGGGTGGTTTATGTTCAAGCATTTTTTATAAGGTAAATGAAATTGCATTGTAAGGGAAATTTGATACAAAATTTCATGAGCAACTGCAGTGTTTAGACATTGTCTAGACTATGTTTAGACACATCTTTGCATGTCGCACTGTTTTCATATCGTACAATACGTCAAGTTGAAACTGCAAAAGAATCGATGGCCATTGCAAATGTGAAATGCTATGGTAAGAAAGGTTTGAGAAAAAGGCTCATTGGAAGATCGTAATAGAAACAAGAGATCCCAAATGTCTGTTACAATCGTAAATTTGGTAGGATTCTATGCCAATACTCTGTAGAAATCACCAGTTCATGGTGAGTGCAGTAAACTTGTGATATCACGATGAACTGAAATTTCTTCTGAAATTTCTTTCTGCTCTGAGGATACTGTGCACGCTGTTTTGCATCAGCTCACGGCGGTACTTATAAGCCATGAGCGTCATGGTTAAACTTTGTAACCCTTGGACACTAATTCGTCCTTTTAAATGAGCTGTATCATACTATAAAAACAATACTATCAATTCTAGCGCCACCTGCTGTCAAAAAGTGCAACTAACATAATATGTTTTTTTCATCGAAAAAACAAATCCCACAAGTTTCTCAGCATTTCTGTGAAAACCGCTTACTTCTATTGTTTATGGTTTTTTAATTATTAGCATTTCAAAAGTCCCGGGACTTCTGGATCACCCGGTATATATGGAAATTTATCACTTTATTGGTCATAGTGTCTATTGTCTGTTTTTGGGTATTTTGCAAATTTAGATGAAAATATCATTTATTTTATGATAGATTCAGTTTAAATATAGATATTTATTCGTTTGCTTTCAACGGAAAAAAATATACATAGATATATATTCAGCTATTAAAATTGCTGTAAAAAAGAAAAAAAAATCAGACATTATAACAGACGTAAATTTTCCAAGTGGGTGAAAAAATTCCGGGCCAGGATTCGAACTAGGGGTGTATCAGCTGAAGCCACCAATGTTCTTCCAACCGAGCCATTTAGGACGAACAGTGGAGGAGTAATTCACCCAATTAACCTTAACGATCACATAATCTTGTCTGTTACTTGGATAATCTTGTATCATCTCAATAGAATAAATCGAAGGTCAATGTATGGAACTGCGGAAAACGCTGCATACAAAATTATATTAGAATAAGTTATAACACGTTTTTTCAATTGGTAAATCAATTATAACAGATTAAATTTTAGTAGTGTGGGAAAACAGACCGGGCCAGGATTCGAACCAGGGATGTATCAGCTGAAGCTGACATCTATTACAATTGATTTACTGTTTGCAATTTCTAATATAATTTCGTATACAGCGTTTTCTGCAGTTCCATACATTAACATACGATTTATTCTGTTGAGATGATCCAAAGTTTCAGACCTGATTATGTGATTGTTAAGGTTAGTTGGGTGAATTACTTTTCCAGTAATCGTCCGGGGTGGTTCATTTTGAAGATGTTTTGCTCCTTCAGCTGATACCTCCCTGGTTCAAATCCTGGCTCGGACATTTTTCACCCTCTTGGAAAAGTTACATCTGTTATAATTAATTTACCGATTGAAAAAATCGTGTTATAGTTTATTCTAATCATCATCTTTTACGAGGAAAAGAACTGAGATCCCCGAATGGGGACACAGGAAAAGAAGAAGGGTGATATATAAGGAATCTGGAAAGGGTTGGTCCGTAGTAGATAAAAACTTATTTTGTCAAAAATATTAATACCGTTTTTTTTTATCTTTCATACCCCCTCCTCCTTAAATTGAAATATAATGTTCTCCCTTTGACGAAAAAAAAAAACTCATTGGCATTTTTTGTATGAAATTGGTTGAAAGCGTTTTTTGATTTTAATTTACATTTTAATGTATTTCTAATATATTTGAATTTATTTGAAAATCCGTTAAATTTACGGCAAAAACTGCTGGCAGCAATGTTCCCAGCAGTTTTTGCCGTAAAAATTGCAGTAAAATTAGATGTAATAAAAATTACATCTAATTTTACTGCAATTTTTACGGCAAAAACTGCTGGTAACATCGCTGCCATCAGTTTTTGCAGTAAATTTAAGTGTTTTTTTTACAATGTATCTAAAATAAATTGACATTATATACATGCACTTGAAAGCAATGTTAGTACAATTTATTTGTGTTTTATGAGGAATTTAATTATTAACTAATGATTTTATAATAGTTTTATTAAGATAATTATATTTTTTACTCTGATTAGAATAATTATTTCTATTTTTAATGTTATTTAGAACTATACCAACTCTTGAGTATTTTATATTACAATACGAATTCTGCTCTCTTATATCACCTACGTTCTAGAAATAAAATATTTTATGTACGTCGGAAATTAAGTTGGCGAACAAGGCAATTACTAAATGTTTAAACTGTTCACGTGCATTATAAAACCAGAAATTGTTTTAAAAATTCTGATGATTTTTTAGGCATTTGGGAATTACAAGTAAATGACAAGTATTGCAATTCCAACTCCCTTTCAAAAAGTTGGAATGGAATTTTCTACGAAATTTATCAAATGTGAATTCCAATTTCAGTTCTAATTTTTTTTTTTCATTTTACAATGATGCTGATTCACATAAAAGAATTAAGTATCAAGTTTATTAATGCACTATATGCAGTTATACAGCGTTCTACTTTAAGAAATCTATAGACACTTGCATTATTATTTCATACAGTTAATGATTCATTAGATTAATTCATTCAGTAGATTATTCATACGGTTTCAGTGCAAGTTAATTAAGAAATATAATAGTGAAGCAATGGGCAAGAAATAAGCGAGTAAAATACACGTATAATAATTAAAAAACAATATATGAATGCCATATGATTTATAAGGTTTTTTGTAATTATTTCTAAATTAATTAAATAAAAATATATTATATTAACTTTACTTAAAAGTCGATTAAAATAATCAAATAAAAATGTTAACATTTAATTTTATTTAAAATATCTTAGTACTTACAACCCTTAATCAGGCTCTTCCTCAAAGAATATTTGTATAACTAATTTTGTTTATTTATAGTTGGTTGGTTGATTGGGGTTTTATGGCGCAAAGTCCCTTTTGGGACATGCTGCGCCAAGACAAAGTCAAAATAGGAAAAATAATTAAGAGTAAGCGATAAAATGCATAATTAAAAACAATCAAAAAATCTACAGTCCTTAGTTAAAAAGCATAAAATTACCGATAAAATTTGTTAAAATATAGACAATCTACAATAAATATATAAACACAATTTTAAAGAACACAAAAATTAAAAAAGTAAGAGGTAAAATCAATTAAGGCAAGTGCACACAAAGTGCAATTAAAAAAGTAAAAAAAAAATGCAGTAATTGTTTTAAAAAAAGCAAAGCATGAGATGTTGCACAAGTGATATAAAAAATAATTTTAACGGACACAGAATTTTAAAAAATGTAAAGTTAATTAGGAATGAATTCGTCAAAAACAATATTCTCTTCTTCTGTACTCCAGTCGTAAGATTCTTCCATGGCGTCTTCCACGTAATTTTGTAGTAGTTTGGGTTCTTTAAAATTTGTAATAGACAGGTTCTCGTGTGACTTGCGCTGTTTTTTTTTTTTTTTTTTTTTTTTTTTTTTTTTTTTTGTAACAGTCTGCCACTGATGGGAACCTCAGACAGTCTTGCTCTCTTTTTTACTCACCCATCATACGTAGTATAGGGTAAGTCTTGCAATCGTTTTGAAAATCGAAAATTTTTTTAGACGGATTTACACGTTTTAGATAGTGGAGATTCCGAAAAACATATTTTTAGAAAAACAATTTTGCTGTCCGTCTGTCTGTCTGTCTGCCTGTAAACGCTCTATCTCCCGAACAAATTGAGATAGAGACTTGGAATTTTGTATGTAGTTACTATGTAAGAATGGGACGAAGCTTATTTAATATCAGCAACCTCGATTATCCGGAACAATTTTTTGCGGACTCTCAAAAATTCGTTCTGATGAAAGGTATATAAAATTTTTTGAATTTTTTTTGTTCAAAGAAATGGACGTAAAAGGCAATAAAATAACACACATTTTGCATATAGAACGAAGTCGATCAGATTATTAGTTGTCGAGATATTTGTAATCCTGTTTTCCACATTCTTCGATTTTTCATGATCCTGTATTTCATTCAAATTTCAATTCAGAAGTATAT
Organism: Maratus speculifer; assembly: GCA_964019185.1. Taxonomy (NCBI): domain Eukaryota; kingdom Metazoa; phylum Arthropoda; class Arachnida; order Araneae; family Salticidae; genus Maratus; species Maratus speculifer. The sequence goes on along the minus strand of OZ025297.1, from coordinate 178,126,554 downwards.
TGTAATTGGAAATGAGACGCTTAATCCGACGCAGTTAATTGTTAGTTAATAGAATTATTATTTTTGGATTTATAAGTATGTTTCTTTTACGCAGTTCGGTACTACTTAAGTAGTTTATATAGCGTTTTATATAATTTGTCGAAATTGGTACATCAGCAGTTCTTTAATATAGCATTACTAAGTATATTAACAACATTTAAATTTTGTTTATAAATTGCAATGCATTGTATAAATAGTTTTCACATGTTTTATTTTCATATACATATCCATGATGGGTAAGTATTACGGTGGCCCCCAACGACTAGTTTTGGTCGGTTTCACATTTTGAACAGTATTGGGTTTCTGTAAATAAGAAGCAGAATGATCAAGAGTTTTTTTATTAGGTGTAACTGCCTTAGTATTTTGATTACTAAAAGGTTTCGTTAGATTAGAAGCAGAAGGATCAGGATTTTTTTTATTAGATATATTTGCGTTATTTTTAGTTTGGATTTCAGTTGACTTTTTGGGTTCAATAGAAGATTTTTGTGCTTGAGAAGGTTGGTGTACAATAGTAACAGGTTCTGAAGAAGGTAAAGAGCGTTCTAATTTTGGACTTGCAGAACATTTACTTGAACAACTAACATCACGTGCTTTTTCTTTGGGGTAAATGGGTAGATAACATGATTCTGTCTGAGTGCTTATATGTCTTACGGATTTTAATTGCTGCTTAAGTAAACTTAAATAAGAAACACCAACAGATGGAGTTCTGGATTCAATAAGTTTTCGAGCTTCTGGATAAGAAAGATTTTGATTAATTTCAACAGCAAGAACCTCTTTTTCACGATTCCAAATAGGACAGGGGCGAGAGTATGATGCATGATTACCCTTGCAGTTTACATAGCGTTCAGGTTTTTCACATGTTTTACTGTCGTGGCCTATTTCTGCACAACGTGGACAGGTAACAGTGCCACGTCAGATAGTGTTAGTATGCCCATAACGTGGGCATTTGAAACAATAGAGAGGGTTAGGAATATAAGACCGGACTGGACAGCTTAGGTATCCAGATTTAATTCTGGTTGGTAAATTAGGACTATTGAAAGTTAGTATGATATGCTTTGTCGATAGTACTTGACCATACTTACGGATAGTTATGCGACGTGTATCTATTATATCCTCTTCTTTCAAATTGGTAAGAAGTGCATCATTAGTGGTTGATTGATTGATTGATTGATTTTTGACGTCCGATTATCTGCGCTAGGGATATAGGACCAGGGGGTAATGCCCTTCGTGGGGGTCTTTCTAAGGGAACCTAACCCGTATTTACGCAAGGTTCGAAGAAAACCACGAAAACTCCGAACGGTTAGGCCGACAGCCGCGATTGGGTTCAAACCCAGCACCTGCCGTCTACCAGTTGAGAGGTCCGAACCTCTCGGCCACTGGTGGGGCCGCATCACTAGTGGAATATAACAGATCTGGTTCAGATATTACACCACGGGATGTGTTTAAGGTTTTATGTGTTTAATGTACCCTGGGGTAACAACGCCACTTTAAGGTTCTACCAATTTTCACGGCTCAGTTTTAGTTTCTATTTTTCAAACAAATATACAGCAATTGATACAGCAATTCATTGACTATCTATATAAAAAAATAATTTAACAGATATGTATTCATAAAATGTAATGGCGTGATTTCTTGACCAATGCTATTTGGCGTTATTACCCACCTATATCTGTAATAACACCATGCAAACAAAACTATGAAATAAGACGGAATAATTGCATGTAAATTGCCCAATTCTAAAAATACAAACTCTAGAAACTTAGAAATTGACAAATTGCATTCTAAGCTATTGAAAATGTTCAATTTTTTGTGAAAGTGTAAGAAAAATAAAGGTGTGGTGTGGGAGGGGGGAGGATGAGGCAAAAGAATATCAGACCGTGAGCTTCTTTTTGCTTAAAATGGACCGCTTAAATAGAATTATTAGAAACATTGCATAGTTTTAAGTGTGTTTATTTGAATTAGTATTTACTATGTAGCTCGGTCACTGTAGGGAATCAACCGGAGTATTAATGCCAAGGATTGGCGTTATTACCCCGTTATAGTTATTGCGCTGTACATTTTAAATTACAAATTATCTCGAGAAGGTATCCAAAATGTTCAACAACATTTTGAAAGGTTATGAAATGTACTACAAATTTATGTAATTAACAAAGTATTTCCGGATAAAAAAATAGTCTTCACATCACAAAACCTATCTCGCAAATTTTAGATCAAGCCTCAATTTTAGTTGCTTGTAAAAACAATAAGACATATAAAAGAAATAAATTAACTTGATGCTGTTTTTTGCGATTTATATGACCCAAAACCCTTCTGCGCAGAGCACATGAGTGTCATTTACCAGATTATTTCATAATTATGCAAAATATTAGCACTTGGCGTTATTACACCAGACCACCTTATCTAAACAGAGACTAAGAAGGATCCTATTGTGGAGCTGTTTCAGATTAGCTGTGACTATTTAGGTGTAGAGACTTCAACTAGTAGATCTCCAGATTATAATTTTTTTAGTGTATGGCCGTCCCCCAGAACAGGCTGGAAAGTTTTTGCTATGCGGAAAGGTGAAGTTTTCTTGAAAGAGCTATCTGATAGGCTATCAGTTCGTTTAATTACAAAGAAATGCGTAAAAGTATCCTGAACCATTTGTTGCTCTCTACTAGGGAGTGAGATAGTAGGAACTGAAATATTTCCATCCATTATAGAAAAAAAAACAATTCAGACCATGGCCGCACTACCCACTACCGAGCCCAACAAGGGAATGCACATTTGTGCACCAGTGCTACCCAGGGCCCATACGGTCACAAGACAAACCTATGTCAGTGACTTAAGTCAGCTGACCAACCGATTGATACATACGGGTATATTATGCACCTCCCGTCTACCTGAAGCAGAGGCCAAAGCAGTGTGTTGGTTTCCCTGAACTGCCAGGATCCCCCTTTCCATGGACACGGGTCGCCACGCACGGCCAACACGTGGGTGGTTACAATTCTCCATGAGTCGATGTACAGGATGATATCAGCTCATACAGAATTTCTCTGACTTCTGAAAAGGAAACCACAATGAGAGTGAAACAAAGACGAAAGGAAGACAAGAGGAGTAAGAGAAAAAAAAAAGAGAAGGATCACACAGGTGCCCGGGGTTGTGGAGCCCGTGAATACCTAAAGAAGGTATCTCCCTGGGAGCTTGTTTATTTATACAAATACATGATTTCGTTTTCAAAATGAATGAGCCAATAATCATTACAGTTAAATGTAGAAGCAGTTTGTTGGATTAAACTTAATGATTAAGATATATATTATGAGTATCTGCACTCCAATAACTTTATTATTCCACTCTATGTTCATTCGTCATTTTTCATTTTAATTGAGTAGCTTGAAGATCGAATTAGTAGTGTTTAAGATGAAAAAACGGTAAAAAGAAAATGCAGCTTTCCTTGGAACATAAAAGCGCCACCTATTGGGTGATTTGTACTGAAGCATAAATAGCAATATTATTTATTAAGCAATACCTGGGTCTCAAATTTTATGAAAATTCGTAACTTAGTTCTTGGGATAAAGATATCGCAGTAATCGTGAAAAATTCAGCATAGCAGTACCACCTGTTAGGTGATTGACACCATATGTAAAAAGAACTGGTTCATATCACAAATTTACTCAATTTAAAGTTTGCGGAAAACCGCTTTCTCTTCGACAAAGAACATTCTTGAGATAAAGCTACTGCGTATATCGTAAAAAAATGTGACATCGCAGCGCCATCTTTTGAGAGATTTGCATCAAAAACCAATCACAATCAATCTATATCAGGGTCTACCTGAATAGAAATTCTTCTTATTATATCTCTTGCAGTACATCTTGAGATAGAGCTATTTGAAAAATTGTGAAAAATGCATAATAGCAGAGCCACTTGTTGAGATATTTAAACCGAAATATGAACAGCATCATCTCATATCAAGAACTAATGGAATCTGAAGTTTTATAGAAATTCGTGCATTAATTATTAAGATATAGCTGTTAGGTAAATCGTAAAAAAATGCAGCATAGCAGCGCTGATTATTGAGCAATTTACACCAAACACTAATCAGCATACTTTCTGAACTTTCAACTAGTTCTTGAGATAGACAAAATTGATGTCACATACACAAAGAGTCAGAGAACCACAGACTCACAGGCATACATATTTTGTAAAAACAAGTTTTTCGATTCCTTGAACCCTAAAGCATGTAAATCTGTCAAAATACGTGATTTAAAAAAAAACAATCACGAATCTAATACTTCCTTCTTGTAAAGATAAAATAAAGTAAAAATGTATAGAAGTTCCTCCCCCCCCCCAAAAGAAAATATATATATATATATTAAGTCAGTAGATAAATTTTGACATTTTATTACATTTTGATGAAAAAATTATTTAGATTGTTCATTTTTTATTTTCTGTATAATAATTGTTTACTATTCTATAGCATAATAAACAAAACTCGTTTTTGAAATCTTTTTTTAAATGGAATTTGGATTAATCTCTTTATATCTCATAACAGCCTCAGGAAATTAAAAATATAATACTTAATTGCCAAGTAGTTTTAGAAAGCAATTCTGATTTCAGAATTATTTAAGCATAATAATTTTAAAACTTTATTATCATTCTAAATTACTCTCTCGATGTTTATATGTGTTATTCTTTATTCACAAAAAGCATTAAAAATATTTTATGCAGTGAAACTTTGTATATTTAAATGATTAAAGAGAAAACTTAATTATCAACTTGAAATTTTATTTATTAAACATAAGCATGTTTTACATTTTGATTAAAAATATATCTTCTTAAAAAAAATAATACACAATATACTTTTATTGTACATTTAAAAATATAAAACTTAAATCTGTTCGGAATGAATATTTTATTAATAGGTTTGCTCTTTAATGTTATGGCGAATAATCTTAATTCAGCTACTGAAATTGAAAGTTCAAAAGAAATTTTCAGACCAACTTTTTAAATAGATTTAGCGAATACTTTTTTGAATTTAAATAAAGGTAGAAAGTTCATGTGTTAGAGATATTAAAATAATTTATTTTTAAAAAGTAATGCTGTACATATATCTTTTTATTTTATTCTATGTTTATAACAAGAAAGTATAGGATTCGTAAAAAAAATTCGAAGGATTTACACGTTTTATAGGTCAGAGTACCCGAAAAACATATTTTTACAAAATGTCTGTCTGTGAGTCTATCAGTTTGTTCGTCTGTCTGTCTGTGACAAAGAAAATTGGGCTCTCTATCGTAATAACTAATGTTCGGAATTTCACAAAACTTTGGATTTGGTTAAAATATTCTGTCAAAATATAAACTAGATTTGTCTAGTTTTTGGTGTATATTGCTCAACAGATGGCACTTTTATGCTGCATTATTCACAATTTTCAGAATAGTCATAGCTCAAGAACTAGTGCATGTATCTTTATAAAACTTTCAATTTAGTTAGCACTTGATATATCATGGTGCTGATTACGTTTTGGTGCAAATCGATCAAGAAATGGCGGTACCATGATGCATTATTCGTGATTGTCGCAATACCTCTATCTCAAGAATTAATGCATGAAACTTTCTAAAATTTCAGATTCAGTTAGTTGCTGATGAAGATTAGTGTTTTTTAATGTTTGGTATAAATCTCCTTACAGATGCGATTGTTATGCTGCATTTTTCAGTTTCCCAATAAGCATATTTCAAGTAAGATATATGGATTTTTATCAAACTTCAGATTCAGTTAGTACTGATTAGTTTTTGGTATATATCACCTAACATTTTGAGCTGCTATTCGTATTTTTTTTCCTTTTAAGATTTTGCAATAGCTCTATCGCCAAAAATTATGCACAAATTTTCATCAAACTTCAAATTCAATTTTAAGTTGTCATAAGTTGTTGATTTCTAGATTTTGGTTTAAAAAAACCTGAGTGGTGGTGCTGCTATACTGCATTTATCAAGACGTATTAACATGCATAAGAGAGAAGAAACTTTTGGGATTGCCACAGCCAACTTGTTCTTTTTTAAAATTACATTAATGCGTACTAAATGTAATACGGTATTGCATAAATAACAAAATAGCGTTAGATTTGAAATTATTCCTTTTAAGTAAATTTGAAACTTAGAAGGAAAACATTTTCTATTTCACCAAGTTATTTTTTTTTAATTAAATTCCATGAAAACTTTAGTTTTAATAATTAAGTAGCCATATATATTTATGGAATTCGAGATATATTAATAATTATCTATAAGCATTGTATTATATTCATTCTTGTATATATGTTTTTTGATTACTTTTAAGAAGTTTTGAATTTCGCAAGACAGATTAATTTAGCCTTTTGTCTATAGTGTGTGTATATAAGACTATAGTGGTCTAAGTACTTGTCAATATGACACACATTATTCTAAAAGACTAGTTAGAAATTATTTAGACTTGTTAGGAAATTCACAAACTAGCTAAAAAACTATTTCAAAAATTTAAATCAACAAAATGCAACATACTCGATATTCTTCTACTGCCTTGATTACGATATATAGAACTTTCACATATGTCCGAAAAAATAGTTAATAATTAAAACGTATTTCACAAATGGCCACGAACTTGCAGCAATTACCTATCATTAGACATTAATTCACCAAATATTTTGTGTATCCCTGTAAAAAAAGATAAATGTTATTCACACTTTCCTTAATGTTTAGCATGTTTTAGTGTATTTGTTGAGATGTATATCGATTTCAATATGTTTCAAAGAGTGCAACCCTTTATAAGCGCAATTTTTCCTTAAAGTGTATCTAGATGAATTGTTTAGGATAGCCCTTAAAATAGAATAGTGAATTCATTTCGTTTCATTTTATTAGGTGCGTTCGTAATTATGTAAATACCTAGAACCTATAGTTATCGTTCAGTCTGTCCGTCTATCCGCATATAATAGAGAAAAATCTACCCAACATAATCACTTGAAATTAAAAATGCATAATTGCTGCATAATACTGTAGAGTTCTTTAAAATTTTATGAAAAAAGGACGCATAATTTAAATATGGGGACAATCAATAGTATTCCGTTACATTATTGCCAATGGTAAAAAATAGTTTCGAGTGCATTTTAATTCTGCTATACTCTTTTGAACACCACAACATTTACATGCGTTAATATAGAATGTACAAAAATATACATTCTGCACAATATGTGATGCAAGGAATTTTTGCTATTAATCTAGAGAGCCATTCAAAAGTATTCCGTTGCATAAGAGTATAGGAGGAAACATTCTTATAAAAATGATTTATATTTCTTATAAATATGAAAGTTAAATACTGATTTCACTGCAGTAAATCTGCGACAAGACGACATATATTATCAAATACAATGTAGTACAGACAGAGGTTCTATCTAAACTAGCCAAATCGGACACAGCACGAGACTGAGAAGCCCAGAGTAAAATAACTAATAAACAAAAGCGAATAACGAAAACATATTAAGTTCAATGATTAATCTCAACATCCATCGCAATTCTCTCCTTTTTTAGACTCTCCTTTCTCTTTAGACTCTTCTTTAGACTCTCTTTAGACTCTCCTATTCTCTCCTTTTTTAGACAGAAAGAATTCCAGATGAAAGTACATATTAATTTAAAGTACAGGGTCGAATTCCCTACTTCGTTTGTTTAAAAGTTTATTAGAAAAATCGGCCAGCGTAGCGGGCTTAACCTTCTTGTTGCTATATATTACTGTATCGATATCATTCATCAGCTGGGTAAGATGTACATTGACAATGTACATTTTTTAAAATTTGATGAATATCTTTAGCACAACAATTAAACCTGAAATTTTCTTGATACAAATGTATATGAAGTGTAAAGTTAATGTAAGGCATGTAAATTACGAAATCGCCTGAATATACTGCCAGGACATATTTTAGACTGCTAATTAATGTGATGTCGAATATGATATCGAATTTGCTTGTATCGGTATTATATGATGCTATCACATTTAATTACATGTGTGGTCCCTGCGAGTAAAAAAAAATACCTACTGTGCTCTTATCACAATTGTGTCGAATTTAAGATAGTATCCAAGATGTATCGTACAGGTTTAATCCACCAATGTAGTGAATATGGGAATTGCTACATAACCATAACTCAGTAACATGGCGGAACAAATTCTAAAATCGCGACAAGGTAAATGTTACAAAATTTCGAGATAGACACACACGTGTGTGTGTGTAGCAGCTGTTCCAAAAATGACGCGCGTAGTTTAAATGTAATTTCTATTCCATTTCTGTTACTTTTATATTATTTAGTTATTATTTTGTGACTGTAGCTATACTCTTTCAGAAGCATAGTACAGTCAAATTATTTTTTTACGATTATCATATTGTCGTTTATTTATTTATTTATTGAAATTTGTCCACCGGTTTTGAGGCATCTTGTATATAAAAATAACAGTCTGTTGTGCTTAATTTTCTAATTAATATTACTTGGAGTAGCTTCTTTGTGTAAAATGATTTGTATTAAAACTTGTATATATAAACGGGTGATAATTAACATAAAATTATTTCAAAACCATAAAAATATAACATATTTTCCATATACTTTTATCTCCAAAAACAAAACTAAATTCAAAGTCTTTCAATTTATTTATAAGAATAAGTATCTCATAACTCATGTTAAGGGAAAAAATTCATTCTGTTTACAGATATCCATACACACATATTAAAAATAGCAATATTTGTGATTTTTTTCTAAAGATGTCCTTACAAAAGCTTATTATTTTCTTTACTTAGTATTAATTAATAGAGATGCACATTGCTTTATTTTGCTTCGCATAATACTACGAGTGTACATGAAAGGCGTATTCATTCATCGAAATGTGATCTCATTATATTGAATAATATAATCCAAATGCATAAAGAGGGATCTTAATCAAGATATAGTTAGAAGAATTCTTGAAGAACTTAATTATGTTGTAATGATGATAAAGTAGTTGGAATGAAGTACTATAATAAAATAGATAAGCTGAATATAAAAAATTAATAGTAAATAATTTAAAGTTTGTAGAATTTTGGTCTATTTTCCTTACTGTCAAGATATATTAGAACTATTACTGTCAAGATATACTAAAATAAATATTTTATACATGTTATAACTAAAAATTTTTAAAGTATATTATTTAACTTATTCAAAGACTGTAGATATTTAAATAAAGAAATGTTTTTCGTTTATTAATTTTTCTGTAAATATTTTTAAAACATAACACACACTTGGAACTTAAGATCATAATAAAATATTACATAAAAAAATCTTGCAGATTATTATTTATCTATTTTTGGACATTTAACGAAATAACGCGTGATTCGTTTAAAGTCATATGCTTGTTATTTCATATTCGTCAATAGCAATGGCAATTGTAGTGGTTTTCCAAATCAGATGTATATACTGATGCAACTGGAAAAGTCAATATTGCACAACCTGGGTGTTTTATTTTACGTTTTCACACTGAGAATATATATATTTTTTGTGACTAATAAAACTGTGTATATAATCGCTGTATTATTCGGATACTATGAGAACGCTGTGAAAGATTGTCCGAAGACATCAAAAACAACGAGGGTGGAATGTTCTGATACATTTTAGAGAATAAAAAGCGTTGTTTTTAAAATACTGCAGCCATAAAGAAACAAGCATTACATACTATTGTTATAATACTGCTGTAGCAAACTTAAAAAATAAAAATAGAAGTTGCATTTCCTAAAAGTTCTATCTCTTTCAGAAAAAAATATAAATTTATCGCGTCCTTCTAATGCATATATATTTTGGTGTCTTGATAGGTACCCTAAACTAAGTAGAACTTTTATCCAGGATACTTTACGCATTTCAAAACTATATTTTTCAGACATATTTAATGTGATTTTGGAAAAGCAATTTAATTGCGGCTTATTAAAACTCTTGCGTAACGTGTCAAAGTTATTTACCTTCAAAGTAAAGCAAGCTACTTTTTTTATAAACCTCCCAGGCAATCTTAACCAGAAAATAGCAATAGCTTATTAAGCTGATGCTGCATTTTATTTCCTTTAGCAAAATCAGAAAATAAACTCTTTAAATATTTGGCAGTTTTTCCAAAACAAAAACCGCTTTCACATTTTCACATAACATGCTTTCAACATTTCATGGAATTTTCGAAATAAAGGTACATTTAAATCTATCTAATCAATAGGATATGATCTATTTCTTTTACTATTTGTCTTACAGCACATTTAGTTATTTCAGTTTTTTCGCTAACACAAGCTCCCTAATTTTATGGTAAATGAACATATGAGGTTTGTCCATTAACCGACAATCGGTCATGGATCGACAATTTTCTTCCCATTGCTCTTGGTCTTTTTAATATTCTAAAAAGACAACTACTATTATTATATTATTATAAAAATCATGTAGTTATGCAAATTCTTCTGAATACCATTACATTTCAAAAACGATTTTTTTTTTTTTTTTTTTTTTTTTTTTTGCACATGAACATCAATTGCAATTGAAATAAACCAAAACTCTTCTTAGAAGGATATGTTCCGTCAATATTTTTCAATTCGAAAGGAAAATCTATCGTCATTTTTGAAGCATAAATGAAACATACTTGTAGAGTGAAACATACTTGTATGTAAACATAATATGCCGATTAGTTTAATTTTTGACAAAATAATTCAATTGGTATATAATTCATAACAGTTGTGAAATTCCAAGCGAGCGAAAAAAATCCAGGACAAGATTCGAACTAGGGATGTATTGGTTTAAACCGCCAATGCTAAATCAGCCAAGCCTTGTGGAAGGCGATGTCAGTCACAGGACCATTTATTATATGCTGTAATTGTAAACTTCCTAATTGATCAATATTTTTGAAAAACCTTTCAAATAATGCATATTGTTTTCATGTCTTTTACAGAATTTTTAGTTTTTTATCACCGGTTTTTCAAAACATTTTTTTTCCTTAATTGAATCAGAAAGACGCTTCATTAAACAACGTAAAATATGCGATGAAAATTTACGGGTGAGAATAATACATCATTATTGGATTGTGGATACACATACGTGGTATGGGAAAATCATGTTTGGAAAGAAATCATTGCTCATATTGCGTACGGGCAAATGATGGAAGAGTGTAATGGCAAGTTAGCGAATTAATCCTTCAGATGTGTATATATTTCAATAAAGTAAATAAAATAACTCATTTTTAAATATCTGTATATACGTTTGTATAATTATTGTCGTTAAAACTTGCACTCTTGAAAAACTCTAATATCGCTAGAGATATTTTTATATTAATAAAACCGTAAACGTTTTAAATTACTATTCACATTTCGTCAAATTATCTACTCGAACTTTCTAACGTTAAAATCTCTAAGATTTTGAATTCGAAAAAATATGTTAGACTTTTTTAATAATTAAACCCACCTGAATCCGATCTGGAAGAATAACATTCCGCATTCAATCCGAGACAAACCTGAAGCAACTAAAATCCCCTAGAAATGAACTCGTCCCGGAGGGATAAAGGATTTTGTATTAACAATACTGTATTTGTCTTAAATTACTATTTAGATTCCGTTAAAACATACACACTTGACGTTTTATTAAAGGTGGTTTTTAAATATATCCTCGTGTAATAAAATATTTTATTAGTAAAAGGAAATGAGTGAATGTCACAAAACGTATGATTTGGATCATCTGAGATATTGAGAGTAACCACTTATAAGGTAACCATTTCAAGAGATAAATTTATTTTCTATTAGAGAGTAAAAGATTTTCCACGTAAAATTGCTAATTTTTTTTTAACTTAAATAATGATTTAATAGCACAATTAGAAGATCGTTAGTGGCTGTAGCCAATACATTCCTGATTTGAATCCTGAGCCAGATTTTTTTTCATCTACATGGAACTTTACATCTGACATATTAAGCTTATAATGGAAGAAAATTTAACGTGTTTCAGATTAATTTATAAATTCACATATCAAATGATATTATTTTTAAGCTGGAGAAATTACTTTACTAAGATAAGATAAATTTAACTTTTAATAAGAAAAGCTATTAAACCAAAATGTAGATTTTAAAACCCATTTTTTAAGATAAATGTAAATTATGTACATTGTTAAAAATACATGTGTAAATTAGCCACTTTTACGTACGTATATGTGTAAATACATAAAACTACACATTTTTCATAAAATTTACATTCTTGTCATAAGCACTTATCTGTATTTATCGGTTTAAAAGAAATGTGTAAATTGATATTCTTTCAAAAATTCAAACAAGTGTGAAAACTATCGAAATTGTATAGAATTCCCCGAATCACTACCAATGTAAATATACGTACTTTTCCATTACACAAATAGCTGTGCATTTTACCTATTGCACCGAAATATTTAAGAAAAATATGCCAAAATATATGTAATAATGTTACGCATCCATATGTGAAAAAATATAATGCAAGATTCTGTAAGAATAATTAAATTATAAGGAGTTGTGTATTTGCCAATTTACAGGATATTTTACATGATACAAACATTTTTAATGTTTTACAAATCATCGAACATATTGTGAAGTTAAATATTTAATAAGTAATTTATCACAATGTTAACTAAACGTAAAACCGACTTCGTGAAAATTGCCCTTCCAGAACCCCTAGAATAGAGCACCAAGTGCACTATCATTTAAGCTATGAAGACGGTGTCCATCTTAGCATTTCTCACTCATATATGTTGATAAGTTTGCGTCTGAAGCACAAAAATCGAAGGCAGCAATTGCAGCCTTACCAACATATGTGAATGAGAAATGATAAGCTGGGCATCATCTCGTAAATTAATTGGTAGAGCACTTGGAGCGCTATTCCAGGGGTTTTGGGTTCGATTTCCGATTTTGACATTTTTTTTTACTTTCTTGGGTCTACGCTTAGTTAGCAATGTGATAAATCATGAATTAAACATTCAATAATTTCAAGCGTAATTTCATTGCTTAAAAGTAATGGAAAATTAAACATATTATGCAGATGTTTTTCTTATTAAAAATAATGGACAAAAATTGTCCAGTGTTTAAGCTTTTTTATAAATTTCATAAATATTTCAGTTTTCAATTTTAAGGAAAGTTATGAGAAACATAAGTTATCTATTCTAAAACAAAACAATCACTCAAATTAAGAGTTTGATCTCATTACAGTGAGAAAACATTCAGAATTATTACAAAAATACTTTAAAAAAATCATTCAAGTTTACATCGAGTACGATCATGATGAATTGATGAATTTAGACAGAACATGACATCCATTTTCGGAATTATCGTCTCTTGCAAAGTTACAGGATTTCATAAATTGATAATAAGGCTTTTAGAAATGACATATTCTTTAGGTTTTATTTAATATATTTTAGAAGTAATATTGAAGTATCAATCTTTATGCTACTGCATTCCTATAATATGAGAAGGATGAGCATATTGTCGTCTGGAATATATCAGTTATTTCTCATATAATAAATTTATTCATAATGTAATTATGGGTTATGTTAATTAATCGGGACACGTTTCGCTAATTATAAGGTAGCGTAATATGTTGTGATTTTATAATTTTATAAATATTGCCTTTATACAACTTTTTTTTCGCAGAAAGCTATGGATAAACATTTTATTGGTTTCATCATATTTCTCTGACCAAAATTTTATTATCTTTACATTAATTAAATATGTTAGTTCAGGATATCAAAATAAAGATAGAAATTTGAAAGTGTATTTTCAAATTAATTTTTAAAGTTGACGAAATCTAATACTTTAAAATTGTTTTATGTTCTATCAGGTGTAATTGTCAAATTGAGACCTGAAGTTAGCTACAAATCTTACGATTTATTGACCAATTACAATAATTGTTTTGCATTAATGAATTTTATTTAGACTGTAAAAAATGGCAGATGTTTCTGAATATATAAAAATGTACTGTAATCAAAAACAAAAATATACAGTAACCTCTTCTAATTCACTTAAAACGAAAAACTGTTCCTTTCGATCGGTTTCGAAAACTGTTCTTTTACCTTTAAAAATCCCTGAAAACTATTTGTTTTCGAAATTTAAAGAAGAATTTATAAAAATAAATTTTTATTAGTTGCCCTTTCTTTTCGGAAACGTTTCTAATTAGTTTTTACAGTACAATAATCACATTTCTCAAATCAAAATATCACTTTTTTGGACTCTATCAATTCTCAAGTAAACATTTTCAGCTGCATAACTAATTTAGGGCATGCAATTATCGCAAAATAATGTTAATTTTCATATTAATGTTAATACTGTTAAAATTGTATGTTTGTCTATTAAACTTGTTCTTTGAATGTCAAAATATTTTCGTATAAATTGGTAACATCCGAAAGAGTGATATTTTGATTTTAGAAAAGTCATTATTGTACTGTAAAAGCTACTTAGAAACGTTTCCGAAAAGGACGGGCAGCTAATAATAATTAATTTTTATAAATTCTTCTTTAAATTTCGACAACAAATAGTTTTCTGGGATTTTTAAAGGTAAAGGAATGATTTTCTAAACCTTAGGTGAGTTAGAAGAGGTTACTGTATATTTTCGTTTTTGATTACAGTACATTTTTATGTATTCAGAAACATCTCACATTTTTTACAGGGTACGTATGCAGTGTTTCCTTGGATTTGCATTCCCTGCGATATATTCTGTATTTTTTATGATAACAGACCAAATGGCTAATACATACGCCATTATCAAAAAATTGCCTGAGTGAATTAAGTATTTGCCCAGTTACTAAAGTGGTCTCCTTTTAGGCTAAAAGTCCCTGCTTAAACTTCTGGCCTGGAACATTTTTAAAATTCAAATTCAGATATACAACTAATATATTTTTATTTACAAATTTGTATAATTTCTTAAATTAATGAAGTGTGTTTTATGTTATTTTATAGTTTTATTTTTTTAACAAATCATGGAAAGATTATTTGGCTGAATTGAATATTAACATATACTACGTAAATTTCTCTCCGCACATTAAAATTCTTTTTTAATTTTATGTAATGCAATTTCTTATGGTATATTCTAATAAAAAATATCCTTAGAAGTATTTTTATGATATATTACATTTCTAATAATATAAATAAAGAAAAAAAAATTAGAATTTCAGATTATCATTTTCTTGGCAAGTCACGCCTTGATGTGTACCAAGTAGAGGGTCTTCTTTTAAATTGCATAAAAAATGTTTATTTTTTTATTTTTTATTAATATTTATACCTTGTACAACTACTCTATGAGGTAAGTAACAAATTTTATATTTCACAAATAATTTCCCGTAAGTAAATATGATTGTTACTGAAATGATTGTCATTTTCCTGTCATCTTTACAATGTATCCCACCGAAATAAAGACATCATGAATTTGTACCGTAATTCGACAGGAAACAAAACAAATATGTAAGGAAAGACTATACAAAAATGCAGATTTACAAGGGACAACTCTCTTCCTGCCCCATTTGGTCAGTAAAAAAAAATGAATGTGTAAAAAAAAGAGGCAGAAAAAAGTGTCTACTAAAGCCACTACTGTTAATAGCCAATATATTCGCCCTCCTTATATATGACTTGATATATACGATGTAGCATTTACTAAACCTTGGATGAAAGTATTATCAATTTTATACAGGCCTCAATGATAGCAGCCTTCAGTTCTGCCACAGATTTGAAATTCCTGCCATTGGTATCTAAAGCTCTACTGAGGATACTCACACATTTTCTTGTGGATTTAAGTGAAAGTACAGGGCATGTCATTCCCTGACATGTCCTTAATTATCCAAAAATCATTCCTGAGAAAACTTTACAAAGGTCATGGGACCATTTTCCGGTTGAAAAATCCAGTTTAGGCCACCAATTCTCTCTTCAGTTGGCAAAAAATAGGTTTCTGGAAATTCTTGGTAATTCGTAGCCAATATGTGGGCTGAGGGAAGAGCCAGATTATGTTTACCACCATAGTCGAAGCTTTCAAAAACGGTTAATAAACCCTCATCCACTCATGTTGAACCTGCTCATGTTAGAAGCTATCCACAAGCAACGCAGAGTCGATGGATCAAACTATCATCAAAGCTGGAAGGGACAGGGGCATCTTGTTATATTTCCAGAAAAAAAATTTGGATGGCTTAGACTGCCTTGCTTTCTTTTGACATGTCATGAGGAAAGGATAGGAAAATTTCTCCAAAAGATCGCACGATGGAGTCTTATTAATAGTGTTGTAAAACATCAGCTATGGTGGTAAACTTAACCTGGCTATTCGTTCAGATCGCATCTTGGCTAACAATTATTAAGATTTGCCAGAAAACCATTTCTTGCCAACTGAAAAGGGAATTGGAGGATTAAATTGGATTGTCCAGCTTTAAAACGGCCCCATATCCTTTGCAAAATCTTCCTGTGAATAGTTTTTGGATAATTAAGGACATGCCATGGAATGACCTGCCCTGTACTTATATCTAAACACTCCAAAAAATGTATTGGGTATCCTCAGTAGAGCTTTAAATGCCAATAACAGACAGTTCAAATCTAGGGTAGAACCGAAGGCTGCCATCATTGAAGACTGGGATAATAAAAATGCTACTTCTTCCAGGGATTAGAAAATAGTTTGCCACATTGTATATTTCAAGTCATATGGAAGCATGACACATATATTGGCTTAAAATAGGTAGTGACTTTATTTTGGCGGGATATTTTTTGTCCCTTTTTTATATATTAATTATTTTGTCTGACCAAGTGGGGCAGAGAACTAAATATTCCTTGCAAAGATGTATTAGTTATATAAACTTTCTTATTATATTTGTTTCATTCTCATTGGTTTGTTTCCTATTCAATTATAGTACAAAATCATGGTGGCTTTATTTTTCGTGGGACACACTGTATTTTAGTTCTTTATCAGGTATAAATATGGCGCTTTAGAGTAATTCTTCTTATTTTGGGACAGTTTCAGTCAGAAGTAGTAAAATCATAGCTACCAGCAAGATTGTTTTGATATTTCTTTGAAAATAATGGGATTAATGTCTTCGTAAAAATTGAGTAGCCTTTTATTACCTGGTGTAAAATGCCGCGATATGATACAGGCAGATTAAAAAATATATGTATATATTAGAAAATTAATTTATAACTAGTATATTTTCAGTAAATAAAAATACAGTTTTCAAACGAATGGCATTATAGAGTGTATTCGTTTTCGATTTGATGACGTAAAAATCGTAAAAGTGAAAGTGAGTCTTCTTAAAAAAATAAATAAATTAGCAAACAAACAAAATTTATTATTCAGAAATTTGTTATTGTCGATGTCATGTCATTTTTAGTCAAAGGCATGTTTTTGCTTTATAGTATACATTTTTCTATCATTTTAAATGTTTTCATATGATTATTTATAAAAAAAGTCAATTTGTGTCTTATTTTCTTTGTTATTGTTGGTAAAATACAATAATCATTAAATTGAATCCTTTCATTGAATTCCTTAAATAAAAATGATTGAAAATGGTTTTTTTAAATTAAAACCTGATTTTAAGTATTTTTGTCATTTATAATATTAAAAAAGTGATACATTTATCGCCAGTAAAAATAAGTAAATAAGTAAATAAATAAAAATAAAAACATTATATATAGCAATATAAAGTGTTTTCTACACAGTTACAAGTCGTAATCCACTTCTTCTTAACAGGCGGAGTTTCTTTTTTGCCAAATATGAAAACATATTTGAAAAAAAATAAAGATTTTGAAATGAAAGATGTCAATTTTTTTAATTTTTTTTTCTACTATTTGGAAAATAGTTGTTGTACTCGTAGAGAACTGCGAAATCTGATCTATAGCTGAATGTTTTTATAGGTCGGGTTCCGCATTTTTTTTTTTTTTTTTTTTTTTTTTTTTTAGTTTTCTAATTGGTCCACAATTTAATGTCCAAAACTGGAGTACTTCTGTTGCCTCAATGGCAAAAAAAAAAAAAAAAAAAAAAAAAAAAAAAAAAAATGAATAAAAACTTTTAAAAAATAATAATTTGAAAACAAATTGTAATAAATATTTCAAACAAATTTCATTTAAAAGTGAATTTTTTCTATACGTAACGGTGAAAAAATTTCAAATGTGCGATGTTTAGAAATTTAAAAATTTGCAGTTCCGAAAATTATAATACTGAAATTTTATTTAAAATTTGTTTACGATAGGCCCAGAATTTTTAATTTTTAATAAATGTCGTACGTAATATAAGCCGTTCAGAAATCAGTCTGATTAACGCCATGAAATAAAAATGCACATTTTAAACAGTTAAAATTGTGTACCTAAAGCTACTTTTTTATTATTATTGCTCTAGGAATATTAATGTATAAAGGATGTCGTACGTAATATATGACTCGTTATGATCATGATAAAGATGATGACTGTTATTAATATTAATTTAAAGTTAGAATTTATTTATACGTCTTTAAAATTTTAGTCTTTGAAAATATCATTTTCCAAATAGTCGTTGTAATTTTTTTTTTAACAACGAACTCAAATCATGATTTAAGGTGAAGCGCTTAATGTCAATGACCACATGCCATATTGCAGAGCTTTTTAAGCATTTAAAATCTTGATGTCATCTTTCATGGAATGAAAACAGCCAGATGAATATATAGTTAACGTATATTCATTTCTAATAAAATTAAGAACAGAAATCTAATAGGTTTTTGTAATATTGTCACTCACCAACGGAATAGAAGGTTTAACTCAATTATGAATTTGTTTGATTGTCATAAACTCAACAATTGGAACAATTTCATATAAAAAAGTATTTAAATTATTACTTTGTTTTACTACACCTAAACTATCCTCTGCGATATTCATGCACAAAGAGGGGTGGCTACGAAGAAATAACACACTATACAGAAAGGTGTTACTGTGATAGATATGAATATTATATATTCTATACACTGTTAAAACTTTTGCAGCACTTTGTCCAGTTATTTGACCGTTTTTATTAAAACTATCGTAATTTAACTGTATTCTGACTATATTTTTCTCATTTTATGATCAGAATAGAGATAATTTACAGTTAAGTACCCTTTTCTCAAAAAACGGTCGAATGATTCGACAAAATGCTGCAAATTTATAACAGTGTAGACTCTGATAAGTAAATTATTGAAATATATACCACAAAATAAATATCGATAATATTGATTCTTAACATCTAAATTATGTAACAATATTGCTGTTTAACTTAATTGTGTGTGCACATAAATAAAAATGAAACAAAACAAACCTCACTTTTTAGAATCTATATATATATTAAGCTAACGTGTGCAGCACAAAAATCACGATCATTTGTTAATTGTTTAATGGCAGCACCTGAATTAAACTAAAATAATAGGTTATTGTGTAAAAGTAATTTAAAAGGATTTAGTCCTAGGTCAATCTGATTTATTTACATTTTTCTCTGTCGCTGCAATTACGGAGTTTTAAAATATTATTATTTTTAGTTTTCTGTTACTAAAAACAAAAACAAAAAGTCAGTTTAAAATTAAACCTATGGATTATAAATGAAATGAGTGAAATGATTATATTTTAAATGAAATTAATGAAATACGAAAAAATGCCACGGGAATATTGTATGGCGAATTATCATCTGTGCCCGGTCAGTATAAAAATACCGAGTTTTTTAATTTTCTAGCAGAATTTTCTGATTTAGCACATATTTCAGCAGGTAAAATTAAATTATGAATAAACGTATTATGATGCAATGCTTAGTATTAATTTAAATAGAACCAAGCTGGTCACCAAGGGCGGCTAGTATTATGATAATACTCTTTTATGAAACATTCATTTAGATAATCAGATAATGCAATATAAAACTGAAACCGCTGAAATGGCAACAGTAATATTGCTTCTCAAATCTAAACTGTATAACAGTATTGCTATTCATTTTCATTGTGTGCGCGCATAAATGAAATAAGACTACAAAACTTCGCTTTGCAGACATTTATGATAACAATCTTATCAAACATTAACGAAGTTAATCAGATAACACACTAAAAAGCTGAAACCGTTGAAATGGTATGGATCATATTGCATCCAAATAACATTACAGTATTGCTTTTCACATTCACTGTGTCCACACATAAATTACACAAACTTCGCTTTGCTTCATATTATGATAATACTCTTACCAAGAATTGACAAAAATAAATCAGAAAAGGCTATAAAAAGGTGAAGAAACTCACATAGTAGATTTCTTTTGCTACAAGGTTTTTACTATTTGTTACATTTATCCCTTGTGATATTACATTTGCCGAACTATATTCACTTGTGTGACAAAAATTTTAACTTCAGGACTTTTGACAATATATATATATATATATATATATATATATATATAGTAACATTTGAATTGTACTACGGTAATTATTAAATTAAAATATTAAACATGAAAAATCAATCAATGCATAGTAGCATTTGAAATAATATTTTGCATAGATTCCCGAAATGCGATTATCTAAATAGTTAATAGCCGACAACAAAAAAACATTTTAAATTCAGATTGAAAAATATAAAATAATTGAACGCGGCAAAAAATAAAAAAATAAATAAAAATTCCATTAAACATTTTAAAATAATAAGATAAAAAAGAATTTTGTATAGTAATAAATTGGCTTTTAAAAAATCATATTAGTATTATTTTGAGGAAAAAACGGTACCCATGCTTTATTTAAAGCATTAAGTAACATTTAATGAAACTTACTTTTTCTTTTGAAAATTTTTAAATGAAGTAATTGGAAATATTTTAATTTTTTGTAATGTACTTAAAAAATAATAACAATAAAGATCACATTTCAAAATGATTATAAATTAATTTATGTTACATTGTTTGAATTTAATCGAGAAGAAAAAACTTCTTAAAAACTAATAACGCAATTAATTTATACCATCTGAGTAAAGAATATTCCATTCAGTGGGATAAATTGTTCTTAAGTAGATACTGGATCTACTTAAGATTGGATACTTTTTACAAATTTTGTCAATAAATTATTTTTTTGATAATACTGTGTAAAAAATAGTTAATAAAGAAATATAAAAAGAAAAAAGGTATTACTCACTAGATTTAAGAACTAATATCTGAAAATAAAATAAACTTACTATTAAAATAAATTATATACAATGAATAGTAAGTAAATTAAATTTAAGTGACAGCTGAAAGGAATAATGAAACACAAAAGTTATGCCCTAACTTACAGTGTAAAAATATTATAAATGTATAGTAAATAATTGAAGTTTTTGTTTGAATAGATAATGTTAAAATCATTTTAATATAATAGACAATTCTATGTTCATGACCAATTTAATTTATCAAAATCATATATTAGTGCAGTACAATATTGTTTAAAAATTCATTCAAATAGAGAAAATTAATTTAAAACTTTTAATAAATAATCTGTTCTGAATAAATTTGCCCATCCGCATAACTGACCTGAAAGAAAACCGACGGTTAGTCGCTTAACAGAAAAGCAGGTTAAAGCGGAGAAATAGAAAAAAAAATAATAAATATGCATGTTCAATTTAATTTATTGACCCGTACGACGTATTTAGCTTTTCTATTTGTGTAGTTTTAAAAATCTACATATTTCCTATATTTTCTGAAATGAAAAATAATTGTAATTAATAGGATTAAAAAAAACTACTAATAATATTTACTACTGATACTTATGATAATCATGACTAATGCAGCATAGCAGTACTACATGTTGAGTGGTTTACACCAAAAAGTAATCATCACTAAATTGTACAGAAGACTAAATGAATATAAAGTTTCATGAAAATCCCTGCATTGAATCTTGAGCTGAATCCATTGTGGAAATCGTAAAAAATGCTGCATACCAACACCACCTGCTTGGCGATATGTACCAAAGACTAAAGATCTCTAGTTTATATCAAGGTCTAAGTAAATATAAAGTTTTGTGAAATTCCGTGCATTTGTACTTGGGCTAGAGTTCCCACAGAATTTTTGTCACATTCAGATTCAAGAGGGACAGACTCACGGGTAGACTTTTTCTAAAAACAAATAAATCATGTTCGGAAATTTCTAAAGGATGTAAATCAATCGAAAACCGAAAGTCTACATTATGTAAATTTTAGTTAGTGAACCATAGAGAAGCCAGTGACTTTCTTATGTTGAAAGCAAGATGCCTGACATTTTGCAGCAAATATCTCCATCTTTTTAACATCATGGGTTCCAGGAAGGTGTTAATCACTGCTCAACATAGCATAGAGCACACGCTAACGCTTTTACATCTTCCGTATGAGGAATATTAGTAGTGTCAATTTCAATAGGACCATCAACAAGATGGTCTTTGTATTAAACAACATCACTTACAGTCCTAAATAAATCCTCTTCAAATAATATTTCATACGTGCTTTATCAACAACTCTTACAAATCTTTTACGGTGGTATGTTCGCATCTTTCAAGATGTAAAATGCTCGAGCAAAGCAGTTTGCAAACAGATCCGATATTATGTAGTTCCCTGGGTGTGTGTATGGAGGGGGGGTTATATTTTTTACCATTAATGACACATGCTATAAAATTACTCCGGGGGAGTGTTTTTTCGAATTTTAATTTCTGTTAATGTTTGGGATAAACTGTTGAACCATAAGATTTTTTTTGTAAATCTTTTTACAGGTGGCACTTTTAAGCTGTGTTTTTTAGGATTTACACGATTTTAAAATTATACATATTTCTGGAAATAATGCATAAAATTTTATATCTTTATAATTCTCCTGATGGAGACAGATGACAATCTAAGTTTTAATATGCAATTAATATGAAAATTAATACGAAATGTAATTAATATGAAATATTAATTAATATGAAATATTAATATGTATGATATAGAATAAAACTTTGGGATTGGTACTTCCGTCTAGTTTTATCAGATATATGTACCCCAAAACAATTATTTTTTATAATTTAAATACTCGGAGCTTAATATATTTTTATGAGACTAAATCATATATGACACTTTTATTCGTTGCAGTCTAGAAAACATTTTGCTAAATCCTCTCTTTCACTTCTTGAATAGCAAGGAAATTTGAATACTCCATAAATATGAAGAATTTATCTGGGCCGTTTAGAGATTGCACTTAATAGCACTAGACTTACAAACTGCTCTTGACATTTTGAAAATCTGAGAATGTTTTTCCTCTGTCCGGAGTAAACAGTTGGAAACAGATTAAAAATTCATAGTCTCATAATTCCATCTTGTTATTTCGTCTGAAAATGTCCATTCCTCGAGCGAGCATTCTCTCTTAGTGATCCATAAAAGTTTATTTTTACTCTATTCTGTATAAAAAAATATTGGATTTGTGACCTTTTGTGAATTCTGGTTTTCAACGGATTCACAAGTTTTAGGGGTCAGACATTCCAAAACACATGTTTTTACAAAATGTGTATCTCTGTCTGTATGTTGGAGCTCTATCTGAAAAATTAACGCACGGAATTTCACAAATATTTAGATTCAGTAAAACTTTGATATAAACTGTATCTGATTAACTTTTGGTGAATATCACACAACAAATGGCGCTGCTATGCTGCCTTTTTAACGATTTTCTCAATAAATATATCTCAAGAGCTAATGGACGAATTTTTATAAAATTCCATATTCTCTTGGCCCTTGATACAATATGCTAATTATTACTTTTTATTGCAAATCTCCCAATAGGTGGCGCAGCTATGTGGCATTATTTATGATTAAGCTCTATCTCAGGAACTAAAGCATGAATTTTCATCAACTTCATATTGAGTTAGTCCAAGATATAAATTAGTATCCTTAAGTTTTTGGATTAAATCGCTCAAGAAATGTCACTGCTATGCGGCATTATTCATGATTATAGCAATAGCTTTATCTGAGGATCTAATGCATAAATTTTCATCACATTTCTGATTAATTTAGTCCCTGATATAAAAGTGTACTTTTTAGGTTTTGGAATAAATTACTCAATGCGTGGTGCTGCTATACGGCATTATTCATGATTATCTAAATAGATCTATATCTGGAACTAATGCACTAATTTTCATCAAGTTTCAGATTCAGTTAGTCCCTGATATAAATTACTATTCTTCACTTTTTGGAGTAAATTGCTCAACAGGTGGCGTTGCTATGCAGTATTATTCATAATCATTGTAATAGTTCTACTTCAAGATCTAATGCATAAATTTTCATCAAACTTCACATTTAATTATATCTGGAAATAAGTTGTAGTAGATTAGATTTTGGCATGAATTACATAACCGATGACATTGCGACGTTTTATTTTTATTGAAATATAAACGTGGATGAGATCGAAGAAACTTTTGGAATTTGTCACATCTGGCTACTTTTAGTATTGTCAAATATTTTGGAATCATTTAAAGAAGGACTTTTGATTATCAGACTCCATATACATATAGTAAAAAACTTGCATTCACCCTTAACATACACTTATATAAATATTAAACTGCTTTACTGTTGTAATTAGATGAATTTTATCATAGATTTCTATTAAGTTGAGATGTAATGAAAAAACGATAATTTACGTGAGCACTTGTCATCATTAAAGCAATGAAAGTTTTGAAAAAGCCACCTTTGTACAAATCAACTAGTAAATGAGAATAAAGTTATTTATAAACATTTTCATCTGTAATTTTATCATATTTAACATGTAATTATTTAGTTTAAGAATGTCCGGGACACATTTTAAAAAAATTATTTATTACTTCGAGTTAAACTACAAGTTAAAATTTTAGTTAATTAATCCCTCTTAATTCAACCCCTTTTCCATTTAGTTACACTTCCATTATTAAATTCCAAGCAAAGTTCCGGGCAGCTATATGCCAAGAAGAACCCGATCAAGTGACCATTGAATTTTGTATAGTAGGAATTTTTTACCCATTAATTTTCTCTACTTCTCAATGTATAGTTTGAGGCTAAAGTTAAATTATGGAACTCCTTTCCCAGTTTTAACATTCTTGACGATTTACTGGCACTCTAATATATTGTTTTAAACATCTCATCCAATTTTTACTCTTTTTGAAAATGTTAGTCTAATAGTTAATTTTTACCTTATGCTTAATCTAGTCTAATTTGAAATCTAAAATGCTAAAAACAATAACTTTTTTACTTGTTTTAATGTTAAGGCCCCCTGCTCTTTACTACCACTCGTTTTCCTTTGTGCTCCCTTAAAAACGTTCCGATTTATTCACTTATTTAAAAAAAAAAAACTTTTTAAGTCCTCCATCATCCTCCAGTCATTTAATGCAATCACAGTAATTTTTACAGACTTCAACTATCGCAATTCTTGAATGTAATTCTACATCATGTGGCTTTTTTAGCAGTTTGTTTAAGAAGCGATCTGTTTCAAATACAATTTTCTTTAACTAATTTCAACACCCTCTTAATTCCTTAATTACTAAAATGTTTTCTAGTTTTGTCATAATAATTGTTTTTTTTTAAATCACCAGATCTAAATAAAAAATAAAATCTTGAAATAACGAATTTAATTTGTGAAATGATGTCATTGAAAATCTTAATTTTCCATCAAAATATTTTATTGAGTTCTAGAAATGTGGTATTTTAAATGAAATTTCGTATTTGTTTGTAGTAATATTAGAATTTTTCTCAAAATTTAGAGTGTTACCAAATTTATTTTTTCCCTTCAGCCCCTCAAAGTAAAAAAAACAGTTAAAATGTATTTTTGCAGCTTTAATACGGCACTTTTGAGTGAGAAACAGTCAATAAATATTAATAAATATATATTTTAGAATTCATTGAGTAATATTGGGATAGTTTTTACACTTAAAACGTACATACGTAGGACGAAATTTTATGTAATCATTATCCTTTTAATATTATAGGTACATTTTTACAAGTGCATTTTATGCAATGTTTAATATAATTAAAATAACATAATTATTACACAAATGAAATTTAAAAAGAAAAAACAAAGGATGATGAAAACAAACATCTTTAAACATCGTAAACAAGTAAACTTAAACTTTGTATATTTAAACAGCGTTCGAAGAAATTTTTCGCAAAATTTATATACATGTTGAACGCCAATTTAATTATTCTTTTCAAATTAATATTAAAATAAAATGCGTTTAATTTATAAGACCTCCAGTCGGCGTTGTGTGGTAGCGGGTCGAAAAATAGCAGCAAGAGGCTGGATCAGATTTCACTAGAATTTATTTAGTTCATTACAAGGAAATCCATTCCACTTATAACAAAATAAAAGATGGGTTCTCCACAACAGATTGAAAAGATTGTTCGTACTGAACTTGAAATGGCTTTACCGCCACTCGTTAATATGATAAAAGTTTATCAGGAGTTGTTCTCCACAAGTTCTTCCACATAGGCATTAACCGCCTATTAATTCTTCTCCCAGAGTAAAACACTGGTCACTACTCTCTCTGACTACGAGGGCCAACTCCCCCGTCTCTAACGCTCCGCATCCGAACAGCAAAAGAAGTCCCTTAGAGCATCCCCTCGCTCTATTTATCCCGTTTCCCCTCATCCATCATTCCTTGGGATGACCCGCCTCTTTCACTCTTGCACAGCGGTCGCCTTGGAGAAATATCTTTCTCTTACTTGTGGAAATCATCGCCATAGCGGTCTCTCTCAACACTTTAAAGGCTCATCTTCCGCGGGGTCTAAAATCGGCGGAACGACCATATGCATTAATCGAAGAGTTCACTTTAAGTGCTTTATGGAAATCGGCTGACTTTCTTATGTCTACTTTGAGAGTGGAGAAATATGTATTTCTCCTTCTGAGAATTCTCCGGGATTCCCGTCCTGGGGGGTAATTTTGGAAGCGTGGGAACGAAATTCATCACAACACCCCTTCCGCCAGTCTGATATTGGGCTGCAAGACACAATATCTGTAAGGGAAAGGTTAGCTCATTAAACTTGGGTGGCCCCGATACATTTTTAAATCTTTAAAATCCCTTTAGTTTGTTTCTGTTTTTTTTTTATTTAACAGGATCTTTCCCTTCGGTATCCGTTTAATTTATCTACACAATAAAGTACACAATTATAAATTACAAAATACAGATAATTAGCATGAAAACATATATACAATTGGATTTTCTGATAGATTTTACTCTATCCTACTTAAATAATCCACATGGGGTATGTCCTTTCCTGGACGATGTTTTATAGCGTAATGATAGGGTTGCAGGGTGAGTGTCCAACGTAAAAGGCGAGGGTTATTGCCTGCGTTATTCTTTAAGAATATTAAAGGATTATGGTCGGTTTGTATAGAAAACTTCTTACCGTCAATATAATGTCTTAGCTTCTTTATTGCAAAAATTATAGCGGCGCATTCGCGTTCTGAAGCGCTAAAATTCTTTTCTACGTCTGTGAATTTCCTACTTAGAAAAAGTATCGGATGCTCTTCTGAGCCTTGTCTCTGGGCCAGTATTATACCCATAGCCTTTTCTGAAGCATCCGTTTGTATTATAAATTCGGATTCATAATTGGGGGCGTATAGCACGGGATCTTCAGTTAATTTCTTTTTTAATTTCTCAAACGCTTCCTCCATTTCGCTGCTCCAAACTATTTTTTCCCTTTTGTTTTTTCCTTTTAAAGCACTCGTAAGAGGTTCAACGATGTCGGCATAATTTTTTATGTACCGGGCATAATAACCTGTCATTCCCAAGAATCTCCTTATTTCAGTTTTGTTTCTCGGTGTTGGCAGATCTATGATAGTCCTGATTTTGACATCTGAAGGTTTTCGTTGCCCCTCCCCGACAATATGTCCGAGATATTTTACTGTCCTTTGTGCGAATTTACATTTTGCAATTTTAATTTTCAACCTAGCCTCCTTAATCCTAATTAAGACCGTCCTTAAATGTATGAGATGTTCCTCCCAAGTGTTGGAAAATACTGCTGTATCGTCCAGATAAGGAAGACAATATTCTTCTAGTCCGTGTAATAATTTGGACATGAATTTAGAGAATCTATACGAAACCCCTATTAACTGGTATGGGTTACATCGGTCTTTAAATTACCGTCTTCCCCTATTTTCTCGAAACTGTAACTGTTTGAATCGACGGATGGAAAATCTATTTCCAGATCCGGGGATTCTTCAGAGCCGAAAACTTTGCTAGGCAAAATATATACTTTTTCTACGCGTCTTACGTATGGTTTCAGCAAATTAACGTGGTAGATTTGTGATTTCTCGTGTCGCCCTGGGACACTCACTAAATAATTTATATCTGAAATTTTCGCGTCGATTTTTCCCGGCCCGGTCCATTTAATAGACTTCTTATTTCGTTTGTTCGTGGCTAGTACTAAAACTTCATCGCCCGGCTCGAAACTTCTTTCAATTGCCTTTTTATCGTAATCGTATTTCTTTTTCTCCCGGCTGTTCACCATGTTTTCGACGGCAAGTTCCCGGCATCTGTTTAATCTATTTACCAGATTGAATACATGCTCCGTAACTAATTCGTGTTCGGGACCTTCCCCCGCCACTGCTCGAACAACAATGTTTCAGGCGTTCTGAGATTTCGGCCGAAAACAAGTTCTGCCGGACTGAACCCGGTTGATTCATGGACCACCGTCCCAAGTGCAAATAGGGCGTGAGGCAAATTTGAGTCCCAATCCTCTCCATTTTCTAAGCACAAAGACTTTAATAATTTTTTAACGGACCGGTGAAATCTTTCTACCATGTTTGAGCTAGGCCTACACACACTAGAATGTCTTAGTCTTACTCCGAATTTATCTAAAAACGTAGTCGTTAGACTGGAGATGCTTCCTAAATCAGTTTGTATTTCAGTTGCATATCCTATTCGACTGAATACAGTAATTAGCGCTTCCACAACCGTCTCCGAAAGCATGTTAGGAATTGCAATCGCTTCCGCCCATCGCGAGTATACACATAAAGCTTTTCCCACTCCCGTGTGAGAAGAAATCCCTTCTTGACAAGCCGTTAAAATTCCTTGTCTAAATTTCCAGGGTATAATCAATTAGTTCCTTATATTTCCTCTATAGTCAGTTGACTTTCGCACAATAATAGAGTTATGAATTTCGTAATGCGATTTCTTTTTTTCCGCTTTCTCGCGTACTTCATTTAATTCTACCTCATCTTGTTGAGCTTTCACGAAATCCGCCTTTTTGACTTCCCCTAAAATTAAACACGTGTCTGGTTCCAGCTCTGGAACAATCAATACATCTTCTTCCGTTTGAGATGTCTCCTCCCCTTTTTCGGAAGAGCTTTCGTACAATACAATAGTAGCATCTTCAATAGGAACTTTGGGATTGTTTGATACAATGCCTTCCCTTTCTTCCCCTTCCAGAGAACCCGATTTTTTCTCTTTCAGAATTGATTTAGTCTGATTGCGGGTGAGAACGGCATTTAAAACTGCGGGATTATTTTTTTCCTTCCTCAATTAATTTCTGAGTATCATTTCCCAAAATATAGTAATCCATGTCAATTTCCTTTTCTGCTACTATAGCTTTAGTTCGGATCGAACCTGCCCCCTCAATTTCTAAATTTATTATCGCCGTAGGTAAACGACGTACATCATTCATGAGTGGTTGCGTAATCCAAACGTAATTCCCGTCTAGTTGATCAGGTTTAATTAATCGTCCTGGGATGACATCTTGGCAGGTCCCAGAATCTCTGAGTGTAACTATTTCCTCTCCATTAATTTTTGCGCGACCCAAATAAGGTTGGAAACCTTTTTCGAATTTAGTTCCGTCGCTAATATGTCGAACATTCGTTACAGGTTTTTTATTTTTTTCATTCTCTGGACAATCGGCCTTCACATGGGAAAAACTAGAACACAAAAAGCACTTCCTTCCACTAGGTCGTTCGAAAACCCGTTGCCGTTCTGTGTTATCATTTCTCTTCCTCCAGTTGGTTTCAGTTTCGTTTTTCCTTTCTCGCGATTTGTCATCAAATTTTGGTTTATCGCCTCTCTTGTCTATTGCGTTTCCGGTGTTATACGATTTTTTTTTGCGATACCTTAACAGCTTCGTATTCATCTAATTTTGTTGCTAGAGTTAGGGGATCCGTATAATTAGCCCAAGAGTCTATGAAGTGCTCTCTTAGTTCCGTGGGGGCACGACGTTTGATTTGGTCCGTTATCAATAACTTTTTCAGAGCCGAAAAATCTGAAATTCCTAAACCGTGTAACCATCCTTCGAGAAAACTGTCAAGTTCAAAGATTAAATCTTTCCATGGGCTTCCAGGATTTTTAGCATGCCTGTTTAATTTTACCCTATAAGCTTCAGGACTCAGCCTATACCTGGCCAGAAATAATGCTTTCACATGTGCGAAATTTTCAATTTGGTCAGCCGGTTCGCGCAAGATCAATTCCGCTATGTCTATGGGTAATAAAGAGAGTAAATGAGTTACGTAGTCTTCAGTTTCGATACCTACTCTATTAGCTTGTCGTTCGAATAAGTTTAAGAAAAGAGTTATGTCGGATTTATCGGGGTCAAAGCGGTGCATTACAGTCTTAAGTGCAAGCTTAGGTTGACGTTCAGCATTACTACTCGCAGTAGAATTACGCCTCTCTGAGGTTTGAGATAATCTCAGCTGTTCCAATGTAAATTCCCTTTCCTTCTCCTCCCTTTCCCATTGTTTTTCTTGTTCTAACCTTTGTTTTTCCTCTTTTTCTTTCTGTTTTTCCTCTTCGCGATCCCTAACTATATATTCTGCTTGAGGTAAAGCAAGAGTTTCATCATAATCGCTCGCGGATTCAATTTTCCTAATAATAGCTGCCATATTATCATCCGGTTCTATTTCTACCCCTAGGACTTCTGCCAAATTTTGTAAGTCTGCCTTCCTACAATATTTGAGTGACGTAATTTTCGTCATGATTCCGTTAAGTTTAATTCGGTTAACAAGCACCCAAAAAATCAAATGCCTTTAACTAAATCGTTAACAATTTCACAATCCAAATTTTATGCATGTATAAGAAAATAAAAATTTCTAAACACAATTCAATAGATATATAAGGATTTCTAATTCAGAACATTTCTTCTATTCTGTTATTAAGTCTCTATAAAATAAATTTTTCCTAAACTTAAAGATCCCTATGCACACAAAAACACAAATAATAACTAACTTTCTGAAATGTCATAGAAAAACAACTTGGATTTTTTGGATTGGGCACTCACACAGATTATTAACAGAAACATTTACTAATTTAAATACAAAATATTTTTACCAAAACCTGTCCTAACATACAATAGTCAACAGAAATATGTTACAGCACTAACCGTTAATAAAATTTTAAATTTAGTAACTAAGTTATTAAATTTTATAAAGGCCT
This sequence comes from Maratus speculifer, assembly GCA_964019185.1. Lineage (NCBI taxonomy): Eukaryota > Metazoa > Arthropoda > Arachnida > Araneae > Salticidae > Maratus > Maratus speculifer. The sequence continues at coordinate 178,095,198 of OZ025297.1, read as the reverse complement.
TTCTTTTTTTTTTTTCAAGGGCATTTTTTTTATTTTTTTTTACCCACTGGCTTATCAAAATGTTCTTAGAGAAAAACAAAATAATTCTAACCTCGAGAATTTTTTTACAGCTAGATATTACTTATTTATTAAATTATTTTATGATTAACTTTAATTAATTTGACCTAAATCGAAATTTACTGAAATATATTTTTTTTAACTTAAGTTTAAGTTTAGAATCATGACAATATTTTACTATAAATACACTAAATTTTCAATCTGAGACCACTCAAAGAAAAATGAGCCTACCTTTTTCTGCTTGGCACGTCTTTCTGAAGAGGTCGGTCCCGGTTGCTCCTGGGTCTGGCTCGGAGGGTTTCTTTTCTCGGGCTCCACTTGTCAGCGGTCAGTGGTCCTTGATTTCGAAGCACTTGAAGCTTGGCGCTCCTTGGGTATAGCTGAAGGACTCTGGGGCTCCTTCTCAATTTGCTGCGGCACGGCTGAGGCACTCCTATATCTTTTCTCTGGTTGTTGAGGCACGGTCAGGCTTGATGCTCTTCTATTAGCGTCGTCTTTCTGGGCGGGCGCTATTATCACACTCTGGGGCAGACTAAAATATCCAAACAACTTTTCTTTTCTGGTGTAAGAATCCGCTAAGCTGCCACCAGTTATAAGACCTCCAGTCAGCGTTGTGTGGTAGCGGGTCGAAAAATAGCGGCAAGAGGCTGGATCAGATTTCACTAGAATTTATTTAGTTCATTACAAGGAAATCCATTCCACTTATAACAAAATAAAAGATGGGTTCTCCACAACAGATTGAAAAGATTGTTCGTACTGAACTTGAAAAAGCTTTACCGCCACTCGTTAATATGATAAAAGTTTATCAGGAGTTGTTCTCCACAAGTTCTTCCACATAGGCATTAACCGCCTATTAATTCTTCTCCCAGAGTAAAACACTGGTCACTACTCTCTCAGAGTACGAGGGCCAACTCCCCCGTCTCTAACGCTCCGCATCCGAACAGCAAAAGAAGTCCCTTAGAGCATCCCCTCGCTCTATTTATCCCGTTTCCCCTCATCCATCATTCCTTGGGATGACCCGCCTCTTTCACTCTTGCACAGCGGTCGCCTTGGAGAAATATCTTTCTCTTACTTGTGGAAATCATCGCCATAGCGGTTTCTCTCAACACTTCAAAGGCTCATCTTCCGTGGGGTCTAAAATCGGCGGAACGACCATATGCATTAATCGAAGAGTTCACTTTAAGTGCTTTATGGAAATCGGCTGACTTTCTTATGTCTACTTTGAGAGTGGAGAAAGATGTATTTCTCCTTCTGAGAATTCTCCGGGATTCCATCGTGGGGGGTAATTTTGGAAGCGTGGGAACGAAATTCATCACAAATTTAATAGTTATTATTTACAAATGATACACACATAAAATTAGTTATAATTGGAGATATCAGACACATATTTAAAAACATCTACAGAAAATAGTACAGTATATTTTGATTTCTGTAATAAAATTATAAAATGCACCATTAAAAAATAGAAACATTTCAGAATGTTATTAACTTAATAATTTTTTTCATATTAATCCGAAAACGAAGGAATTTAATAATCTTAATTCTGTAGAAGTTGCCATTATTTAATGCTATAAGAGACATTAAAAGATATTACATGAACTGCATTGAAATTCCCGGAATTTAATTTAATTTTGTCCTTTACAAAACAAAAATCCTATCATATTTTTACTACATTTCCCAAATCTCATGACTTTCGAATAAAAAAATTCAGTTGTAGCCATCTTTGAAATAAATAGTTCTATTTTAGACATCTTTTACAAGAAGGTTATACCGCGCTTTCGGATAATTTTTGTTTTTTGTTCAATGATATACAGAAATAGCAGCTTTTGTAATTGCAATATTATTAAACGTGTCTTTTAGCATTTAAATCTAGTGAAATTTTGAATATTTACTGACGAATGCAGCTCAAGATTTAGTTATATTCAAAAGTCTTGTTACATACATTATTTGTCAAACAAATAGATGTCAGAATTTGTAGAAATGATAACTTGAAAATGACAAAACGCTTTTCACTTCTAAGTTACTCTATAATGCTTGTTACAATTTACGTAATAAACTGACATTTCCGTCAAATAAATCAGATTCAGGATACAATATTATATTTTAAAACAATAATATATAATCGCTTAAGTAAGAAATTTGAAACATAGAAAGTCAAATTACGAGAGTTTTTCAGAAAATATTTATTTTCTGAATATTTTTAATTTTTGTATCAAAGGAAATTTTCGTAAATTTTATGATAGACAATGCATAAAACCTCAATTTGTACAATCGCTTATTGCATGTAAAATGTAAGAAATGTTACTAAAATGTGTTAGATTCTATATATAAATGTACATAAATGCTTAATGATAGTTAATCAAGATTATAATAATTGATATTAGCGAAAGAAAATGCTATATTAAACATTTTTTTCCTTGACAGCATATTGTTTGTAAAATATAAGTAGCTGATTGAAATTTTTTACGGAAATGGAGGGAAAATTATGTATGGTAGAAATTTCTAAATTGATCTTTTAAAGTTATTTATTTATTTATTTATTTTTACGAAACGTGATTGGGTCATAAGCGAGAAAAAAATGCAAGTTTAATGCGGAATGTGTATGCTATCTTGTTTAATTTTGATGACAGATAGCTTTTAAAATATGAAAAATTATACTCTGTAAACAAAATTCGTTAAACTTTAGTCAAAAACAGCTGGCAGTAATGTTACCAGTCGTTTTTGTCGCAAATATTGCTGTAGAATTAGATGTACATTTCTTTATTACATGTAATATCACTGCCAGTTTTACGGCAAAAACAGCAGGCAACATTGCTGTCAGCTTTCTTTTGCCGTAAATTTAACGGATTTTTTTTTTACAGTATACAATTATTTGAAATACTTTTCTCTTTCAAGGGTAATGAAAAACTAACTCGAAATAGATTGTTTAAATTAACTGTAAATGTTTGAAAATATCGTAATTAATATACATTCACTGAAATTAATTTCAATTTTTCTTTTTTTATTTCTGACCCTCTTTTTAGATTTTAAATATTTAAGCATTATGATATTAGTTAATAATTAAATGTCATTATATTATTTACTTTTTAATAACTTTTTTTACTCTTTAGTAATTATGATACACGTCAAGACAAACTATATTAAACAGGGAATTAAAGATTCCAAACTTCTTCCGAAGGAGTTAGGGGCCATTAAAGTTCAAGATCCAACATTTCAAATTTTTATAAAAACAGAAAAAATCGTCGATTGGTTTGAGGTTCAGCTAAAACTATTGTTTGTGTCAGTATTTCCTTGAAAAAATTATATATATAAAGTTCAATAAATGCCGATTACACTTAGACTTTGGAGTAATGAACAAATATTTTTTACCTTTACTTTTTGTATCTCACTGTCTACTTTCAAAAGTTTAGACTTACAATTTTGATATCAAAATCTGAAACGTTGGGAATGGTTAATTAGCACAAACTCTCACCCACACGCACACACAAACTTCATGAACATAGTTCAGTTTTCACTACTTAACTACTCTCAGTGATTCAGATTTTGAGCAAAAAACTTAAGTTTAAGTCTAAGCTTTTAAAAACACTCAATGATATACAAAATAATGGGAAAGAATAGTTATTCCTTACTCCAAATTCGTAATTTTTTCAACTTTATCTTTAAAAATTATTTTCTGTGAAAATACTGACATAAACAATAGTTTTAGCGAAAATCTCAAACGAATCGACCAATTTTTTTGTTTTTTACAATTACTCGAAATTTTGGATCCTAAACTTTAATATCCAAAATTGATATTTGAATTTTTAGATCCGAATGCTTTAATTTCTTGAAAAAAAATTCGGAACAGAATCACTCTTGTAATAACTTGTAATAAGATTTTTTAAAGATAACTTTTCTTATGACTTTTTCAAAAACAAATTTGAAGCTGTATTTTGATTTTTTAGAAATACTCTAACATAATACATAAAATAGTAATACTCACATATTCTCAATTTTTCTTCTTATTTATTTTTGTAGGACAAAATAAAAATACGAAATACTGTTTCCCTAAAATTAACGTAATTATATATATAAAACCCCTCCGTATACGACGATTCCGGGGACAACCCATCCACGAGAAAAAGAAACTTATTGCAACTGCATCCACGTTAGGCTTAACTATTCCGAGCTGTTCACAAATATTCTAATTGTTGAACTTATGAAAATATACATGTGAAAGATTTATTCATTACTCACTTTCTTTAAAACCTAAAAAAAACTATTTAATTATAATGTTTAAGTTCTAAATAAAACAACCAGCAATTACGGAAAAAACAAACCAAACAAACAATGTAAGCAAATCAATACTGTTACCATTCAAGAATGACAAATTCCGTGATTGAATCTCTAGAATGACTCCTTTGTAACATCACGACTCAGGAATGATCGGGCGCGTTCGGGATCTATGCGCGCTGAGCGCGCACGCTCAGGAGTCAGGTACGTGGAGTGGATCTTACAGCAGAATAGTACTCGGTAAAAACTCCTTAGCTTGCGCGCGAAGCGCGTGTATCTCCCGAACACGTTCATTATTTACTCTTTATTGTTGACATTTGTTTTCGATCTTATAGAGTGTTTTTTTTTAAGTATTAGCTAAAAAATAGGCCAAAATAGGAAATTTTTTTATACATTTTAGATATTTTTATTATTTTCTCTCAGTATTTCTCGATATTGTTTGGCTGTAGTTTCACAATATAGTCTTTTATAATTGATTTTTTTTTGCCTTACTTTATTCTTTTAAAATTTATGTATTTACGATTTGTTCATTACAAACCCCATCATCCACCAGACAGTTTTGTTATAGTTTTAAATGCAAATTTCTGTTAAAATTTTCTTTTTTTTTTATAGATTTTTTTTCTCCATGTTTAATCGCTGTATTTTTAGAAATTGTTTAAGCCTAAAGTGGCTGATTGACCACAATTGTAATTTTTTATCATCCTTTTAAAAATGCAAACACGTCATTTTGACGGGCTGTCTTCTAGTTGATTAGATTATGCATATTTTTTTTTATTCTGTACCTTCCTCAACTTTATAGTCCAGACTCTACATATTATAAAATTTATATTGCACATAATTTGTACCAAATTAAAATAATTTTGTAATCAAATCAAATGTTTATATCTCATATATTTATTCTATGTTATATCGTACAACTGTATACATTATACAAATTAATTTCCAATTTAAATTCTTGTTATTCTTTGCATGTAAACGTTTTTGCTTTCTTGCAATTTTTTTACAATTTGGCGTCTGAAAATTCTTCGCTATAAGAGCCAATGTATCCTTAAATAATTTGGGGATTTCCACCTCGTATGTATGTATATTTGAATTTTGACAATGGTTTGAGCTCCTAAAGTCCTTTTTTATTAAAAAAACTGAAATAAGGATTTCAGTTGTTTAATTAAATTTATAGAATATTTGTATTTGGGATTTTTCTTTAATCGGAAAAAAATATTTCAATAATGAAATACTCGGTAATAAATTCTAATCAAAAGTTTTTAATCCCGGCCTCTATCCAAATCACAGATTATATTTACCATGCAAGTAGGTAACCTTTTGTCTACATTATTATATTTTTTACGCGAAAATTGCTTACATTAACATAGAGACGTTAATGTTTCAAATTTGATTTTTCAAAACAAACTTTCTTAAAATTCTTGGTAAAGCCAGGTATTTTAGTTGATAAATAAAAATATGATTTAAATATTCTTTTAACTGAATATTTTACAATATGTATATTTTTGTGTTATTCATAAATGTACGTACATTTTGTTACGTTCGATAGAAAGTGTAAGATCCTTAAAATTTAAAACTTTTTCCCCATTGGCCTTAATTTAAGGGAGTATTTTTGAATGTCTCTGTAATTAAACTACGCACCCGATTTTTAGAAAATCTGAAACGATTTGACAAAATTATGCATCAATTATGTATTTTAAATTCCAGTCGATTATTTTTGCGTTGTTAAAAACGAACGGACCGACGGACGGTTGGACTTAACGACAAATACTGCTGCTAAGTATTTATATAATTTTGAACGCACCAAATGATGTAAAACAATTCCCAATACATTGCACTGAAGATAATAATTGCATTTTTAATAAAATCCGTGAAATTTACGGAAAAATTGCTGGACAATGCTGCTAGCTTTTTTTACGTAAAAATCGCTAAGATTAGTTGTTAGTTTTATAGCATATTTCCCGTTATTTCAACGATTATAATGAAAGTAAATTTCACAGTACAAATTTTTCCGTACAAATTACTACAAAAAGTGCTGTAGTTTTGTGTTGTACAGAAACTACTGTAAAGTGCTTTCTTCGAACATGAACCCAATAGAATATGTTTTGGATACTCTAGTCAGACGATTTGCTGGAAGCTTATTACCCACACAAAATCTCTAAGAACTGGAAAGACCTTTTCTGGAGGAATTGGTCAGAATACCCTAGCTTCTTGTTATAGCCTCACTGAATATTTTACAAAAACTTCAAATCGATATAATATCTCGAAAGCGTTAAAAATGGACTTCATCCAGTTTAGTTTTGAACGCCACATTTATACTCGCTTTACTTCTTTTTTTTAAATAATGAACGTTACATGCTCGAACAGTTCAAAACATTTTGTTTTTTGACTCGCAGCATTTGCTGTGTAACATATCCTTTTATTTGTACAACAATGCTTCTGAAAAAACGGAAGCGATTTACAGGATTCATTGCGATGTTAGAAAAACTTCCTTATCATTTCACCAAAAAAAAAAAAAGAAAAAACATAACTTATTAAATAATTATTGGCCCCATCAATGTCCGAGAGGTTCTATCTCCGAAACTGGTAGACGGCAGGTGCTGGGTTCGAGCCCGTTCGCGGACGTCGGCCTACCCATTCGGAGTTTTCAGTGATTTTCTTCGAACCTTGGATTTCTTTGCGTAAATATGGGCTAGATTCTCTTAGAACCCCCCCCCCTTCCACGGAGGGCACCCTGCCCTTAAGCTTATATCCCAAGTGTAGATAATCGGCCGACATAAATACAATCGAACAATATTATATAATTATTAAACGTGGATGAATAATACACGCAGAGTTTCTAACTGCTCTGGATTTTATATCAGTACTTCTGATTTTTTTTCTTTTTTAATTTCTAAAAAACATTTATTAAATAAATAAGTAACATCTATTGAAAAGTAATGGTGACCATTATCATGAGCATTTCGCAACTCTGTATGAGAATAAAAATATAATCTGATGTAAATACTATTGCAGATTTTTAGGCATTTTGCTGTGCATTGTAAATTTAACGTATAATGTACCCCAATTTTACTAAAGTAAATTATGTATTTTTTACAGAAATTTTAGGTAAAATTTCAAATCCTTAAGTATTTTTATGAAGATTTTGTTGCAATAATCACATAATTTTTCCATTATTTTAATCAGACTTTACTGTTGTAATTACAGTACGCATTGTTGTAATTTGTACGGAAATATTGCTGTTAAAATTATTGCATTTATTCTCTACTGTATTGAGACAAATATTACGAGAAATCCCCCAAAATCATTTTAGAATTATTATAGAAAATTTCCAAAGATGTACCATTCTATATATCGGTGTTTATAATATGTACGCATTTATTGAAATGGTCTTGCAGTAATAAAAACAATTATAAAAACATTAAAATTAATTTAAAGTGTATTATTTAGTATCCCCTACAGGCGAAATCTTTACTGAGGAGGTCATTATAGTAATTTGTACGGAAATATGGCAGTTAAAATTACAACACTTTTTGTAGTAATTTTAACGATAAATGTCTGTGAAATTTATTTTGATGATAACAGTTGAAATAACGGAAAATATGCGGTAAAGTTTGCAACTAATTTTACTGCGACTATTACGTAAAAACGTCTAGCATTGCTGCTGCCAGCATTTTTTGCCGCAGATTTAACGGATTTGTTTTTTACAGTGTGTTTCAAAAATGTTATATTTGTACACATATTGCTTCCCCGCTATGTTCTATTTTAAATAAAACAAAAATCTTTTATTAATTCGAAAAATAAATTTTCAAAAATGCAGTAAGTTCTTCTAACAACCAACAATTTATAAAACAAGCAAATAAATTTGTACATTTATGATATTTTTAAGAAATATTGCAGTGGATTTTATTTAAAGTTTATAACAGAAGTATATGCCAAGTAATACATTTTAAAAGCAACTTCTTATTTATTCCTCTTAAATATGCAACATTCTTAAAAATGTAAATATATCGTAAACAAAAATGTCATGACCTTTAAAATTTATTTCAACTCATTATAAGCGTCCCATACGAAAATGATTACTACCATTTGTTGTTTAATTGAAGAGAAAATATTAATGTAGCTTGAAAGTGCGTCTTATATCTTATTTAGAGTGGTTTCTTCGATAAATAAAATTTGTAGTAAAAAATTAAATTAACTGTAACGTGGTGCTGCACAATGAATATACTTATATGCACACCAAAACGCATAAATAACACATGGAAATAGAAGCAAGACATTTAAATCATTGCTAGAATTTTATTTAATGCATATAATTTAAAGTTCGCTTAAAATTAGTATTTTTTTGACAAAGTCTCCATGTTTTATATGTATTAATGTTGTTGATTGTTTTTTTACTTTTATGAATAAAATATGAATATAAAACGAATTTTATAAAAAAGTCTGAAGATACTTGAAAATTATTTAAAGACATTTGATTACATGTAATTGAATTATATATATTATTTTTAGAAAATTTGAAATGATTCGACAAAATTTTGCAATAATTATTTACTTTAAATTTCAGTAAATTCGGTTGATCAGTTTTTGGGTTATTATATGTAGACGGACCGGCGGAAGAATCGATTGAACGACGAATATTGGTGCTACCTATTTATAAAATTTTGATCCAATGTAATGATGTGAAGCAGCTGCTCAAAGATTGCACTGCAGATTGTATTTGCTCGAAAAAAACATATCTGTTCACTTATTGCTTCCCCGCTATGGTGTATTTTGTTTATAAACAAAATGAAATTCCTATACTAATTCAAAATTAAATCTTTGGAACATGCAAAAAGTTCTCTTAAAAACCAAAAATTTATAAAACAGGCAAATAAATTTGCATATTTATGATATCCTTAACAAATATTGCAGTGGATTTTATTTAAATTTTACAAAGAAAGAATAAAAAGATTAATACATTTGAAAACAACTTTTTAATTATTCCTCTTAAATATGCAACATTCTTAAAAATGGAAATATTTCTCATACAATAATGCCATGAATGTATAAAATTGATGTATAAAATTGAAGCTGGTGTTATACACAATTGAAATGAAAAAAACTTCTTTAAACACCATAAAATAAGTTACTGCGCAAGGCCTTTCGAAAGAACTTAGTCTTTCTTCGTCAGGCGCAAAAAAGACGTGCGTCCACAATGAATGTAGCGGCACGACTGAAGGGGAATGCGGGAGGGAGAGGGAGCAAGCAGAAGGAACAGCCAATAGGAAAGAAGAAGACAACAGCCAATCACGGAAGAGCATAAAAAAACTAGATAGACAATGAAGGAGAGGAAAGGAAGAAGGGGGGAAGGGAAATGGGAAAAAAGCGGTGTAAATTAAAAAATTTAAAAAAAGGAGATATTAAAAAGAAATAAAATGTACGCAAAAATATATAAATTAGTAATAAAAAAAAATTAAAATAAAAATACATAAAAATAAAAAATAGTTTACAATTATAAACACACATGGATAAACCTGAAAAATTGTATACATAATATATATATAAAAAAATAATAATAATTAAATAATAAACTTAATTATGAAGCAGTGCTGAAAAGATTCTTCCAGGCAACGAAGAGGGTTTTAGAATCAGATTTATCATTAACAATAATATCACGATTAATATAAATAGCTAAATTTTCAAGAAAGTCTAATTCAGAGGAACTATTGGCATTAAAAATAATTTTAGCAGTTTGAAAATTGAAACTATGGCCGGAATCCCAAGAGTGTTTAGCAACAGAAGAAAAAAAAAGATTCTTATGATTTCGTTAGTAAATTAAAAAGTATTAATCCATCGAATTGTTCTATGCTTTCTCTTGATGTCAAATCTTTATTTACTAATGTCCCGAATGAAGGCGCTCTTTTTTGCTTAGAAAAAAGATTACGTGAATTTCATTTCTCGGATATTGAGGTCAAATATTATGTTAATTTAACTAAAATTTGCTTAACTCTTACTACTTTTCAATTCGATAATAAATTTTTCAAACAGTTAGAAGGCTTAAGTATGGGTAATCCTTTATCTCCCATTCTTTGTGATATTTATATGCATTACTTTGAAGATAAATTATTAAATCTGATCATTTTTAAATGTTGGATACGTTATGTTGATGATACTTTCGTCCAATTGGACAATCTATTTGATATTTCTACAATTCTTCAAACTGTCAATTCTATTGATCCTCATATTCAGTTTACTTTTGAGTTAGAGAATTGTAATAAACTCCCTTTCCTTGATGTTTTAGTTACCAAATGTGAATCTTCTTTCAAAACTTGTGTTTATAGAAAACCCTTTTCTGTCTCTAATCCACCCCATGCTCTCTCAAATCATCCTGTCAATCAAAAGATCGGTGTTTTTTATACTTATGTTTATCGTGCTCTCAAAATTTGTTCCGATTTTGCATCTCTTAAGAATGAACTCAATTACTTAAAATCTGTCGCTGTAAAACGTGGTTTCAATCCTTCTATCATTAATACTGCTGTGAGCAAATTCAATAGACCCCCTAACAATTCCACTCTTTATAATATTGATAAAAGTAAACCTGATAATTTGGTCGTCCTCCCTTTTTATCCTCCTTTATGTTTTAAATTAGCTAAAGTTTTAAGACGTTTCAATTTTAATGTTATCTTTAAACCAGTCAATAAATTAAAATTTCCTTCCATGAAATGTCCTGTCCCTGACCTCCAAAAATGGGGTATTTATAATGTTCCTTGTAATGGCTGTGATTTATCGTATATTGGTCAAACTAAAAGAAATCTCGAAAAACGCCTAAAAGAACACTGTCGGTATGTCATTAATCAAGAAATTTCTAAATCTTCTGTTGCTAAACACTCTTGGGATTCCGGCCATAGTTTCAATTTTCAAACTGCTAAAATTATTTTTAATGCCAATAGTTCCTCTGAATTAGACTTTCTTGAAAATTTAGCTATTTATATTAATCGTGATATTATTGTTAATGATAAATCTGATTCTAAAATCCTCTCCGTTGCCTGGAAGAATCTTTTCAGCACTGCTTCATAATTAATTTTATTATTTAATTATTATTTTTTTTATATATATATTATGTATACAATTTTTCAGGTTTATCCATGTGTGTTTATAATTGTAAACTATTTTTTATTTTTATGTATTTTTATTTTAATTTTTTTTTATTACTAATTTATATATTTTTGCGTACATTTTATTTCTTTTTAATCTCTCCTTTTTGTTAATTTTTTAATTTACACCGCTTTTTTCCCATTTCCCTTCCCCCCTTCTTCCTTTCCTCTCCTTCATTGTCTATCTAGTTTTGTTTATGCTCTTCCGTGATTGGCTGTTGTCTTCTTCTTTCCTATTGGCTGTTCCTTCTGCTTGCTCCCTCTCCCTCCCGCATTCCCCTTCAGTCGTGCCGCTACATTCATTGTGGACGCACGTCTTTTTTGCGCCTGACGAAGAAAGACTAAGTTCTTTCGAAAGGCCTTGCGCAGTAACTTATTTTATGGTGTTTAAAGAAGTTTTTTTCATTTCAATAATGCCATGGTTTTTAAAATTTATTTCAACTAATTATAGACGTCCCATACGCTAAAGATTACTGCCATTTGTTGTTTAAGTCAAGAGAGAATAGTAATGTAGCTTTAAAGCAATAATTTCATGTTTTATTTAGAATGGTTTCTTAAATAAAGAAAATTTCTAGAAAATCCAAATTAACTATAACATGGTGCTGTATAATGAGCATACTTGCATTTCAAAACGCATAAATAGCACATGGGAATAGATGCAAACCATTTAAGTCATTGCTAGAATTTTTCATAATGAATATAATTTATAGCTTCGGTTAAAATTTGTATTCGTAGTTGAATTCTTTGGCAAAGGCTCAGCGCTCTATATGTATTAATGTTGTAGATTTTTTTAAAGTTTTATGTATAAAATATGAATACAAAATAAATTTTTCAAAAAGTCTAAAGATACTTGAAATGTACTTAAAGTTATTTAAATACTTGTGAATGAAGTATGTATCCGATTTTCAGAAAATTTGAAATTATTCGACAAAATTTTGCAATAATTATGTACTTTAAATTTCAGTCAATTTGGTTGATTAGTGTTTGCTTTGTTATATGCTGACGCACCATCAGACGAATGGACTGAATGACGAATATTGGTGCTACCTATTAATAACATTTTGATCCAATCTAAAGTTTTGAAGCAACTCCTCATACTTTACACTGAAGATTGTAATTGCTCGGAAAAAGCATATGTGTACATTTCTTGCTTCCCTGTTCTGCTCTATTTTATTTTTAAAGAAAACAAAAATCCTATGATAATTCGAAAATTAAATCTTTAGAACATGCAGAAAATTCACGTTAAAACCAACATTTCATAAAAAGGCAAATAAATTCGCATATTTATGATATCCTTAACAAATATTGCGATGTACTGTATTAAAATTTTGCAACAGAAGAATAAAGCAAGTAATACATTTGAAAACAACTTCTTGTTTATTCCTCTTAACTATGGAACATTCTTAAAAATGTGAATATTTCTCAGATAAAAATGCCATGCTATTTAAAAATTATTTCAACTCATTACAGACGTCCCATAGGCAAAATATTGCTAACATTTCTTGTTCAAATCAAGGGAGAATAGTAATGTAGCTTAAAACCGTTACTCACATGTTTTATTTAGAGTGGTTTCTAAAATAAAGAACATTTGTAGGAAATCCAAATTAACTGTCACGTGATGCTGTATAATATGTATATTTATACGCATTACAAAAAGACCTAAATAACACATGGGAATAGAAGCAAACCATTTAAGCCATTGCTAGAATTTTTCTAATGCATATAATTTATAGCTTCAGTGAAAATTAGTATCCATAGTTGATTATTTTGGCAAAGGCTCCGCGTTCTATATTTATTCATGTTGTAGGTTTTTTAAAAAGTTTCATGTATAAAATATCAATACAAAAGAGTTTTTCAAAAGGTCTAAAGATACTTGAAATTACATAAAAATATTTAAATACTTGTGATTGAACTATGTATCCGATTTTCTGAAAATTTGTAATGATTGGACAACATTATGCAAGAATTATGCATTATAAATTTCAGTTGATTACGGTTGATTAGTTTTTGTACTGTTGTTGATGGAGGGACCGACGGACTGATGGACTGAACGACAACTGTTGGTGCTACGTATTTATAAAATTTTTACGCACCTAACGATGTGAAGTAATCCGTCATAGATTGCACTGAAAAATATGATTGCTCGGGAAAAACATCGTTAGTCTTATCTCTTCCCAGCTAAAACCAATTATGTTTTTTATTTTTTTTATTTATTTTTTTAAGGCTTTTTTTAAATTGAGACAGAATAATAATGTAGTGTTTAAATGTGTTACTCTCATGTTTTATTTAGCGAGATTTCTTAAATAAAGAACATTTGTAGAAAATTAACCTGTCCAAAAAACCCTATTTTGTTTTTAAACAAATAAAAAAACATGCAATGATCTGAAAATCAAATCTTTAGAAAATGTGACAGTTCTCCTAATAAAACAGGAAAATAAATTTCCATATTTATGATATGCTTAACAAATATTGCCGTGGATTTTAATTAAATTTTACAAAGGAAGAAGAAAAGGATTAATACATTTGAATACAACTTTTTAATTATTCCTCTTAAATATGGAACGTTCTTAAAAACGTAAATATTTATGAAACAAAAATGCCATGATTTTTAAAATTTATTTCAACTCATTATAGACATCCCATACGCTAAAGCTTACAACCATTTGTTGTTTAGAGATAATAATAATTTAGCTTAAAAGCAATAATCTCTAGTTTGATTTAGAATGGTTTTTTAAATAAAGACCATTGTAGAAAATCTAAATTAACTATAACATGGTTCTGTATAATGAGTATACTTGCATTCCGAAACGCATAAATAGCACATGGGAATAGAAGCAAACCATTTAAATCATTGCTAGAATTTTTCTAAATGAATATAATTTAAAAGCTTCGGTTAAAATTAGTATTCATAGTTGAATTCTTATGGCAAAGGCTCCGCGTTTTATATGTATTAATGTTGTAGATATTTTTTAAAGTTTCATGTATAAAATATGAATAAAAAATAAATTTTTCAAAAAGTCTAAAGATACTTGAAAAGTACTTAAAGTTATTTAAATACTTGTGAATGAAGTACGTATCCGTTTTTCAGAAAATTTTAAATGATTCGACATATTTTTGCAATAATTATGTAATTTATATTTTAGTCAATTTAGTTTTTGCGTTGTTATATGGTGACGGACCATCAGACGAAAAGACTGAATGACGAATATTGGTGCTACCTATTAATAAAATTTCGATCCAACCTGAAGCTTTGAAGCAGCTACTCATACTTTGCACTGAAGATTGTAATTGCTTGGAAAAAACATATATGTACATTTCTTGCCTTCCTGTTTTGCTCTATTTTATTTTTAAACAAAACAAAAATCCTATGCTAATTCGAAAATTAAATCTTTAGAACATGCAGAAAATTCTCGTAAAAACCGACAATTCATAAAACAGGCAAATCAATTTGCATATTTATGAGATCCTTAACAAATATTGACGTGCATTTTATTTACATTTTGCAACAGAAGAATAAAACAAGTGATACATTTGAAAACAATTTCTTGTTTACTCCTCTTGTTTGTATGGAACCTTCTAAAAATGTAAATATTTCTCAAATAAAAATGCCATAATATTTAAAAATTATTTCAACTCATTACGGGCTTCCCATAGGCAAAATATTACTACCATTTCTTGTTTAAATCAAGGGAGAATAGTAATGTAGCTTAAAAGCGCTATTCTCACGTTTTATTTCGAGAGGTTTCTGTAATAAAGAACATATGTAGAAAATATAAATTAACTGTAACGTGATGCTGTATAATATGTATATTTATACGCATTCCAAAAAGACCTAAATAACACATGTGAATAGAAGCAAACCATTTAAGTCATTGCTAGAATTTTTCTAATGCATATAATTTATAGCTTCAGTGAAAATTAGTATCCATAGTTGATTATTTTGGCAAAGGCTCCGCGTTCTATATTTATTCATGTTGTAGATTTTTTAAAAGTTTCTAGTATAAAATATCAATACAAAAGAGTTTTTCAAAAGGTCTAAAGATACTTGAAATTACATAAAGATATTTAAATACTTGGGATTGAACTATGTATCCGATTTTCTGAAAATTTGCAATGATTCGACAACATTATGCAAGAATTGTGCATTATAAATTTTAGTCGATTACGGTTGATTAGTTTTTGTATTGTTATAAGTGGAGGGACCGACGCAATGATGGACCGAACGACAACAATTGGTGTTGCGTATTTATAAAACTTTTACACACCTAATGATTTGAAGTAAAACGTCATAGATTGCACTAAAAATATGATTGCTTGGGAAAAGCATCTTTACACTTCTGCCCTCCCAGCTAAAACCAATTATGTTTTTGTTTTTTTAAATAAGATATTTTCTTTAAATTGAGAGAGAAAAATAATGTAGTTTAAAAGCGTTACTCTCATGTTATATTTAGCAAGGTTTCTTAAATAAAGAACATTTGTAGAAAATCTAAATTAACCTGTCCAAATAACACTATTTCTTTAAACAAATCAAAACACATGTAATGATCTGAAAATTAAATCTTTTGAAAATTTAACAGTTCTCCTAATAAAACAGGCAAACAAATTTCCATATTCATGATATCCTTAACAAATATCGCCGTATATTTTATTTAAATTTTACAACAGAAGAATAAAACAATACTTTTGAAAACATCTTCTTATTTATTCCTCTTAAATATGCAACGTTCTTAAAAATGTAAGTATTTCTAAAAAAAATGCAGTGATATTTAAAATTTATTACAACTCATTATAGGGTCCCATGCGCAAAAGATTACTATCATTTGTTGTTTAAATCAAAAGATAATAGTAATGTAGCTTAAAAATGTTGCTCTCATGTTTTATTTAGAGTGGTTTCTTAAATGAAGAATATTTGTAGTAGAAAATCCAAATTAACTGTAACATGGTGCTGTATAATGATCATACTTACACGCATTCCAAATCACATAAATAACACAAGTGAATAGAAGCAAACCACTGGAGTCATTGCTAGAATTTTTCTTGATGCATATAATTTATAACATTGGTTAAAATAAGTATTCACAGTTGAATTTTTTGGCAAAGGCTCTGCGTTCTATATGTAATAATGTTGTAGATTTTGTTTAATTTCACGTATAAAATATGAATACAAAATGGATTTTACTAAAAGTCTAAAGATACTTGAAAATTATTTTAAAATTTTTGAATACTTGTAATTGAATTATGTATCCAATTTTCACAAAATTTCAAAGTATTCGTCCAAAATATGCAACAACTATACATTTTAAATTTCAATTGATTAGATTGATTAGCTTTTACGTTGTTTTATGCGGGCGGAATGACGGATAGCTGAACTTAACGACGACTATTAGTGCCACGAATTTAAAATATTTGGAACACACCTAATGATGCAAAACAATTTTTAATAGATTGCACTCAAGGTTTTACATGCTGGTAAAAAGTATATGTGTATTCCTGGCTTCTCCGCTATGCCCTATTTTGTTTTAAGGTATCTGAACACATTTAAAACTTAATTTTTGATGAGAATATCGCCTTCACATTTTGGCAATAATATTAAAATTGAATATTTTATCTATCGAAATCTGCTTAAATTTTGTTTATATCTAACATAAAACCAGAGTTACGGCCGTTAAAAATTTGATTTATTACAACTTTAAATTTATTGGCTTATTCTCAAAATGAAGTTTTTTAGATTTATTCTATACGCAAAACAACCTAAAAAAACATTATGGATGAAATTCCACTAAAGTTTTTGTACTTCTTTACTAATGTCTTTGAAGGGAATAATTTACACTCGTGATAATATTTTAAATAGTTTTATATTTACAATGCATAAATATCAAATCTGAGACAATTTTAGAGAATTTTTCATTACACTAACACTTTAACTGCCATATCATCAGAGATACAGATGCGATTATAATATGTGTAGTCTAAGCTCCAGAAAAAATTGTTTTGTTTATTATTCAACATACAAAATGTCAATACATTGTTCTATTCTTACGTTATCACGTTTCGCGGAAATGTTAATTTATTGCATATTTTTGACTATTTTTCTCTTAAAAAAATTATTTATGGGTAATTGCTAAAACGTTTATGTAGTTTTCAATGTCAAGAAAATGCCATTTGAAAAAAAGGTTAACTAAAGAATAATTCAAAAATTGACTACCGAAGATGTGGTGATATCTTAATCAAAACAAAAAACATATTCTGATTTGAAAATTAAATCTATAGAACATGCAGATAGTTCTCCTAACACACAACAATTTTTAAAACAGGCAAATGAATTTGCATGTTTATGATATCCTTAACAAATATTGTCGTGGATTTTAGTTAAATTTTACAACAGAAGAATAAAACAAGTAACACATTTGAAAACAACTCCTTATTTATTCCTCTTAAATATGCAACATTTTTAAAAATGCAAATATTTCTCAAACAAAAATGCCATGATATTTAATATTTATTTCAACTCATTATAGGCATCCCATACGAAAAAGATTACAACCATTTTTTGTTTAAAACAAGAGAGAATAGTAATGTAGCTTAAAAGTGCAACACTCATGTTTTATTTAGAGTGGTTTGTCAAACACAAAAGCATTTGTACACATTCCAAATTAACTATAATGTGGTACTGTATAATGAATATACTTATACGCATTCCAAAACACATAACTAACACATGGGAATAGAAGCAAACCATTTAAGTCATTTCTAGATTTTTTCTTACAGTATATAATTTATATCTCCGGTTAAAATTAGTATTCATAGTAGAATTTTTTGGCAAAGACTCCGCTTTCTATTTGTATTATTGTTGTAGATTTTTTTAAAGTTTCATGTATAAAATATGAATGCAAAATAAATTTTTCAAATAGTCTAAAGATACTTGAAAGTACTTAAAGATATTTAAATACTTGTGATTTAACTATGTATCCGATTTTCAGAAAATTCGCTATGATTCAACAAAGTTATGCAATAATTATACATTTTTTATTTCAGTCGATACGGTTGATTAGATGTTGTACGGTTGTACAACATGATGTACGGTTGATTAGGTGTTGTTATTGATGGAGGGACCGACGTACTGATGGACTGAACGACAACTATTGGTGCTATGTATTTATAAATTTTTACGCACCTAATGGTTTTAAGTAATTCCTCATAATTTGCACTGTTGATTATGATTGCTCGGGAAAAACCATATCTTTACACTTCTTCCCCGCTATAACCAAATTTGTTTTGTTTAAAATAAGGCATTTTCTTTAAATCGATACAGAATAACAAAGTAGTTTAAAGGTGTTACTCTCATTTTTCATTTTAAGATGTTTCTTAATTAAAGAACATTTGTAGAAAATCTAAATTAACCTATCTAAATAACCCTATTTTGTTTTTAAACAAAACAATAAAACATGTAATGATCTGAAAAATAAATCTTTAGAAAATGTACAAAGTTCTCCTCACAACCACCAATCTATAAAACAGGCAAATAAAATTTGCATATTTATAATATCATTAAGAAATATTGCTGTGGATTTTATTTAAATTTTGCAACAGAAGAATAAACCAAGTAATATATTTGAAAAACCTTCTTATTTATTCCTCTTAAGTATGCAACACTTTTAAAAATATGAATATTTCTTAAACAAAAATGTCAAGATATTCAAAATTTATTTCAACTTTCTATAAGCGTTAAATACGCAAAAGATTACAACCATTTGCTGTTTAAATCAAGAGATAATAGTAATGTTGCTTACTCTCATGGTTTAATTAAAAGTGGTTTCTTAAATAAGTAATATTTCTAATAGAAAAACCAAATTAATCGTAACGTGGTGCCGTATAATAAATATACTCATACGCACTGCAAAACGAATAAATAACGCATGAGAATCGCAGCAAACCATTTAAATTGTTGCTAGAATTTTACTTAATGTATGTAATTCATACCTTTGATTAAAATTAGCATTCATAGTTGTATTTTTTGACAAAGTCTGCCTGTTCTATATGTATTAATGTTGTAGATTGTTTTCTTACTTTCTTGTTTAAAATATGAATGCAAAGCGAATTTTAGAAAAAGACTAAAGATACTTAAAAATTATTTAAGGATATTTGAATATTTGTAATTGAATTATGTATCCGATTTTCCGAAAATTTGAAATGATGCTACAAATTTACCCCATAATTATATACTTTAAATATCAGTCAATTCAACTGATTAGTTTTTGCGTTGTTATATGGGGACGGACCGACGGACGAATGGACTGAACGATGAATATTGGTGCTACCCACATATAAATATTTGATCCAACAAATTAATGAGAAGAAGCTCTTCATGCTTTGCACTGAATATTGTAATTGCTTGGAAAAAACACATTAGTACATTTCTTGGTTCATCGCTATGCTCTATTTTGTTTTTAAACAAAACAAAAATCCTATACTAATTCGAAAATTAAATCTTTGGAACATTCAGGAAGTTCTCCTAAAAACCAATAATTTATAAACAGCCAAATAATTTTGCATATTTATGATATCCTTAACAAATATTGCAGTGGATTTTATTTAAATTTAACAACAGAAGTGTGAAACAAGTAATACATTTGAAAACAACCTCGTACTTATTCCTCTGAAATACGCGAATTAATGAAATGATCTGAAATATGCTGTAATATCGTTTACAGATATTGCCGTGGATTTTATTTAAATTTCCCAACAGAAGAATAAACGAAGGAATACATTTGAAAACAAGTTCTTATTTATTCCTCTTAAATATGCAGCATTCTTAAAAATGTAAATATTTCTCACAATAAAATGTCATGATATTTAAAATTTATTTCAACTCATTATAGGCGTTCCATACGCAAAAGATTGCAACCAAATGTTGTTTAAATCAAGAGAGGATAGTAATGTAGCTTAAAAGCGTTACTTTCATGTTTTATTTAGAGTGGTTTGTTAAATAAAGAAAATTTGTAGAAAATCAAAATTAACTGTAACGTGGTGCTGTATAATGAATATAGTTATACGTGTTCCAAAATGCATAAATAACACATGGGAATAGAAGCAAACCTTTAAAGTAATTGCTAGAATTTTTCTTAACGCATAAAATTTATAACTTCGGTTAAAATTAGTATTCATATTTGAATTTTTTAGCAAAGTTTCCGCGTTCTATATGTATTAATGTTGAAGACTTAATTTAAAAGTTTCACGTATAAAGTATGAATACGAAATAATTTTTTCAAAAAGTCTAAAGAGACTAAACATTACTTTAACGGTATTTGAATGTTTGTAATTGAACTATGTATCTTATTTTTACAAAATTTGAATTTATTCGTCCAAATTATGCATCAATTATGCCTTTTAAATTTCAGTTTATTCAATTGGTTGGATTTGGCGTTGTTATATTCTGACGGAGTGACAGATTAATTGACTGAAAGACGACCATTAGTGTTACAAATTTATAAGTTTTGGAACACACCTAATGATGTGAAGCAAATCCTCATAGATTTCACTGAAGGTTATAACTGCTCGGAAAAAAGAAAACATATCTGTATACTTCTTGCTTCCCCTCTATTCCCTATTTTGTTAAGGTATCAGAACACCTTTAAAACTTAAATTTTCATCAGCATATTTATTTCTTATTTTCACACTTATATTAAAATTGAATTTTTATGTATCGAAATCTGCTTAAATTCTCTCTGTATCTAACAATAAATTTATTACAACTTTTAAATTATATATAATTATTAGCTTTTCTCAAAATGAAGTTTTTTTTACTTATTCTAAACGCAAAATATTCTAAAACGAGACATCATGCATGAAATTTCACAAAATTATTTGTTCTACTTTACAAACGTCTTTTCATGGAATAGAATACACTTGTGATAGTATATTAAATAGTTTTATATCTTCAAAGGTATAAATGGCAAAACTGAAACAAATTGTGCAAATTTTTCACTATAGTGGAACGTATTATATCATCTTAAATAATAGATGCGATTATAATGTGTGTAGTCGAAGTCTTAGAGAAAGATATTTTGTTTATTATGCAATATATAAAATGTCTATATATTGTTTTATTTTTGCGTTATCCCGTTTTGCGGAAATGTCAATTTTTAACAGAATTTTTACTATGTTGTTTTCAACGTTTTAAAGTAAATGTCACTATAAAAAAAAGACAATGAGAGAATAATTAAAAATTTCAAAAAATCACTTTCAAAAGTATCGGGACACCTTAAACAACAAAAAAAAAAGAAACATATACTAATTTGAAAATTAAATCTTCAGAAAATGCAGAAAGTCTCTCCTAACAACCAACATTAATAAAACAGACAATTAAATTTGCTTATTTATGATATGTTCAAGAAATATTGTCGTGGATTTTATTTAAATTTTTCAACAGAAGAATAAACCAAGTAATACATTTGAAAACAACTTCTTAATTATTCTTCTTAAATCTATAACATCCTTAAAAATGTAAATATTTCTCAAACAAAAATGTCATGATATTTAAAATTTATTTCAACACATTATAGGCGTCCCATATGCAAAAGATTACTATCATTGGTTGTTTAAATCAATAGAAAATAGTAATGTAGATTTAATGTGTTTCTCTCATGTTTTATTTAGAATGGTTTCTTAAATAAATAATATTTGTAGAAAATCCAAATTAATTGTAACGTGGTGCTGTATAATCAGCATAAGGATACGCATTCCAAATAGACATAAATAACACATGGGAATAGAAGCAAACCAATAAAGTCATAGCTAGAATTTTATTTAATGCATATAATTAATAGCTTCGGTTAAAATTAGTTTTCAATGTTGAATTTTTTAACAAAGTCTCATGTCCTATAGGCATTAATGTTGTAGATTGTTTTTTTTTTAATTTGCTGTATAACACAAGAATACAAAACGAATTTTACAAAAAGTCTGACGATACTTGAAATTATTTATACTTGAAGATATTTGAATAATTGTAATTGAATTATGTATCCGAAGTTCGTAAAATTTGAAATGATACGATAAAATTTTTCAATAATTATATATTTTAAATGACAGTCAATTCGGTTGATTAGTTTTTGAGTTGTTATATGCGGACAGACAGATGGACGAATGGCCTGAACGAGAATATATGTGCTATGTGTTTATAAAATATTTGAAGCAACTGATGATGTGAAGAAATCGCTTATAGATTGCACTGTAGATTATAATTGCAAGGGAAAAAATATATATCTCTCTCTTCCATTCTATGACCAACTTTGTTTTGCTTAAAAAAAGGCATTTTCTTTAAATAGAGAGAGAATAATAATGTAGTTTAAAGGTGTTACTTTCTTTTTTTGATTTAGAGAGGTTTCTTAGATAAAGAACATTAGTAGAAAATCTAAATTAACCTATCCAAAAAATCTTATTTTAAAATCCTATTTTAAACAAAAAATAAATAATGATCTGAAAATTAAATCTTCTGAAAATGTAGAAAATTCTCATAACAACCAACAATAATAAAACAGGCAAATGAATTTGAATATTTATAATATTGTTGACAAATACTGCCGTGGATTTTATTTAAATTTCCCAACAGAAGAATAAACATAGTAATACATTTGAAAGCAGCCATTATCATATAAACTAATTTATTTTTCGTAATTTAAGACGAAATGATTTCAATATTTGGTATTCGCGAAAGATTTGGTATTTTCAAAAAGTTCTATAGATGAGAAAATCTGAGTTCAAATTTAAACTGATTCAAACTATGTTTGAATCACTTAAAAAAAAAACTGATAAGTTTATTATTAGTTACAACGCCATTTTTAAGGAATATTCTGGGCAAAGAAACAGCCGTTGTAAATGTTATACCAAGGTAATTTTATTGCTATACACATTCTAAGTATTCTAATGAAACTAGATGCTTCTTTGAAAATCATTGTATTGTTATTAAATTATACGTTATATTTAAGATGTTTCAAATAATATACACTGAAAAAAATCCGTTAAATTTAGGGCAAAAACGGCTGACAGCATCAGTTGTTTTCCCGCAAAAATGGCCCTAAAATTAGATGTAATAAAAAATGTACATTAAATTTTACTGGAAAAACTGCTGGGAACATTACTGTCAACAATTTAAGCCGTAAATTTAACTTTTTTTTATTGTGAACACAATAAAATCCGCATAAAGGAGAATATATTCTCCCACATTAACATTTAAATCTATTTAAATTTTTACGTTTATTTTATTAAAATATCTAGAAATTGATTTAGGGAACCATTTAAAAAATTTTAAATGGATTTTCTTTCGATACTTTGAATTTTTAAGCTCAATATCTTTGATGTAAAGTTGTATTTTGAAGCAATACAATTTTTGCTTTGCCTTAACACTTCACATTGCATTAATTGCGCATTATAAATCAACTGTACTCCGTTTAGAGCGACATAATTCCCAATTCTTCTTATGCACAGCAAAGAAAACGTACGATTAAAATTTGCGAAGTTACACTGAATAATATTTTCATTTTCCCACTCCCTTCCAACGATTAGTTCAAAAAAGTTTTTACATTTGCTGTTATCAATAATTAAAATAAAAGTATTTTTTTTTCTTTTTAAGCATTAAAATAGAGTATTGCCCTTAAGTTTAGCTAAAAATGTGAATTTTTAGAAAAAGATAAAAGAAATATCTTTCTTGGTTATTTAAATATAATCTGAAATCTCGCATGTACAATAATTCTTGACAAAGAAAAAGTATTCTTCTGTAGTATTTTTCTAATTTCAATTTGTTTTTAATAAAAAGAGCTATTTATAAAGCCACAATGGCTTCTCATTACTTCATTACGTACAAAGATACACGAGTTTATGGAAAGTGGTCACTTTTCAGAAGTTATAATTAAAACCTGAAAATGATCGAAGTGGGAATTCAAAGAGCCTTTAAATGTCCTTCGGCACTAAGCATGACATGGAGATGAAAGAGATGAAAAATAGTGTGAGGCAATTTCTAAAAGAAAGCAACGGATTATGTTAAGATAGTGAAAGGATTTAAAAAGATGCTAATTTAAGAAGAGCTATCAATTACTTCATTATTTACTAAGATGCACTGTTCGAAGTGTTTACAGAAAATGATCTATTTTTTGAAGTAATAACTATAACCTGACTTGATCGAAATGGGTTTCGAAGTGCCTATAAATGTTCCGGAAAAGATGTCACGGATGAATCTGTATAAATATAACTTGGAGTCAGAATTTTTTATTGATTAACATATTTCACTACCGACAAAAAGTGTTTCGAGTTCAAACAAGCCTAAAAAGTGTTTAATGAGTTACTCTTATAATAATAATATCATCTTTTTTAATTTCTCCGTTATTTTGTTCTATATTTTAAACTTGTAAATACAGATTTTTTAATTAAGCTAACAAATATATCATTATGAGAACAAGTTTTAAAACTTATATCCACAAACAATTTCTTTCTATTTAACTTTAATGAATAAACCACTTATAAAAATGCGCAAAAATGCCAGTTATAGTTACTTGCTATTATTACTTCATCGATTCATATTGCTTTTAATCTGTTCGGTTTAAATTGAACTATGTATTAAATTTTACAAACAAAAAAGAGAAGAAAAAGAACGACGAATTACATACAGATTTGAAATATTTCCATATCAGTATGCTCGGATGTTACCATAAATGTATTTCTCGGAAACTCAAATGAAAATTCTATATCTTCATTTGTACAGAATAAATAACTAAGAAGGTATATAAAATAAAAAAATAAAAAATAAAAAATTCATCTTACACGAAAGAAAGTTAAAGATTCAGATTCTGTCTAATTTTTAAAGTATTGTTAAATATAAGGTCCTTTATAAGCCTGAAAGAAAATTTACCTGGTAAAGAAACGTAAAATAAAATGAAATATGCATATTTTTAAAAGGGAATGATATCTTTCTTTTTAAACCTTGGAATATAAATTTATGATAATATGTGACATTTAAATATGACTTTTTAAAAAGTTCAAAAGTTAAATGCATCCATTCAAAAATGCATATTATATATATATATATATATATATATATATATATATGTATACAATTCCTTTAAACATAATTAAAGATTTTAATGACACCAGTTGCAGTTCTGCCTAAGTTATAACTTTTGTATTCATAGATATTTAGAATGCTTCCATTACTTTGAAGAAGAAAGTAAAAATTATTGTAATGCATAAAATACAAAAATGCAGTTGCAGAACATTTTCTAGCTTAATTAAAAATGTTTAAAAATAAAAATAAAATAGTAACTAACAAACAGGGAAAATAAAAGAACTATTTTATTATTTATTAACGTCATTTGTAAAACCAAAGTAACTTTTTTTTTTAATTTTTCGATTCTCTTTAGAGTTTGTTTCAGATGAGAAACAAAACATTATAACTATTCTAATTTGTTCCTTAGATGTTGTAAATATTCAGAGTTTAAGAAAAAACGTTAAAATTTTGAAAAAACGTTAAAATTTTTTACGCATTTTTCGTTTTAAGCTATTGCATAGATTTTATCGCGGGCTTTGAGCGCGGCGACCGAATCCAAAAATTCCGTAACGCGAAAAATCCTAACACTTCCGTAACAAAAAAACCTAACACTCGGCTAACTTCGTTTCAGTTCGCCAGACTTCGGCATGGTATCCTTCGGTAGACTTCGGCAGACATTGACGCGGTATTTTTCAGATATTTAGAAGATATCAAGTCTCAAACTTATATTTCTTATTTCAGTTACCATAAATCTATAGTTTCAATGATAAAAATTCCTGATAGAATGTGTATAGAAAAGAATCGTCTTAATATAAAACAAGGTAGGATAATGTAGCTTTTGGTGATTGGAGATTCACCCAATGGTGAGGATCGAAAAATTTAAAGTGCTTATAACTCGCAATCTAATTTTCGTATCGCGGCGAAATTTTGTTTGGTAATTTATTATGAGAGAGTGTTAATTTTTGGTGACAGGAGACCCCCCACGGTGAGGGTCGAAAAATTTAAATTTTTCGACAGTTTAAATTTTTCGACCTCATGGTGAGGGTCGAGAAATTTAAACTGCTTATAACTCGCGATCTAATTTTCGTAGCGCGGCCAAATTTTGTTCGGTAATTTATTATGAGACAGTTTTAATTTTTGGTGACAGGAGATCCCCCATGGTAAGGGTCGAAAAATTTAAAATGCTTATAACTCGCGATCTAACTTTCGTAGAGCCGCCAAATTTCGTTTGGTGATTTATTATGAAACAGTGTTAATTTTTGGTGACAGGAGACCCCCCACGGTGAGGGTCGAAAAAGGTAAAAATCTTATTACTCGCAATAAAACTTTCATAGCGCCGCCTATTTTGTTTGGTAATTTATTATGAAACAGTGTTAATTTTTGGTGACAGGAGACCCCCCCCCCACGTTGAGGGTTGAAAAAGGTAAAAGTCTTATAACTCGCTATCTAATTTTCGTAGCGCGACCGAATTTTGTTTGGTAATTTATTATGAGACAGTGTTAATTTTTGGTGACAGGAGACCCCCCCACGGTGAGGGTCGAAAAATTTAAAATGCTTATAACTCGCGATCTTATTTTCGTAGCGCTGCCAAATTTTGTTTGGTAATTTATTATGAGAGAGTGTTAATTTTCGGTGACAGGAGACCCCCCACGGTGAGGGTCGAAAAATTTAAAATGTTTATAACTCGCAATCAGTTTTCGTAGTGCGGCCAAATTTTGTTTGGTAATTTATTATGAGACAGTGTTAATGTTTAGTGACAGAAGATCCCCCATGATGAGGGTCGAAAAATTTAAAATGCTTATAACTCGCGATCTAATTTTCGTAGCGCGGCCAAATTTCGTTTGGTAATTTAATAATGTAATGCATAGCTTTTATCGCGGGCTTTGAGCGCGGCGAAAGAATCTAGAAATTCCGTAACGAGAAAAAAACCTAACACTCCGGTTAACGTCGCTTCAGTTTGGCAGACTTCGTCACGGTATCCTTCGGTAGATTTCGGCAGACATTGACGAGGTATTTTTCAAATAATATCAAGTCTCAAACTTATGTTTTTTATTTCAGCTAACATAAACGTATAGTTTCAATGATAACAATTTCTGATTAACCTATATGTAGTGTAAGATAATAAAAATATTTTAAACTGTAAGAACTTCTCATTTATTCAATAAAAGAAAAAAAAAATGTTATCGGTCATCACGCTCAAAAAGTGTAACTTGAATTAATATCAAAGACAAAAAAAAATTATAAATAAAAAATAAATAAATAATTATAATTGCGTAAGTTGATAAAAAATGCTATGCAATAGCTTTACCGCGGCAGTCCCTGAGTGCCACACTTATTTTTTTTTTTTTTTAATGTATGCTGGGGACGTAAAAATTGGATATTGAAAATTTTATGAAAATATATAAATTGTATTTACATGACCTTGGATCAGAACTTATAGATGATTCGGATTGTCTGACTGAAGACAAAAAAGTCTCGAGTTCAAACAGTCCTTAAATTTGTGTAATGAGTTAATTATATAATAATAATACAATTTTGTTTCTTTATATTTTCCTTTATTTTGTTCTATATTTTAAACATCTGAATATATATTTTTAATTTAGCAAACATATGAATCATTGGAAGAACATGCGTTAAAACTTGTCTCAACAAACTGTTTCTTCTTATTTATCTTTAATAAATATACCACTTATAAAGATGTGCAAAGATGGATGTTTAATATTGGACTTTTTGTGCCATTAATTCTTAATCTATTCATACATTTCTTTTAATATGTTGAGTTTAACCTAAACTTTTTGCACCAAAAAAAAGAAAAATAGTGGCGAATTACGTATAGATTTGAAATATTTCCATGTTAGTGTATTCGGATATTACCATAAAAGTATTTCCAAGAAACATAAATTAAAATTAAATTTGTTCATTCATACCTAATAAATAAATAAGAACTAAAATAAAAAAGGGAAAACATCATCTTACACGAAAGAGAGTTAAAGATTCTTTTTCTGTCGATCTATTTAAGTACTATTAATTATACTGACTTTTATAAACCTGAAAGAAAATTTACCTGGTAAAGAAACGTAAAATAAAATGAAATATGTATATTTTTAAAAGGAAATGTTAACTTACTTTTTAAACCTTGGAATATAAATTTATGATAATATGTTAAATTTAAATATGACTTAGTGGCATTTACAAGACTTTTTAAAAAGTTCAAAAGTTAACCGTATTCAAACGAAAATTCAGTTACATATATATATATATATATGTGTACAATTGCTTTTAAACATAATTAAAGTTTTTAATGAAACTAGTTGAATGGATGTCTTTTCTGCCTGAATTGTAACTTTTGTATGTATATATATAGAATGGTTCCATTATTTTGAAGAAGAAAGTAAAAATAATTGTAATGCATAGTTTACAAAAATGCAGCTAGACAACATTTTCTACCTTGATTAAAAAGACTTAAAAATAAAAATAAAAACAAAATAGGAACTGACAAATAGGGAAAACATAAAGACTGTTTTATTATTTAAATTAACGTCATTTGGAAAAACAAGTTAACATTTTCTTTTCTAAATTTTTCGATTTTATTTATAATTATTTCAGATGAGAAACAAAACAGGATTGTTATTTTAATTTGTTCCTTAAGTGTTGTAAATAATTTGAGTTTAAGAAAAAAAATTTACAAAAATTTATTCATATTTACTATTCACTTTTTAGGATTTCGATCGTCTGACGAAACCCTATTCGTCTCTGTCCTCTGTCTGTCTTTCTCTCTATCACAGAGTATACACAAAAACTATACAAGTCAGAGCGTTCAATTTTTGCGTACTTAATGCAGAATACCTGTAGTTACACAACTATTCATAAAAGTTTGAAGAAGTCTATTATTTTAATTAAAATATTTATTTTAATATCATCAGTTCATTTTTTCTAGTTGTTTTCTATTCTTATTTTTGCCAAACTTTAAATAGATATAAAAAGTATTATGTATCTAACATAAATTAATGGATTTTAGAAATCGTGTGAAAAACGTGCATTTGATTTTATTTTGGTAATAAGTCCAGAATTGTATTTTTTGCCACGATAAACCACGTGACACGAAAAAAAAGCATTTTTTAAATAATTATTTAATTTACTGGAATTGCAGTGTATTTTTTTTTTATTATTGATTTTACAATTTTCATACTTCCGCATGCGGATGTTATTTCATGTGCTGATTAATAAAATCTAAATAAAAAAAAGAGTCAGACCAAAATTTAGGAAAACTAAATGGTCGTTTTTACACTTTAACATAGTTTATCTTATACTATAATGCGAGCACAAAATGAGTGTGTCTGTGTGGGTGTGTAAATTTTATCTCAAAACGGCTCTAACGATTTTCGCAAAAATTTGGATTTTATATCGTTTCCGACACGAGAAGACCATTGGGCTAGGTCACATGTTCGAGAAAATTCGATTATTGTGTCATTTTGGGTCATAATGGGTCAGGATCAATCTATTTATATCTAGAGAACGGCTGGATCGATTTTAAAGAAATTTTGTATCCAATCTTTTTTTGGCACAAGAAAACTGTTGGGCTGGGTCATATGTTCAAAAAATTTCAATTAGTGGGTCATTTTTGGGTCATTATGGGTCAAGTCATTTTTATCTAAAAAACGGCTCTAACGATTTTGATCAAATTATATATTTTATCGTTTTGTATTACAAGAAGACCATTGGGCTAGGTAACATGTTCTAGAAAATTCGGTTAGTAGGTCATTTTTGGGGTCATTGTGGGTCATGCTATTTTTCACTAGAGATTTTCTTACGGAATTTTAACTAAAAATGGCATTCTATGGTTTTCGGGCCCGGGGAAAACATTGGGCTAGGTTACATGTTCGAGAAAAAAAATAATGGGTCATATTGGGTGATAAAGGGTCTGGGTCAAGCTATTTATATTTAAAAGACGACGTGATACATTTTAACGAAATTTTGTATATAATAGTTTTTTGACTTGCAAAAATTAATGAGTTAAGTCCCAAGTTAGAGAGATTTCGATTATAGGGGTAATTTGTGGGTCATGATGGATCATTATGGGTCATGTCAAGCTATAACAAAAGAATAGGAGGATCGATTTTAACTAAATTTTGTGTACGACATTTTTTGGCAGAAGAAAATCATTGGGCTAGGTCACATGTTCGAGAAATTTCAATTATCATTAATCATGGGTCATAAAGTGTCTGGGTTAAGCTATTTATATTTAAAGAACGGAAGGATTGATTAATGAAATTTTATATGAACAATTTTTAGACACGAGAAAACTAATGAGCTAAGTCACCTATTTGAGAGATTTCGATTTTAAGGCTCATCTGTGTGTCATGATGGGTCATGGTCAAGCTATATCTAAAGAACAAGTGGATCGATTTTAACAAAATTTTGTGTACAACATGTTTTTTGCACGAGAAAATCATTGGACTATGTCACATGTTTGAGAAGATTCGATTAGTGGGTCACTTTTAGGTCATAATAATTTTATCTAGACAATGTATCGCGCAATTTTGACTAAATTTTGTATTCTATCGTTTTCAAGCACAAGAAAGTCATTGGAGTAGGTCAGATGTTTGCGAAAAGTTGATTAATGGGTCATAATGAGTCATAATGGGTCAGGGTAAAACTAATTATATCTAAAAAGCTGCTCAATCGATTTTATCCAAATTTTGCATTTTTCGGTTCGCAAAAAATGAGCTACGTCACATGTTCGAGAGATTTCAATTATAAAGGTCATTTGTGGGTCATTGATGGGTCATGCTAATTTTATGTAAAAAATGGCTCTCGCCATTTTGACTATATTTTGTATTATGATGTTTTCGGGCAAGAGAAAACCATTGGACCAGGACACATGCTCGCGAAAATTCGATTTATGGCTTATTTTGGGTTAGGGTTATCCTAATTATATATAACAACGATTCAATCAATTTTACCTAAATTTTGTAACGAAACGTCTTTTGTCACGAGAAGACTATTGGGCTGAGTCGCATGTTAAACAAAATTATATTAGTGGACCATTTCTCTTCATTGCTGAATGCAGCCAAGCTAATTTTATCTAAGAAATGGCTTAAACGATTCAATTTTATATTCTACTGTTTTTGATTACCTGAAGACCATTGAACTAAGTCACATGTTTGATCAAATTTTATTAGTGGGTCATTTTGGGTAATACGGGTCAGGGTCACGAAAAAATGGCAGCAACCAATAAGTTGGCGATATTTGAAAAAATATTGATGACATTTGGCCGAAAAATTGACTATTAAGATTAAGAAAGTCACAACACGTGTTTGGTGACAAATGAAAGAATAACTCCAAATTTGGCTATATCTGGCAAAAAATGTTGTCTTTCAGAATGTGAAGAATTCTTTTATACATTCTTAATAGGATTCGAGATGCATGATCAAATTAACCAGAGTCGATCTAAAAAAGTGATTTGGATCGATGTCCTTACGTTGTAAATTTTAAAATAAATTAAATTTATGAACATGTGCATACACTGTAAAAAATAAAGAGTTTTGTCACATTTCCTTCGGTTGTATGAGATGTGAAATAAGGTGTAAATGTATTATTTTTTGAGCGCCAATACCAAAATAAATGTTACTTTACACTTTCAATGACATATCACAACTCTTAAAAAAAATAGGCGTTCTGAATCACTAGAAATCGTTACAATGCGCTCTCTAAAAGACTTTATTGAATTTATCAACACAACGGCAGGTGTTTTTTTTAATCTAGCAATAGGAATTCGGTGATTATGAAATCCAGCGCGGGGTGTGGAATTATTGGATATGCAAAATGGCGCTTAGTTAAAAACGTTTTGTTTTGTTCTGTGAATATCAAATATATTTCGTAGTAATAAAATGATTAAAAAATATCTGACATAGTTCATATTAAGAACTTTTATCGACTTACAGTTTTGATTATTTCAATTAGTTTGGACACTTTAAGAAACAAGAAATAATCTATTCTACGATGAATTAGAGTTTATTCTAATGATGGCCGTCAGCTGCAACACAGTGTTGTTGCAAAGTTTTGGATTTTTTTCAAATAAGTAAGTGACGTTTATTTTCTTTCTGTTTTGTATACAATTACTCTTAATTCTCTGTAAAAACCTGTATTTGTGTTATATATTTTAAATAAATGCATGATACTTGCAAAATGTGATTTTGCAGTCTAGCTTTTTCGATATTTTAAAAATAAAAATTAATAATAAAAGAAGTCGTAAAATTGTCACTTTTGTATACAGAGCCAAAGCTCTGTAAATATTTAGTTTTGATTTTATAGTGTATTGCTGCTTTAAATTCCGCATAACTTGAACTAACACGAAATTAAATAAACATAGTGTTATATCTTGTTTTAAACATTCATTTTTTCAATTTATATTTGTATTTTGATGTGTTTTTAGATTATTAGAAGCAAAAATTTCATTATTTTTATTTCGTTTATATATATATGTTGATACTGAAAGAGTTAAAGAGATTGTCATGGTTTTATTTTTCTATTTATTAAATTAGTACAACATAATTAAAATCATCATTAATGCCTATTTGAATTTGAATACATTTAATGGAAAATCTTAGAACTTCAATGAAAGGGGGGAGGGGGTGGCGGTATGTTCATTCAGAGCTGTGTGAAACGGGGGGCGAAGGGGGCGGTCGCCCCGGGCGCGGAAACTGAGGGGCCGCCAAATTTATGTTAATATCGTCTTTTGTTTCTTCGCTTTTTTTTGTAAAAAACATTATATATATAAACATATTGGGATTTTTTCTGTGAAAAAAAACATACATTTTCAAAATAGCATGTTACTTCATTCTTGAAAACCAAAAGTGGTCATACAATACTGTTAGATACATTTTTTTCACATATGTTTTCCAGATCACCTTTGCCAAAATATAAGCGTAATGTTCTTTTATAGTATTTAGTTGTAATATTAAATCTTTTAAAGTTTGAAAATAAACGAAAAACATGAACTTAATAGAATTTATTTGTGCTTTTACACTTTACAATTTTGTGACACCTGTGACAAACAGTAATGAAACTATACTGAAATTTAGAGATGCTGCAGATACATTGTACCCCCTCCTCCCACCAACCCCCAAACACACTATGTGACCCATATAACTATGTTTTTAAGTATGTAAATATACTAAATTACATTGTTTAATAACTGAGTATTATGTTTAAAATGCATGTTATAATAAATTACCTCAATTAAAAGGGAGTTTAGCAGCCTTTTTGCATGAAACTAATTATTTTAATTTATGGCTGTGTTAAATTTAAAATGTAATCTTTAAATTATTTTTTATTTTGCTGTTAAAATCATGTAAATATTAGAAAATTTCCTTTTTTACCGTCTACTTATATAGTGTACTTTAATAAATGGTAGCAAAATAAAAAATAATTAAAAAATTACATTTCAAATTTAATACAGCCATAATTTTAAAAAAATAACTTCACGCAAAGAGTGTGCTAAACTTCCCTTTAATTGAGACAATTTATTATAACGTACATTTTAAACATATTACTTACTTTACACCCAAAAGGGTGGCAACTAAGTTGCCACTACAAATGATGTTTGTTTACCATTTGATAGTTGGTGGCTCATTACACCAATTTACAAGTGGAATTTCATTACACCACTTGGGGTGGCAACTTAGTTGCCACGCCTTTTGGTGTAAAGTAAGGGAGTTTTTTTTTACAGTGTACAAACATAGTTTTCTTATAGATTGTTTTTATAATAACATGTTTTACAGTAATAATACAGAGTGAATGATGTAGTGAAAATACTAAATCGAGTTGAATATAAAGTTAATTTTGACCGAGGTTAGCTCGGTCACCCCTGCATAATACAAATTTTATAAATTTAAGATAAATAGAATTTTTGTTGGGGAAACGGCAATATTGTCTTTTTTCTTTAGATATGCGTGTTCGTTGGAATTTGAATGCGTTTTTTTACTGAGCACTGATGTAAATATTATTTCTTAACATTAAATATTCGTAAAAAAATAATAAATAAATAATAAAAAAATAAATAAATAAATCCGTTGGAGGAGAGGGTCGGCCGAGGATGGGTTATTTTCTAATTTTTTTTTTAAGTTTGGGAAAACTAAAGAATCAATAGCTAAACTTTGACGTATAGTTTATAACACATAATAAGAATAATGATATTTTTTTCGAAAGAGTTATTAAACGAAATCCTCTGTGCGATTTGTGATCACACTTATATATATTATATAATACTATTAATTATTATAAAAATAAAAAAATGTGTTATTGTTGATAATTTAACGATTTTGTAATTATATATTTTTATAATAATGCTTCAAGGAACTACAGTAATTTCATACTAAAGATTGTAGTCTGGTAATTTCATACTAAAGATTGTAGTCTGGAATTTTCATATTAATACTGCTTACTATCGATTCTCAAATTTTAATACTAGTCATTATAAAAATTACTCGAAACTGTAAATTTGGCTAAATTTTTAATTAGTTGTCGTAATTTATTCTATATCTGCCATACATTCTGTATTTTTTCAGATTTTTCGGAGTATGCTCGTGGAGACCTTCCTTGTCAGATAGATATAGAAAGAGCATTCCTAGAAAACCGTTTTAAGAATGTGATGTTGATCTGAGGAAATCTACTAAGGCGTTTCTATAATCTTGGATTTTAATTTCGTATACTAAAGATGGAGCTCTTCATGGCTAATAAAATGAAAAGAGAGAAAGAGAAGTGGTTTAAAATTGGCTTTTACGGGGTCTGGATTATAAAAAAAATATATTTTTGAATGATGTGAGTGCATGACACATTGTGATCAAACTGTACGGCTGTATGCCGTATGCTGCTGCCGCTAAAATTTGCGTCCAGTGAAGCGGTGTGGGATTGTATAACTGCAGAACGTCCTGGAAGGTTATCATTTATTAATGAAATAATATATTCTGAAATATATCAAGAAATCCTTAACAGATCAATGATACCATCATGGAAAGTTCTGAGTGCTGACGATTTTATTTTTCATAATGATTTAGCAGTACCACACAGGTCAGTGTTCGCCAAGAACTGGATTAGGAAACACCAAATGTAGGTAATTTTTCACCACCTAACTCGCTAGATTAAAACCCAATTGACAGTTTGGGGGTGGGGGATAATGAAAAAAAAACTGCGAGATACTGCTCCAAAAGTTAAGCTTCCTTCCAGCATAAATTTGACATGGATATGTCCTTGTAAAATCGTTCTGAACCACATATAGTAAGTACGTATTATTTAAAAAAATATTCAAATATTTTAACCTTTTTTTCAAGTATGAATAATTTCGTTTAAGTTTTATGCAAAATAATTCTACAAACAAAGCAGATTCCTACAATACTAAGTTTTATCCTGCATTACATTTTTGTATATAACGCTGCACAATTTTTTGTTTTTTACTCTGTTTGTTTTTTCTATTATTTTCATTCTTTCATTTGAAGATGTAGATAATAAATTTCAATCAGCTCAGTAGGGTAGTTTTAGCGCTGTTATATGCGGATAGGTGGTCACACTGACGAATCAGAAAACGTAATATAAAATAAAATTTAATTACGAAAGCATTTTAAAATTGACAATTTCAATTTACATTTTTGAAGTTTTGGAATCAGTGTCTTCAGATATTACAACAGAAGCAATTTATAAAAAACACAAATTAAATTTTACTATTGTATGTCCACAGAAATAATATAAAAGAAATACAATAATAAAAAAGAATCTTCATTTTGCACGAAATAAATTTAAATATTCTTTAAAATTATTTTTTTAACGATGGTTAGCTACTAAACTTTATAAGCCTGAAAAAAATTATTTGATAAAAAAACGTGAAATACAATGAAATACTCACACTTCTAAAATGGAAATGTTAACTTATTTTTTTAACCTTGAAGTGTAAAATTGTGATAATAAGTTGAATATAAATATAAGTTAGTGGCATTAAATAATTTTTTGAAATTGTAAGAGTCAAACTTTTATAAAAATCTATTTTTAATGCAGTTCTTTTTAAAATTTATTAAGAATATTAAAGTCACCAGTTGTATGGATGCCTTTACATCCTGCATTATATCTTTTGTATGTATATTTAAATTTCTTCCATTACGTTGAAGAAGAAAGTAAAAATATTTTAATACATAAATTACAAAAATGCAGCTGCGGAATTTTTTCTACTTTAATTACTTTTTTTCAAAACATGAGCTAAGAAATAAGGAAAGCAGAAACACTATTTTATAATTTATATCAACATCATTTAGAAAAACAAATTAACAAGCATTTTTTAAGTGCTTCGGATATCATACAAATTTGTTTCAGGAGAGAAGTAAAACAAAATTACTATTTTAATTTGCTTCTGATATGAGGTGAATAATTAGAATTAAAGAAAACACGTAACGAAGTAATATTCGTTTTTATTATTTTATAAATGTAATCTAAGAAGGTGAACACTGGGCAGAAAAATATATACGATATCCTACAATGTATATTTTTACTAAATATTTGAAATGAATTTGTAGTTATATATTCTATATTACTGCTGTCTGTGAGCTTTAATATATTTAATAAAAAAAATTCCATTCTGGAAATTATCATATTGATATAGAAAAAAAAATGTGATTTTTACTGTGCTTTATATTATAATTTTTCATGCATGGATATTATGAAGTTGGATTTAAACACTAATCGTATGAAGGTGAAAATAAGCCACAAGAGAAGTAAAAATAAAAATCTCTCTCCAGTCGGTTTTCTAATTACATCCCGTGTGCAATTGTATGATTACGTATCGTGAGTGGTCTCATTATTTTCCTTATGTATTGTAGACTAAAAATAGCGATGGTGGACATACGGGACCCGCGACTGGGGAGGGGGAGGGGAGGGGAAAGTGTCGAAAGAAGCAAGAAAAGAAATTCAATTTCACAATATAAAAGAAAAATATGCATAAATATTAAGGATTAAAACATTTAGGGAATGAGAAAAGCATTTGTGGACATCCGTGACCCGCGACTGGGGAGGGGAGGAGAAAGGATCGAAAGGGGCAAGGAAAAAATTCAACTTCACAATAAAAAATAAAAAATATGTATAAATATTAATGTTTAAAACTTTTATAGAAAGAGAAAAACATTTAGGGACATCTGGGACCCGCGACTGAGGAGGGGGAGTGGCGGATAGGGGAAAGGGTCGAAAGGGACAGTAGTTAAAATAGTTTAAAGGGCCAAAGAAAAAGAAATTTCTATTTCAAAATAAATTTATATATATACATAAATATTAATGTTTAAAACTTAATATGCAGAATTAGAATGAGAAAAGCATTGGTAGACATCCGGGACCCGTCGATGGAGAGAAGTAGGAGATGGAAAAAGTCTAAAAACGGTATAAAAAGCAAATATTCGTTTAAAAATATACATACATATAAATAAATATTAATGTTTTCCAAATTAATTGATTTTTTGAGTATATTTTGACGTAATATTACAGCAACGGTTTTATTGTATTTTGAAGGTATCAGTGTATGTTATTCTGGTATACAATCTACGATTGCAACACCAGAGTCAGAGGATTTTATATGGACTGCACCTCGGCTAATCCATAAAGAAATATTGATAATGTCTGTTGTCTGTTGTCCGTTCTTTTGTGCAAATTTCTTCTAAATTATGCATTATTAGCTTACTTTTAACCTTTGTTTTGCACATTGTATCATGGCTTGCACATAAGGTTCGTAAAACTCCTGTTAACTCATATTTTCCGATACATTCTTTGAAATTTATATCAGGACGCGAACGGCATAAAACGACAAGACGGTGAAACAACTTTTCATCATACTTTATTTCTATAACTCTTTCTACATTTCCATTTTTTACTTTGCAACAATAGAACTTTGCCACTTTACCGTTGTTTTACACAATTTTAACTTTCTTTGTGAAAAATAAATCCCATAAATTCTTTGTTTTATTAATAATATGTCATTAGCAAATTTTTAGTATTCTTGTAAACCAATGTATAGCATTCTCGAGCCATTAATATTTATCTAAATACTTTTTTTTCAAATAGAATTTTTTTTCTGGCCCCTTTCAATCCTTTCCCCCCTCCACATTCGCATGTTCCGGATTTGAACCGTTTTTTTTCATTCTATAAAAATTTTAAACACTAATATTTATATACACATTTTTTTAAAACGGATCTTTTTCATGCCGCTTTCAAAGCTTTACCCTTCCTTTCCCTCCTCTCCCACTCCCCAATCGCGAGTCCACTGATGATTTTCTCATTCTATAAAAGTTTTAAATAGTCATGTTTATGTGTGTACATTTATTTTTTTAAATCGAAATTTTGTTTCCCTTGTCCCTT
Organism: Maratus speculifer; assembly: GCA_964019185.1. NCBI lineage: Eukaryota > Metazoa > Arthropoda > Arachnida > Araneae > Salticidae > Maratus > Maratus speculifer. The sequence continues at coordinate 178,056,312 of OZ025297.1, read as the reverse complement.
TCACCCTCCTCCCTCCGGTCTCTCTCCCCAATCGCGGGTCCTGTATGTTCACAAATGTTTTTCTCATTATATAAAAGTTTTAAACATTAATATATCTACATATATTTTTCTTTTTTATTGAGAAAATGATTTTTTTTCTTACCCTTCCCCTTCTTTTCTACATTCGTGAGTCTCGGATGTCTATCATAGCTTTTCTCACTCAATAAAAATTTTAAATATTAATATTTATATATAATTATTTTTTAAGCTAAATTAATTTTTATTGCCCCTTTCAACCCTTTTCCCCGTTCTATTCTCCAGTCGTGGGTCCCAGACGTCCACCAATGCTTCTCCCACTCCATAAAAGCTTTTAACATTAATATTCCTGTATATATATATATATATATATATATATGTATGTATGTATGTAAGTATACATATTTTAAATGGATTTTTTTCTTTGCCACGTTTAATCCCTTTCCCTCCTCAGTCGAGGGTCTTTGATGGCCACACAAGCATTTCTCATTCTATAAAAGTTTTAAAAATGAATATTCATGCATATTTTTTCTTTTTTATTGTGAAATTTAACCTTTTTCTTGCCCTTTGAACCCTTTCAACTCACCTCCCTTCTCCCTCCTTTTTCGCGGGTCCCGGTTGTCCACAAATGTTTATGTAATTCTAAAAAAGTTTAAAACATTAATATTTATACATATATTTTTTTTCTTTTTTATAGTGAAATATATATTTTTTGCGGCTTTCAACTCTTTCCCCTCCCCTTCCCATCTCCAGTCGCGGATCTCGGATGTCCACAAATGTTTTTCTCTTTCTATAAAAGTGTTAAACATTAATATTTATGCATATTTTTTTCTTTTTTATTGTAAAATTATTTTTTTTCTTGCCCCTTTCGACCCTTTCCCCTCCCTTCCCCTCCCCCTCGCCAGTCGGGGTCCCGGATGTACACAAATGTTTTTCCCATTCTAAAAAAGTTTTAAACATTAATATTTATACATATTTTTTCTTTCTTTGTGACATAGAATTTTTTTTCTTATCCCTTTCGACCTTTTCTCCTCCCCTCCTCTTCCCAACTCGCAGATCCCGGATGTCCATAAATGTTTTTTTCCCATTCTATGAAAATTTCAAATATTAATATTTATGTATATATACGAATTTATTTTGAATTGAAATTTCTTTTTCTTGCCCCTTTTAACTCTTTTCTCTCTTCTCCCCTCCTTTTCTCCATTCATGAGTACGGATGTCCATCATTGCTTTTCTCATTCAATAAATGTTTTAAATATTAATATTTATATATAACTATTTTTAAAAGGAATTTTTTTATTGCCCTTTCAACCCTTTCCTCTTCCCTTCTATTCCTCAGATGTCCATAATGTCGCATTTTATAAAAGCTTAAAACATTAATATTACTGTACATATATGTATATATTTTTTTTAAATGGAATTTTTTTCCTTGCCCCATTTAATTCTTTTCCATCCCTTCCTCTTCCCCAGTTGTGGGTCCCTCATGTCCAAATGTTTTTCTCATTCTATAAAAGTTTTGAACATTAATATTTATGCGTATTTCTTGTTTTTTATTGTGAAATGGATTTTTTTTTATTGCCCGTTTCAACCCTTCCCCCTCCCCTTTCCCTTTCCATTCGCGGATCCCTGATGTCCACAAATGTTTTTCACAATCTATAAGAGTTTTAAAGCTTATTATTTATACATATTTTTTTCTCTTTTATTTTGAAATTGAATTTTTTTCTTGCCCCTTTCGACCCATTCCCCTCCCTACCCCTTCCCCAGTCGCGGGTCCCGGATGTCTACAGATATTTTTATCATTGTTTAAAAGTTTTAAACATTAATATTTATACATATATTTTCTTTTTTATTCTGATATGGAGTTTTTTGTTCTTGCCCCTTTGGACCCATTCCCCTCCCTACCCCTTCCCCAGTCGCGGGTCCCGGATGTCTACAGATATTTTTATCATTGTTTAAAAGTTTTAAACATTAATATTTATACATATATTTTCTTTTTTATTCTGATATGGAGTTTTTTGTTCTTGCCCCTTTGGACCCATCCCTTCCCCTTGTCTCCCCCGCCTCATCCGCGAGTCCCAGATGTCCACAAATGTTTTTCTCACTCTATAAAAGTTTTAAACAGTAATATATATACACATTTTTTATTTTTTTGTGACATTGTTTTTTTTTACTTTGCCCCTTTCGACTTTTTTCCCTCCCCTCTCCCTCCCCAGTCGTGGGTCACAGATGTCCACAAATGTTTTTCACGTTCTATAAAAGTTTTAAATATTATTATTTATACATTTTTTTTAATTTGAAATTGAATTTTTTTCTTGCCCCTTTCGACCCTTTCCCCTTCCACTTTCCCTCCTTAGTCGCGGGTCCCGGATGCTAATTTCTATTCACTCAATGATACAGCGCTTGGCGAAAGTCAAAGCGTGCCAAATGGTTTTTACGAAAAAGAGCTATTCCACTCATCATTCATTCACTCCTCTTCCAAGATTTTTTGATAACATCGAATAGTGGCGCCATCTACTGAAAAAATATATTATACAAATAATTTATTTGAAAATAAAATAATAATAAATTTAATTGAATTTTCTTTTTATATACCACCAAATAATTAAATATATACGAGTAACTTGTTGTGTTAACTTGATTTATAAATTTTAATTTATATTTCTTTACATTTCTTATAGTATTTCAGTTTATAATGAATAATATAATAATGAAAAAATAAAAGAAGAAGAACGAAAGAGAGCTGTTATTGTATTCGGATAAATTACATGATAATAGCTAAAAATAAATTTTATTTTGTTTAATTTATTTTCTTGGTAAGTATCAATACAAAAACTTAACAAGAAAATACTGAGATCTGCTATATCAAATTTGTATTTATTTATTTATTTTACTAATGTGATATAAATCACCAAGTGTAGCAATGCACTAAGATTGATAAATTAAAACTTCTTAATGTTGGAAATATATATGAATATATTCATAAATATCAGCATATGTACATAGTATGTATGAACTTATACATTCATACATGTCTGCTTGAATATTATGTATGTTTATATTATATAGTTGTTATATAGTTAGGTCATTTAATCATATAGTTAGAAAATGTACATAATTTCGATATCATCTGTTCTGATCTATTCAGATTTTAATGTGTTACAAATATAACACTAATGTTGATAACATATTAAAAAAAATAGTTTCCAGATTCTAAGAATCATCAAAAAAGTATATGTTTCAGTTAATAATAAATTGTATTAAAATTAAAATATTTTTTATACTTGGAAATTTTTCATTTGAATTAAAATATGTTTGGGAATTTACATCAACTTTTGTGACACTGTGATTTAATGCACCCATCCTATTCATAAATTGATGTCTAAACTAAATATACATACATAAACTGATTGAATTTGTACAAAGTACAAATACAAAACAAAGATCATGTTTTATCTAAAAAACAAGATTAATTTTTTTTTATCTAATATAGATTGTTTTTTTTTTCATATTTAATATCTGACAAGATGCTGAAAATTGAAGAGAAATAATAACAAATCACTAAACGAAAACATTAAATCCTTAATTGTCTGTTTAATCGATAATACTTATTAATATTAGTTATATATGTAATAATTAATAATGTTAATTAATATAATTTTATAATTATATGTATATTAATATTAATTAATAAATAGTTAATATTAGTTATATATAGTTAAATATCGATAATTTTTTTAAAGAAAATCTTAAATTATGATAGTGGAATATTAAAGGAAGATTCAAGATTTTTCTTTTATTTTCTTAAATTATTATCATTAATTAAATACCTAGAAATATTCAAATTTGAATATTTATAATTAATATTTTTGTGTTTCACTACTTTATAATTATAAATGAAACAATAATTATTAAAATAAATGCTAATAAATAACATAGATTTTTTTGTATAAATGATGCCTTATTTTAAAACATAAGAACTTAATAAAACATAATAAAAAACATAACGTAACATAACATTTAAAACATAATAAATTGGTTTTACTAATTTGAAATTCATCTCTTACAACAAGGCGGTAGTATAACTAAAATAAAAATATTTTTTATTTTATTTTCATAATTATTGTATTTTAAATTATATTTATTTAATTTTTTGAAAAAGCAGAATTTAAAAACTTATATTAATTATTTACATTTATTTCAAATTACACTTTATGTAATAAAATTTTAAATTAAATTTTATTACTTATCTGTAATTAAAATTTAATTGTCTAATTGGCAATAAAACTAATACAAAGTAACTCATTTTTATAACATTCTTTATTGATTACTTTAAAAAAAATCAAAACAAAATTCTACAAGAGCAAGGACACATCTCACAATCTTATCATAACAAGCTTTCTGCTTTAACCACCTCGCTATACCTCTGATACCTTACAATAGCTTCCATGTGCCTCATATACGACAAAATTTGTAAGTAAAATGTCCGAAACAGCCATGATGCGCGAGAAAATGCGTAGATGCTAGTCAAAACATTTGGCACACCTTGACTTTCGCCAAGCGCTGTATACTTGAGTGAATGGAAATTAGCGTCCCGGATGTCTACAGATATTTTTCTCATTGTTTAAAAGTTTTAAACATTAATATTTATACATATATTTTCTTTTTCATTGTGATATTGAGTTTTTTCATTGCCCTTTTCGACCCTTCTCCTCCCCTCCCCCCCTCATTCGCGTGTCCCAGATGTACACAAATGTTTTTCTCACTCTATAAAAGTTTTAAACATTAACATTTAAGCATATTTTTTATTTTTTATTGTGACATTGTTTCTTTTTTTTACTTTGGCCCTTTCGACATTTTCCCCTCCCCTCTCCCTCCCCAGTCGTGGGTCACGGATGTCCACAAGTGTTTTTCACTTTCTATATAAGTTTTAAATATTATTATTTATACTTATTTTTTTTATTTGAAATTGAATTTTTTTCTTGCCCCTTTCGACTTTTTCCCCCTCCCCTCTTCCTCCCCAGTTGCGGGTCCCGGATGTCTACAGATATTTTTCTCATTGTTTAAAAGTTTTAAACATTAATATTTTTACATATATTTTCTTTTTTATTGTGATATTGAGTTTTTTTCTTGCCCCTTTCGACCCTTCTCCTCCCCTCCCCTCCCCCACCTCATTCGCGGGTCCAAGATGTCCACAAATGTTTTTCTCACTCTATAAAAGTTTTAAACATTAATATTTATGCATATTTTTTATTTTTTATTGTGACATTGTTTTTTTTTTACTTTGTCCCTTTCGACCTTTTCCCCTCCCCTCTCCCTCCCCAGTCGTGGGTGACGGATGCTCACAAATATTTTTCTCATTCTATAAAAGTTTTAATCATTAATATTTATACATACTTTTTCTTTTTTATTGTGAAATTGAATTTTTTTCTTGCCCCTTTCGACCCTTCCCCCTCCCCTCCCCCTCCCTAGTCGCGGTTCCCAGATGTCCACCATCGCTTTTCTTAGTCTACAATACATATGGAAAAAAGTGAGGCCACTCACGATACTTAATCATAAAATTGCACCAATGAAAAGCTGTAATTAGAAAACCCACTACTGTCACTTTTATCAATATCATTTGCAGGCAAAAGCAACACGACTGAAGAATTCAATTGTTCGAAAGTTTATTTTATTAATATTTTACTCAACTCAAAATTAAACACTCATCTCTTGTTTTAAAACAGTTTATCCTCATGAGAAAATTCTTCTCAGTTCTTTCGAACGTAGATAATTTAACGAAACACAACTCCAATAAAAAACCGTAACATTTTTTCACATATCTCATTAAAAAACATTCTAATCAAACTCAAAACAAAAAGAATATTGTTTCACACAGCTTAGGTAAAAGCTGAAGAAATAAAACAGATAATGTATTTATCACAAAAAATCGTTTGCACAGAAAACTTTTTACATTTTGAAATAATTAGGTATATCTTGGTTGCTAGGTGACAAAGTCAGTAGAAAATTAAATAGCCTTTTATCAAACATACCGCCCCTCTTGAAACCTCTGAGGGGGGTTTCAAACTAAAACACGGCAATTACAACCATTGTAAAAAATATAAAGAACAATACAATTAAATACAATATAAATGAGTCACAGTTAAGTTAAATTTAAGCAAATATTTAAACAATTTTACATAATACATAATAAATAAAGAAATTTTACAATAATGTACACTTTCTTATAAAAACTGAATTACTTTTCAAGAGGTAATACAGCAATTTTGGATACTGCTCTTTTATATATTCCATTTGGGGTTTTTATATTTACAACTCTTATTCTATTATCATTACCAAAAAATACTTCTACAATTCTCCCTAATAACCATTTAGACACTGGAAGATCATCTTCCTTTATTACAACCATATCTCCTATTTTGAGGTTGTTTTTTGATATCATCCACTTATGCCTTTGCTGCAATGTACTTAAATAACTATTTTTCCACTTTTTCCAGATGGTCTGAACCATTTTAGTGGTCTTTTGCCATAAGTTTAGTCTATTATCTTCAATATTACTCAGGTCAGATTCAGCAATGGCATTAAGTGGGCGACCAATAAGAAAATGTCCCGGGGTCAAGACCTCCAAGTCATCAATATCTGTACTCAAGGGAGTAAGCGGGCGCGAATTTAAGATACCTTCAATTTGGACAATTATAGTTAACATTTCTTCATAAGTTATTTTAGAGTTGCCCACAACACGTTTAAAGTGATACTTGAAGGACTTGACTCCCGATTCCCATAAACCTCCAAAATTTGGAGCTCTAGGGGGAATAAATTCCCAAGCAATACCTTCAGATATCAAGTAATTAGTAAGGTTCTGGTCTGGTTTGTTTACCAATTCATGCAACCTTTTAAGCTCTACATTAGTCTTCAAAATTGCCTCCATTATCACTGAAAATTTTTCGAGGTTTGCCTCGTCTGGCAAAAAACCTCTTTAATGAGGCAATAAAAGCCTCAGACGTTAAATCAGTAACTAATTCCAAATGCACTGCCTTTGTTACCATACAAATAAAAATACAAACATAAACTTTATGATAAATGCCTTTACGTTGACCTCTATATCTAATCAACAAGTAAGAAAAATCATGCGTTAAGCATAGATTATGGAGCACTTTCCAACACTTAATGAAATCTTTAACAAAACTTTGTTATTTAGGGAAATAATAGTGTATAGCCAAATATACCCAAATATGTATTCCAGTACATTAGAACAGCCTTGTATTTCATATGTCAGTTCATATAATGTGAAAATTTAGCTTAGCAAGAAAATACCCAGTAGCTTGAAATTTTCTTTCAGCAATTCATTCTGTTAGATGGAAACATACTTGGATACTTTTGTTCAGCCCTGTAGTTTACATTGCATCTTTGTTACATGTCAGCATTAGGCTAAAATTTATTGTAAACTAAAACACTTTTAAAGCAACTGAAATCACATTCTCATAAATCATCATTCATAGGCGTTCATGTACCGAATTCTTTGCGTGGCCCTGTATATCTCTTTATTTATATTCTTCAAACACTTCTCAGTAAATTGAATGCAGCTCAGAGTAAAAATGCATAGCTTATTTAAGAACAACGTTTAAATAATTTACGCTCATATTCAGTAACGTTGGTGAGCTCTTTTGGGTAGCCCTGTATATCAACTATAACATTTATACACACCATATAATGTGCATATATTTAGCGAAATATAAACGCGAGTATCATAATTAAAATGCATTTCATCCCTCCATCATCCATCATCGGACACATATACGGTACTTCGGAAAGAATATACTATTTGAAATCTTTTGTGTGGCCCTGTAAATGCTATGTACTTCATATTATGCAAGACAGTAGCGTATAATTTATATTAAGCTTCTGTGACATATATGAATTTTATTATACATGAAAAAGCTTAATATATTTAAAATGTGTCACACACAATTCCTCCTTTTACCATTATCTAACGGAATTCTTTTGTGTGGCTCTGTAAATGAATAATAGCTACATTTTCACCTTATATTTTATATAATGCTTATTTTAATATGTTTGACAGGGTATAACATCTTTAAAATTCCTTTGAAACGATTTTTCCCCATAGGCCGTAATGTAATAGGAAACTTTTGATTCGCCCTGTAGATAAACTAATCATGGTAGAAACTTCATTTTTGATAGGACTCGTGCTAGGGTCAACGTCAATAACGTCCTAAAATTTCATGGCAATTCGAGTATATTAACGATTTTTCCCCATGGGCCGTAATGTAATGGAAAACTTTTGATCCGCCCGGTAGATAAACTAATCATAATAGAAACTTCATTTTCAATAGGATTCGTGCTAAGGTAAACGTCAATAAGGTCCTAAAATTTCATGGCAATCAGAGTATATTAACGATTTTTCCCCATAGGCCGTAATGTAATGGGAAACTTTTGATTCTCTCTGTAGATAAACTAATCATGGTAGATACTTCATTTTCAATAGGGTTCGTGCTAGGGTAAACCTCAATAAAGTATAAAAATTTCATAGCAATCCGAGTATATTTACGGGAGTTAGAGCGCGGACAGACGGACAGACGGACAGACGGCCAGACAAACCGAATGCATAAGCACTTTTCAACTTTGTTGGAAAGTGCTAAAAATGGACCACAGAAATCAGTTCCGGTACAATTAAAAACAAAGTCTACATTTATTCTTTCTTTTGGGAGCTCGCCCATAATTTGCTCCAACAATTTAGGTTTGGCCCTAAAGCATGTAATACATTTATGTACAATTTTTCTACAAATAGCCCTACCGTTTAAAGGCCAAAATTCTCTTCGAACACAATAAAGTAAATTTTGTGGCCCTATATGTAGATATTTTTTGTGATAAAACTCGATAATTAATTCTGTTAATTTGTGTTTAGAGGGCAGTGCAATTGGGTGTTTTTGGGCATAATTTACCGTGCTATTTTGGAGACGACCTCCAACTCTGATTAAATTATTTTTATCCAAGAAAGGATTTAATGAAAGTAATCTACTATTTTTTGGTAACTCCTTACCCTTAGATAACAATGTGAATTCAGGACTGAACTCTTTTTCTTGAACAGATTTTATGATAAACTGCTCAGCCTTCTTCAATTCAGCAGATGTTAGCTTACCTGAATACCTTTCTTTTGGCTTTTTGACATTCTGAATGAACCTGAAAACATAGCTAAGAATTCTTATTAATTTAGCATAATTATTACTCAATTGCAAAAAATAATCAATAAAAGATGAACAGTCTGATATTAAAAGTGTAGTCTTTGAAGCTGTATGTTTAAGTTCACTTATGTATAGATCATTATCATTTTGCTCAAGTTCGACAGTATTTAAAGAAGGTTCAGTTTGTTGTGTTAGAAATAGTGGACCCTTCCACCATAAGTTACTCTGGAGAAGTTTGTCTGGATCTACACCTCGTGACACAAGATCAGCAGGATTATGAGAAGAAGCCACATGTCCCCAATGACTGATATCAGAAAGATTCTGAATCGTAGCCACACGTGATGACACAAAGGTTTTTAAGTTACACGGCTGTTTTCGAATCCAACATAATACAATAGTACTATCTGAATAATAGTAAACAGATTCTTTAGGAACTTTTAAGGTTTTGGCAACCTTATTCATCAATTTGGCTAATAAAACTGCACCACAGAGCTCCAAGCGAGGAATAGTGATTGTTTTGATTGGTGCAACTCGACTTTTACTGCAAAGCAACTGAGAAATTTGCTCTCCTGGAGAATTTGAAGACACAGCTTACAATGCCACACCGTAGGCTTTCTCCGAAGCATCTGAAAAGCCACAAATTTTAATTTGCACTGGATTATTTGTAAAAATGTATCTAACAGCACTTATATTATTGATGGCTCTTAATGATTCTAAAAACTGCAACCAATCATCAAGCTCAGCTGTAGGGAGATTTTCATCCCAATCAATTTGCAGTCTCCACAGTCTTTGTAGGAAAATTTTTGCTTTCGTCACAACTGGTCCAAGTAGACCCAAGGGGTCGAAAATGCGAGCAATATTTGAGAGCACACTTCTTTTACTTACCTTGGTTTGCTCACTGAATGATACACTAAAAGTAAAAGTATCATCATTGGCATTCCAGCAAAGTCCTAGTGCCTTAGTTTCACTCATATTTTCAAAAGTGTAATTCTCATTTTTAAAGGCTGGCTCTATTAATTCTGGATGGTTACTAAACCATTTATGTAAGTTCATGCCACACGTATTTAATAGTTGCATAAGCTCAATTTGCAGTCTCTTAGCCGATTTTATGTCAGCTGCTCCAGTCAGGACATCGTCCATGTAAAAGTCTGATTCTACCACACCAGAAGCAAACGGAAATTGAGATTCACCATCTATACCAAGCTGTTTAAGGCAGCGCATGGCTAAATAAGGGGCACTAGTTGTGCCATATGTGACTGTACATAGTCTGTAATATTTCATCTCACCATTTACAGAATCTTTCCAAACTATGCGCTGTAAATCACGTTGCCTTTTATCGATAAGTATCATGCGATACATCATTTTTACATCTGCTGTAAATGCATAGCGGTGTGTACGAAATCTAAGTATTATGCTAAACAAATCATCTTGAATGACACCTCCATTCAGCTGTGTGGAATTTAGGGATTCTCCTGATGAAGTTGCATGTGAACCATTAAAGACAACTCTCAATTTTGTGGAACTTTTATCTGGGCGATAAACAGCATGATGAGGTAGATAATTCGCATGTATTGGCTCATCTGTTTTCTCTACTTCCTCCATATGGCCTAACTCTCTATACTCTGCCATAAATGCGCAATATAACTCTAAAAGATTTGGATTTTTGACTAGCCTATTCCAAAGTGAATTTAATCTATTTTCCGCAAATTGTTTTGATTCTCCCAAAGAACTAGAATATTTTTTCAACGGCATTTGTACTATGAATTTGCCCGTTATATCTCTCTGATGTGTGTTTATAAAGTGGGTGTCGCATGCTAATTCTTCTGTATTTCTCAATGGTGTACTTTCTTCTACTCTTTCAATTTCCCAAAATTTTTTCATTTCGAAATTTAAATCTGTTTCAGTAATTAACCCACAATGTATTTGTTCTTGATCGTTACAATCGTAAACACTCCCACTTACTATGCAACCGAACACCGTATTTTGCAGTATTAATTTAGAATTTGGTAGCTTCATACGGCCCACCTTTATTAATTCTAGAAATACTTCAGCTCCTAGCAAAAGATCTATTTTCCCTGGTCTATTAAATTCAGGATCGGCAAGAATAATAGACTCTGAGATTCCTAGCTCTGAAATATTAATATATTTCGAGGGCATAATTTGCGAAATCCTTGGTATGATAAGGAAATCTAACTCTCGGCTATAATCTCCCGAATTATTACTGATCAAGGCAGTAGTTTTATTTTTTACTGCTACAGAGGATCCACTTAAACACGATACCGAAATATTACTTTTTTCTTTTCGAATTCCTAATCTTTCAACTAACTGCAATGTTAAAAAATTGCTCATTGAACCACTGTCCAATAAAGCACGCACCGGAACTTTATTTCCGAATTTATCTCTCATATAAACAATAGCAGTGGAAAGAAGAACTGTTTTAACATTATTCGATCTCACATTTGAAGTACCAGTGAAATTTTGAATTTGGTTATTTAACTCAAATGGTATGGCGTCAACATTTAATGTTGGTTTACTTTCATTCGTCGACAATGCATTTGGCACTTCCTTATCACTATAATTTTTTGTGTTTCCCACCGCATTGGAATTTCTCTCAAGCCTATCAAAACAAAGAAGTATATTGTGGCGTTTATGGCATTTTGAACACGAGAATGTTGAGTTACATTTTTTGACGCAGTGGAATTCTGAAAGACAGTTAAAGCACATATTGTTTTTTTTTTCACAAAATCTACTCTTTCCTGTACATTAAATTTTTGAAATTTGGGACATTTAAAAACACTGTGATTTTCCTGGTTACATACAACACATTTGCGCATATTTTTCTCATTTAAACTCGCAACCATGGATGTTACCTTTGAAAAGCTATGCTTTGTTTGGCTTTCGTTTTGAAAATTTCGCTTTGTATTTACTTGTTTGGACGCACTTAGTGTACGCGCGTGGTCTCTCAAGAATTCTAGCAATTCAGTTAAACTCGGTAAATTATCCCGTTTAAGATGTCTTTCCCACCACATTTTTGTATTTACATCTAATTTTTGAGCCAAAATATAAGCAAACATAGTAGTAGAAAACCCCTCAACTTTTTGTTCTAAAATCTCTAACGACCTAATACATTCATTTGTTATATCTATTAGATTTAATAATGCTGCTGGGGACTCATTCTGAATAACAGGAATATTTAAAAAACGTTTTAAATGCGCGTAAACTTGTTCTCTCGAATTTGAAAACCGTTCTTCCAAAAGCGACCATGCAACTTCATAATTAGAATCCACGATTGAAATAGATTGAATTATACGAAAGGCATCTCCTCTCAATGAAGACTTCAAATATTGTAATTTCATTGCCCCTGACAAATTAGAATTTTCATGTACAGTAGCCTTAAATATATCTTTGAAAGAAAGCCACTCATGCAAATTACCCGTAAATACAGGAAGAGTTAATTTTGGCAATTTAATGTCATTATTAGCCTTTGTGGCGTTTTCTAAACTCCTTTCTGGCGTTTTACAGTTTGCACTTTCATTTTTGATAACTTTTTTGTAAGTTCAAATTCCATTATTTCTAAAATTTCATTAATTTCTTCCTCAATTTCATCTTCTTTACTTATCTTATAAATAAACTCAAATAACTCAGAAAAGTTTTTCTCTAATTTATTCCGTTTCTCTTTTATGAGAATTAATTCATTTAATTCTAGCTCAGTATTCGATAATTTTTCTTTTAATTTTGTCAAGTTTGTTTTGAAATTTTTCTTTTTTGCTTTTAATTCTTTCATACTCATTTTTAATGAATAAAAATTAAATGGGTGCACTTACCCCTCTTGCCTCTTTAAAAGATGAGTTCTAACATCGAAGAGATAGCAAAACAGCACAAAATATTCACCAATTATCCTTCAATCATTGACGTAGAACAACTCGCTGATTTTTCTCCGTAGAGACGGACCATATGAAGAATTCAATTGTTCGAAAGTTTATTTTATTAATATTTTACTCAACTCAAAATTAAACACTCATCTCTTGTTTTAAAACAGTTTATTCTCATGAGAAAATTCTTCTCAGTTCTTTCGAACGTAGATAATTTAACGAAACACAACTCCAATAAAAAACCGTAACATTTTTTCACATATCTCATTAAAAAACATTCTAATCAAACTCAAAACAAAAAGAATATTGTTTCACACAGCTTAGGTAAAAGCTGAAGAAATAAAACAGATAATGTATTTATCACAAAAAATCGTTTGCACAGAAAACTTTTTACATTTTGAAATAATTAGGTATATCTTGGTTGCTAGGTGACAAAGTCAGTAGAAAATTAAATAGCCTTTTATCAAACAACGACTTTCCACAGACTGCAGAAATTTTGAAGTAGTCATTAAAAGTGTAGTTCCTAAATTCCACATCGACTTTGTTGGCGACCAAGGAGCTAACACTTTTTCTTGTAAAATACAATCTTACTTACCCATCATACGTAGTATAGGGTAAGTCTTGCAATCGTTTAAAAAATCGAAAACAAATTTTTGACTTCTTTACATGGTTTAAACACTAGAGATTCTAAAGGACATTTTTAGATTTAAAAAAAAAATGTCGTCCGTCTGTCTGTTCGTCTGTCAGTATGTAAGTCTCTCTATCTCTCTGTAAACGCCCTATCTCCTGAAGAAATTAAGATAGAGACTTGAAATTTGATATGTACGTAGTATGTAAGAATGGAACGAAGCCTATTTAATATCAGTAACCTCGATTATCTGGAATTATTTTTTTCGGACATTCAAAATATATGTTCTGTTAAAAAGTATATCTATATATATATATATATTTTTTTTTTTTTTTTTTTTTTTTTTTTTTTTTTTTAAGGAGTAAATATAAAAGACAATAAAAAAACATAAATTTGCATAAAGAACGGAGTCTATGGAATACTTATTTGCCAAGAAATTTTTAATCCTATATTCCACACTTTTCAATTTTTCATGAACCTGCATTTCATTCAATTTTTAATCCAAAGATTTATTTTAGCTGGAAATGAAACGCTTAATCTAACGCAGTGAATCGTTAGATAATATAATTATCAGTTTTGGTGATATAAGGATGCTTCTTTTAAGGAATTCACTGTTACTTTATTTTAGTTTCATATTTTATATTACGCATATCTATGATGGGTAAGTATTACAGTGGCCCCCAGCGACCAGTTTTTGTGATCTTTGTGTCGCAATTTTTCAAACTCCGATAGTGTGAAATGAAAATCAAATATTTCTACGATGAAATTAATTCAAGCTATAAGCAAAGCAAAAATCGAACTATTTCTCTCACTTGTATTATGCAGGCAATAGCAACGCGACTTTTCTTAGACATTAGAAATTTTACATTTCTTTTAAAGGAAGGAACTTGTAGGTTACAAATAACCAGGGTTGGCAACCTGGAAATTTGTTATGAAATGCACATTTTTTACTTTTCTAGCTTGAAACTATTTATTGGCGATTATCTAATTGTTTTAACTCTTTTCTTACAAGAAAATTCTCGCAAAACATAAATATGAGTTAAATACGAAGTAGTACACGTAACTTACTTGTATTTTTACACGTAATTTAATGCCTGTCATACATAAGATTTACACGGCATCTTTCACGGAATCACTCCATCTCTCAAGTGACAAAAATTTATCACGGCAAAGTTATAAATTTTTGTCATTTGAAAGATGGATTTTATAAATTTTACATATTCATTTTTTTTATCGAAATATCTCAGAAATGTGATACACCTTACAGTAAATACGCATTTTCATTCAGCCAAATTGATAGATTACGGCTTTGAAACGAAAACAAAATATATGTAATTGAGAAAAAACGTTGGGTAAATACCAAAAGCACAATGTTGCGCTCTAAGCAAGTTCTTCATTTAAAGCAGACGTCTGCATGGGTCTAGCCGGTCCCTCGGAATGGTTCCGAATATTTTAACGGGAAGGACCGGGACGGGGAAATTTGTACCAGGCCTACCGTCTCTTTATAACGTTTTCAGCAAAAACGATAAAATATGAGCTATGTTCAATGAATATGGCTTTAAGGAGAATAAGTATAAATTTGCGTCACGAGCGTGACTATTTTTACAATATCAATACAGAAATGTAACTTGTACAGTGTGGAGGTCGACATCGAACAGTTACATTGTGTGCAACCCGGGCTTAATATTTTTAGCAGACTTGTGCCGGGCCAAGATGAGGTTTGCAATATATTTATACATATAGACCTGCCGGGCTCGAGAGAGTCTTAAATGTTCTCAAGACGTGTAGGGTAAACAGCATGATTTGTAAAATTATAAATAGCGATAAAGAACTTATGTTGACATTATCTTTCGATATATAATTCTTGGCTGCTCTTAAATTCACTTATTGCACTTATTTGTAACTGCAAAAACATAAAATTGACAAGCCTGTTTATTGAAAGGATTTGAAATCGAATAGCGTTTTTCAGTTTTTGTAAATAGAATATTAGTATTAACTTTTTGTGATATAAGAGATTTTTTTCAAATGATAGCTGGTGTTTCTCCCTTCCCGTGCTGTCGTTTCCGGAAATTCTATTGAAAACGTTAACTTTAGCTGTATTTTTTTTTATTGCTAGTATCAAAAAATGGATAACGCAATTCGATAGTTTCTGATTAAAAATACCTGCTAATCTGATGCTTTTGCGAAAAAAATAATGAATTCATAAACGTGTCAGAAAACAGCTCCCTTGGATTTGAGAATGAATTTCAAATTGGAATCTTTAATAAAATGATATAGAAATATTTTCATAAATCTACTTTTATAATACAGCTACAAACGTTAGCAACGTCCACAAACGTAGACGTTATCATCTTGTGCTGTAATTGCAGCCTTACCAACAAAAATATAAGTGAGAAGTGGCAAGCTAGACCTCGTGCTCGTAGTGTAAACGGTAGAGCATTTGGAGTGCTATTCCAAGGATCCTGGGTTCGATTCCCGGCATGGACATTTTTTGCTATGTTGGTTCTATGACTTGTCAGCAGTGTGATAGTCATATATTCAATATTATATATTCATTTGATATTTTAGTAAGCATGCAGAAATAGAATGGAAAAACGGTAAATTATAAAAATTGAAGAAATATAAAAAAATAATTTAATAGCATTGATGTTTATCACAAATCTGAGAGTTAAAGGCATACGATTTTATAAAATACATAATTTTTATGTTTAAAAAAGCACTTTTTTAAAATGTTACTATCGGTATTTTCAAAGCCAACAAATTATGTTTCCTTTTTTTACAGAATAAGAATCGTTCGTTTCAGTATTAAATAACATATTAACTAAAATGAAAGCTGTGTTTATAACAGAACTTCTCAACTGTAAAAAAATCCGTTAATTTTATGGCAAAAACTGCTGGCAGAAAATTTGCCAGCAGTTTTTGCTGTAAAAAATGCAGTAAAATTAGGTGTAATACAAAAATTTACATCTAATTTTACTGGAATTTTTACGGCAGAAACTGTTTCAACATTGCTGCCAGTAGTATTTGCAGTAAATTTACCAGATTTTTTTTTCTTTTACAGTGTTTTATTGAAATAACATTACTTTACTTATGCTTTTGAAATTTTTAACCAAACTGTAAAATGAATATTTGTTGCAAAATTAATATTACTTATTACATTTTCTTCGCGGAATTGTTTAGACAGCTCTGAATCTGGAAAAAGTCTTTTAATCCTTTGTAATATTACTTTTTATTTGTTTTATGAATTTATTTACTTACCCACGGTGGAGAGCGTTCCCAGTTCCACGTTTGGTATCGAAAGGAAGATCTCGTCATATACGTTAAAATGTTCAATGGACCTACCCGTCCATTGTTTTCGAGATAACAGCACTTGAATTGAAACTTGATAACAAATATAATAGTAGAGACATCTTTACGTTAAATCACCCATTTCCATAAGAATAACAGAGCTATTTGCATCTACTATAACCGCCATCCTAAGCAAAACATTCTATTTTACACACCATATATACATCCATCACGTCTCGCCACACATTTTTGAAAAAAAGGGCATAAAATAAGGTTCTAGAAATAACAGAAACAGATGGAAAATTCTCCAAATGTAGTCGCTCGTGAATACTTCGTAGGATGCGAAATGCCTGTCTATAAGAGGGGGGAAATAATCGGCAATCGGCTCTAAAGTATTTTGCTCGGGAAAAGGTACTGGCAGGAGTATTAAAAACAATTCAAAGAATCTTTTAACTTGTGAACAATTTATGTACATGCCTGTCATTTTATTTATTTATGCATTCACACTTCAAGTGCTGAAATCTTGAAATCGGTTGGATTCTGATGCATAGCTCCATTGCGCTTTTTAATATACATGAAGAGATCTTTCTTTTGATACCACATTCATCCAAATCCATAGCCTGTAAACGTTCCCTAGTTAGACGCATACTTTCAACTTCGTCTTTCTATTTGGTTTAAATATAAACTTTCTTCTTTCCTGATTTTAGAGTGCAAAAAATCTTTTTCCTTTTTTTTCTGCTATGTTTTCTTTATTTTTGTGTAATTTTATATTTGCGTGTAGCTGGTTTAAAATATTTTTTTCATCTTGAAATTTAATGATTTACTTTCCCATTACAGCATAAGTATAAACGCCTAAGCTTTAAAATATATTGTTTAATTTAATTGGTTTCATTTTGACTTTAAGATGTTTGTTTTCTTCTTTTCATCGAACGAAATAAAATAGATTATATGTAAAAATGTTTTATCAGCAAGCTTATATTAAAATGTACCAAAAAGATAAAAATAATAACAATGTTGGAATTAAAGACTTTAGAAATAATTTAAAGTGGATATGATTTTTTTTTCAGTTTTATAAAATAAAATTTATGTACAATTATAAATATAATTTCCTGAAAGAATAAATCTGATTAAATCCTCCAGAGAATCGAGCCTACATCCAATTACTCTGTAACTTACTCTGTACTGGCTGTATTCGACAAACGTTTTCATCATTTGAAGGATGCCAGACGTAAATTGCAAATGTTATTTTAACAGAATATTGTAAGGAAAACTTATGTCAATTGTAAAACAAAAGTGTGATAAAATTAATTGCAAGTTTTTGCTTGTAGATATGAAGGGTAGATAAAATATAGGATTGTACAGAAGTATTCAAGTATACTTTCGTTAGATGGTATAAATTTCCGAAAGTGAAGCTTAAAACTATCATGTTTTTTTATAACTTTCCAGCATAGTTGAAAAGTGTTTCTGAATGCGATTTGTCTGTATGTCCGAATTTTATTATCATTTAATATAATTGATATTCTCTCTAAATGCTGTTCCGTACCTAATAAGAAGCACTGTATTTGAACGTCATCTGTGAAAAAAGAAGAACCGTGTCTGTTCGAGAGTATAGAACAGAGTTGGGTTTGTTTTTTGGAAAAGTGTCGATTTGAGACAGCATTTTTGAGTTTTGAGTTTGTGTTGTGAAATAAATAAATACTTGTGTTACAGTCCATTAAAATAATGAGTTTAATGATTTTCTTCAAGCTATCGTCGACATCTGGTCCCTCGAACCGGAGAAATGATTTCGCAATAATGCGAATCATTTTTCCTTCGAATAAACAAGAGATGTTTCATTGGAACACCTGTTGTGTTTAGGAATAATATGAAAGAAATTAAGTAAGAGCATGAGTTTTGTTGGTTCATTTATTCCAATAATATAGTAGTTTTTAATTTGTGTTATGTATTTTATTGTTTTATTTGAGTTGAGTTGTTAATTGTTTTGAGTTTTATAAATTTGTTCTTAAAATGTTTAAAGACGCGCGTAAATCAGATTTCCTAATAGCTGCCGCCGAATTAGGAGAAAAGGTAAGCGATAAAGCTACGAAAGCAGATTTAATTAATATTATAAAAAATACGGAGAAATTTAAAAGTAACTCTGAATTCGTAAGTAATTTAATAGACGGTATAATTGAGGAACGTAAAGAAGAAATTGAGTGCCTCGAGAAAAGTAAACAATTCGAATTGCAGTTTGAGCAAATTAAATTGGAAAGACCTAAGGCCGAATTAGAATTATCTCGTATGCAGATAAATTCTAAAACTAATGACAGTGATTCAGAATATAAAATTGATTCTAACATGTTAAAAGTATAAAAACTCTAACGATTAAAATTCCAAGTCGTCCAAAACTTTTTTTTTGGCTTCTTTGGAAAGATTATTTATAACAAAAAATGTACTTGATAAATTTAAAGCTGAGATTCTTTTGAATCTATTACGCGAGAATGCTTCAAATGTAAGCGATACATAAGCGATAATAAGTTGGGTAATTATGATAAAGCAAAGAAAATTGTTCTTAGAGAATTTGAACCAACTCCCCAATGATGTTTTGAGCTATTAAGAAAAAAATGTTAGGCAGTCGAATGAAACACATATGCAATTTGCATCACGTTTAATAACTAGCTTTGATTATTATTTAAAATTGAGAGAAGTGCCGATTTTGAGAAGCTGAAACTGTTAATTGTATCAGACAAATTATTTAAATGTTTAGATAAAGATACAGCAGCTCATATTAGTGTTAAACAATCGGATTCATGGTTCGATCCCGTGATGTTAGCAAAGGAAACAGATTTGTTTTTTTGTGTCACGCGGTAAACCATTAACTGAGAATAATAATCATAAGAATCTGAGAATATATCGTCAGCGTGTGAATATATCGTAAGATTATATCTGAGAATAATAAAATATGAGAAATGTGTCTAAAGTATTTTTATCTGACTGTAAGAGTATAAAATGACCCTTTGTTTTGAAAGCCACCCCTTACACAAAAGTAAGAGATATAAGGCGTTATCTGTTTCTGAAAGGGTAGATGTAATTAAGAAAAATAATTATTGATTTAATTGCTTAGGCAGACATTTAGTTAATAATTGTAAATCAAAATTTTCGTGCTCCTTATTTAAGCGAGAAGGTAAAAACAAGAGACATCATTTTGCATTGCATTTTCCGAGAAATGAGACATTGAGCAATACAAATGTGAATGGGGAAAATGGGGGGAAAGTGCCTTTCCCACCGTAAGAGTAAGTGAATCATTTCTCTCGGCAGATTCGCCAGTATTTGAACCTAATCAAAACAATAGAAATAATAATTCCGTACTTTCCACACGAGTAATAAATCAAACAAAAACTTTTTTGTTAAGTACAGTAAAACAGTAAATTGCTTACTGAGAGATGATACGGAAAATTACTATAGAGAACGTGCAGTTTTGGATCAAGGGGCAATGAATGATTTTATGACGGTAGATTGTGCAAATAGCCTCAAATTAAAAAAGGAGAGAACTAATTTGGCAGTTTGTGGTATCGGTGACACATTCACAAAAATTAAATCTGTTGTTACCGCGACAATTTCCAATTTAGAAAAAAATTTTGAAAAAGTATTAGATTTTTTTGATTGTATCTAAAATTACGGATTTCATGCCATCAAAAATGCTTAATATTGATGTGCCAGAGTTAAAATATGTAAAACTAGCGGATGAAAACTTTAAGAAACCAGCTCGCGTAGATTTACTTTTAAGTGCTGAGATATTTTATGAGCTGTTACAGCCAGGACAAATTTGTCCGGCTAATAGTAACTTTTGATTTTTCAAAGTACCGTTTTTGGTTTTGTTGCAAGTGGAAGTGTTCCCATTCCAAAACAGGGGAGGGTACATTGTGGTTTCATTCACGACAATACTCTTTTAAACGAAACTATAGAAAAATTTTGGAAAATAGAAGATGTTGAGATTGAGGTACCCAAAAATAAAGAAGCAATAATTTGCGAAGAACACTTTACGAGAAAAACGTTTAAAGAGATAGTACAGGGAGATATATTGTTAAAAAGCCGTTAAAATAGGATCCGTTTTGCTTAGGAAAATCCATAGATACTGCCCTTAAAAAATTAAATTCGCTGTGGAATCGATTTTTAAAAGAGCCTGAATATTTAACATTCTTTAGAGAATTTTTACGCGATGATGAAAGATTGGGTCACATGACAGAGATTTCGGAAAGAGGGGAAGAAGTATGAACCTATTATATACCGCATTTAGGAATCTACCGCCCTGATAAGAGTACAACAAAACTATGTGTAGTTTTTAACGCGTCTACGAAAACAATTCTAGGGAACTGTCTTAATTTCTTACAATATAACGGCGGGGTTATTCAGGAAGACCTTTTAAAAATAATGACAAGATTTCGTAAACATATTTATGCATTCGTAGCTGCAATTAAACAAATGTATAGAATGATTTTAATTGATCCGAGTTGTTCCGCTCCTGTATTGTAACTTTGTAACATCGCCTTGGTGACAAACACAGCCCACGCCAATTATACGCCAATCGGCAATTTAGTGTAACCCTGCTCACGTGTTGTGTGACGCAGTTGGTTTAGAGAAACGGTCTCTTAGAAACAAGCTCTGAATGCTGCAACAAGCGGCGACTTTAACAAAATAAACATTCCATTAAAATTTACAGTCTACTTGCTTTTTAGGTGCGTTCGTAATTATGTAAATACGTAGCACCTATTAATGTCGCTCAGTCCGTCCATCCGTCTGTCTGTCTGTCCGTCTGTCTCTCCGTCTGTCGGCATATAACAGCGCAAAAACTACCCAACCGAATCGTTTGAAATTTAAAATACATATTTATAACATAATTTTGTCGAGTCATTTCAAATTTTTTGAAAATCGGATGGACAGATCAATTACAGGGACATTCAAAAGGATTCCGTTACATTACGGTCAATAGGGAAAAAAGTTTTAAATGCATTTTAATCGTTTGAAATTTAAAACATATAATTATTGCGTAATTTAGTCGAGTCATTTCAAATGTTATGAAAATCGGATGCATAGATCAATTACAGAGACAATCAAAAGCATTCCGTTACATTACGGTCAATGGGGAAAAAGTTTCAAATGCATTTTAATGATGTTACACTCATTCGAACATAATAGAATTGGCATGAATCTATGAAATATATACTAAAATATGCATTCTGTACAATCTGTGATGCAAAGAATTTTTATTATTAAATTACAGGGCCACACGAAAGTATTCCACTATATAATGCTGTACGGGGAAACATGGTTTGGTACGTGTTTTAATTATATTCTACTATTTCACATTTTATGAATAAGATATACGTTGCTGAGGTGTAATAAAAATTACGTCCTGTATGTTTACAGAAACGTAAAGATTTCGACTAATGTACTGTATCCGGAGTACGCCCTACTATATCAGCAAGAACTGAATATTTTTAAAACTTCGTTATCGTACGAACGCACCTCATTTGCTACGTTCACGTGCAATTTCCAACTTGTTCTTTTTAATTTAGTACACCGTACATTTTGGTCCTAGCGACCCGGAGGTATGATCGAGCCAGCATCTTTTCTATTGAGTTAAATACTTGAATTTATCGAATTTCGTCAACAAGATGTCGGAAACTGAAATAACAGCGTTGAACAGAAGGCGAGGGAATATCAAGGCCCAAGTCACTAGAATATTTAACGCTATGGATGGAAAAACCTTCAATTTATCCGAATGGAAAGCCCACCTGGACTTACTGTCGAAAAGAGAAGAAAAGTTTGAAGCTTTTAAACTAGAGTATTACAGAATAATAAAGGAAGAAAAATTGGAAGAAACTGAAAGAATACTATCGCAACTGTACGAAGATATTCTAAAACTAGAGGTAAGCTTAAAATCCTCTATTAATGCTTATTATGAAAATACTGATTCAAATAAAAAATCCATTGAACAGGACCAAGCTAAAACGTCTAGCATTAAGCTACCTAGGGTCATATTGCCGATTTTTAATGGCAGAATTGAAGAATGGTCCGTATTTAAAAGTACTTTTAATGATCTTATTAATGATAATTCAAATTTAAAAGATAATGAAAAATTATTTTATTTGCGTTCTGCTTTGACTGGTGAAGCGAGGAGTTTGCTTACAGCAGATGAAAATTATGTTTCATTTTTCAATGCCTTAGAACAAAGATACGAGAATAAAAGAGTTATGGTAGATTGTCATATAAAGAATATTTTAAATCTTTGTGTAATTAAACAAGAATCCGCTAAGGATCTGCGCATTTTATTGGATAACGTAAAGAAAAATTTAAGGGCTCTAAAGATCTTAAAGTATGATAGAGATAATTTCTCGAACGCAATTTTGCTGAATAATATTCTAAATAAACTAGATAACGAAACTCGTAAACAATACGAACTAACATTAAAGGATAATGAAGTGCCTAATTTTGATGAATGTTTAGAATTTCTTGAGCGAAGATGTCAAATCTTAAATAGTATAAGTTCTAACGTATCCTCTAAATATACTGCAAAATTTGTATTCATAAAAACAAACAAACCTCAAAATAAATGTTGCGTAATCTGTAAAACCGAAAACCACCCCTTATATCATTGTGTTAAATATAAAAACATGAAGTTAAGTGAGCGAATTAACCTTGTTAAGAAAAATAAACTTTGCTTCAATTTTTTAAGTTCAGCCCACCTCATTAATTATTGTAATTCAAAAAGTACTTGTCATGTTTGCAAGAGCGCAAGCCACCATTCATCATTACATAATTATACAACACCAGTAAACAATCCTATGAACAATCTCCCAATACATGAAACAATAAATAGCAATTTTGTTTCGGAAGATTTATCACAAAACGAAACTACTGCTCATTCATTTTTTTTGTATGAAAATGATAATAAGAAATCTGTTTTAATTAGCACCGCAATAATTTATTTGACAGATGTAAATGGCATCAAAATTCCTTTCAGGGCAATATTGGATTCCGCAACGCAGAATTGTTTTTGTACATTTAAAGAAGCACAAATACTAGGAATGAAAAAAGAGAAAATAAATATTCCTGTAAGCGGAATAAACAAATTGCCAACTTACATTAAATCTAGAATCAAATAAAAGTTGTCAAATAAAATGAATAGTACCAGTTATGATATTGAGTTATTAATCGTTCCAAACATCTGTGACTTCACGCCCTCGAAAAAGATAAACATATCAGATTAAAAAACTCCAGCAAATATTTCTTTAGCGGATAAAAAATTTAACATTCCAAGCAGTGTGGAGATAATTATCGGTGCTGAATTGTATTTTTCTCTTTTAAATGAAGAAAAAATAAAGTTAGGCAATAATTTATATTTGCAATCAATTATTTTCGGTTATATTGTATCTGGTTGTATTTATGACAAAACAGTAAATAATAATCATACTAATTATTGTTTCTTAACAAAAAATATTGAAATACTTAATGACAATTTGAAGTCTTTCTGGGAAATTGAAGAAGTACAAAATTTAAAACCCTGTAACAGTGAAGAATTAGAATATTGTAATGATCACTTCGATAAAACGCACTTCAGAAAACCGGATGGTAGGTTTGTTGTCACGATGCCGTTTAAACCACAGGTTTTAGAGCCCGATTTGGGAAATTCCAAAAATCTTGCTTTGAAAATATTAAACTCTCTGTGGCAACGTTTAGATCGAGATTCTGTTATGAAAAACTTATACACAGAATTTATTAAAGAATATAGAGATTTAAATCACATGCATGAAATAAAAGAAAACACGGACTTTAATGGCTATTACTTACCACATCACGGCGTTTTACGTCCCTCTATGCGTCGTTTTTGATGCTCGTACCAAGTCAACCAACGGAAAATATTTGAACGATTTATTATGTAAGGGTGGACTCTGCAAGATGACCTTTTTTCGATATTAATTAGATTTAGAAAGTATATTTATGCTTTTACTGCGGATATTAAACAAATGTTTAGGATGATAGAAATAAATCCATACCAGTACAAATATTTAAAAATTTTGTGGAAAGACAGTATGTCATCCCCGGTTACGTTATTTCAGCTAACAACAGTTTCGTATGGAACAACTTGTGCCCCCTACTTAGCCACCAAAGTATTACAACAATTAGCTCTAGATGAGAAAAAGGAATTCCCGTTAGCATCGAAAATTGTTTTGAAGGACTTTTATATGGATGATTGCCTATCGGGCTCATCCAATTTAGAAGATTTCAGATTAATGAAATCGCAATTAACAGAACTCCTCCTAAAGGGAGGGATGGATTTACATAAATGGTGTACCAATGAGGTCCAATCTACTGATAATCACATGTTTCCCCTGGACAGAAATTCTGAAGAAATAACTGTTAAAACATTAGGGATGTTGTGGAACAGTTTCAATGATACCTTTAGGTATAAAGTTAATATTAACACAAAGAGGGATTTCACAAAAAGAGATGTACTTTCGCAAATTGCCCGCATTTATGATCCTCTCGGTCTCTTACACTGTAAAAAATTTTTGTAAAATTCCAGTAGATGTACCGTAAATTTTACGGTACTTCTACCATTTTCACTCTTTACGGTATGAATACCGTATTTCTAAGGTATATTAAGTGTAAAAAACAGTTTTTTGTACTGTTTCGATTAAAAACGGTATTTACACAGTAAAATTATTATTTTTCCGTAAAAACTCGGTATTTATACCGTAAAATAATTATTTTTCAATAAGGAAAACGACATTGTAAAAATTTTCGTAGCATTTCAATAGATGTGCCTAAATTTTACGGTACGTCTACTGTTATCATTCTTTACTGTATGAGTACCGTATTTCTAAGATATATTAGGCATTAAAAAAAACATTTTCTGTGCTATTTCGATTATAAACAGTATTTATACCATAAAATGACCAATTTCTGTGCTATTTCAATTATAAACGGTATTTATACCATAAAATGATTGTTTTTCAGTAAAAAGGCGATATTTATACTGAAAAAAATTATATTTCAGTAAGGGAAAATATGGTATCCTCGCCTCGGTGTACGGCATTTTCTCAAGCGATGTTCTTGTTGTTGCAAGGTAAATGCGCGCAGGTCTGAGGAGATGGGGGGGGGAGTGCAGCCGTTAACTTGTTTTGGAGTCCAAAAATCTCAAAGGGTCACAACTCCTGCAATACACACTGTTTATTATAATTTTTATGGATACCATAATGTAACAATAAAAAAAGAGAAAGGACTGAATTTACTTTTGTTAAATAGTATTAAAGAAGAATAGATAATTATTAGAATATATAATTATTATCTTTAACTACAAGAAAATAAATAATGTAATTTATGAAAGATGACTAAAGTAGTCTACAAAGTAGACGAGGCTTTATTAAAGATTCACATGCATTTTATGTGTCTTGCGTGTCTGTGTAAGGGGGGGGGAGGACTGATTCTGGGCCCGTCACGGTTCTCGACGGCCTGAATAGATGTTGTCTTTCTAGTGGGAACTTTTAATCTATCATACTGAATGATGTCAAATCCATCCTTAATTTTTATTGGAGAATTATACAATTCATAGAAGTGAAATTCTAAGATTTTAAACTAATTTAATTAATCACTTATTCATAGTAATGCAATTGGAATTGTAATATTATGTACGATTGAATATATATACCAGTGATATTCTTATGTGTTAAAAGGGTTTGTTCACCTTTGTGTATGCTCTTTGTGTTTCATTCAGTTGGATCCTCATACCGGACGTGCAGGACAAAGAAGTATGTAACATTTTAACTATTTTTAAGTGAAAGTAACTATTATGCATGTATTTTTATTACATTTTTAACTTACATTAGTTCTTAATAAACTTCTTCTTTACTGTTATATATTTGTCTTATTAATTTATTTTGGGTTTAAAAATTATGATATTAATAATTAATATTTTTTTAGGTATGACAAATAACAAATTTTTCAGCTAAAAATTATTTGAAATTAAAAGTTCTTTCAAAAAGAATCTAATAATACAATGTGAAAAATTTCCGTGGTGGAATTTCAAAGTGGAGTCTATTCATGTAGTAAAATAAAGAGAAGCACCGAAACATGGTACTGCTTATTTTTTGAAAACTCCAAGCTGGGCAACACGAAGCGTTTTACCTTTTTCTTTTCCCTTATTCAGCGACACACTAGTAACACGCATGTTCACGTTCTCTACAATTCTAATGTATCGAACGTCGCCTCTCTCAAATAATGAAGATCGGCGGCTAGTAAGTTGTCTGTTAAAAAAAAAAAAAAAAAAAAAAAAAAAAAAAAAAAAAAAGATATGGTATAACGTATCGTGTGTGCTCAGATGGTGAA
The DNA here is from genome assembly GCA_964019185.1 of Maratus speculifer. Lineage (NCBI taxonomy): Eukaryota > Metazoa > Arthropoda > Arachnida > Araneae > Salticidae > Maratus > Maratus speculifer. Next base: position 178,028,944 of record OZ025297.1, on the reverse strand, counting down.
ATTTTGGGGCCTATAAAGACCCATCCCCCGCGAATCCCCACGTTCAAAATTTAGACAAAATTATCATAAAACTAGAAAAAAATACATCCTTATCAGAAAAAAAAAATAAAATACCCAACAGTCAGTTGGCTTAGATTTACGCTTAAACCACCAGTAAAACTGCAAACACCAGTCCTCTTTCCTCTACCAACCTCATAAATAACTAAAATTCAAAAATCTTTTTCGCTTACGTTGTTAGAATTTTATCGAACTCAGACCCCAATCTCGATGAGCTCAGGAATTTCGTAATTAACAATTCTGTTAATCTAATCCTTAAAAAGGTGGTGAAGTTCAAAAACTCTAAAAATCGCAAATCAAAATTTTAGAACCTATCTCACTCGACGCTCTTTCGCCATACGCCTCAGTATTGAATTCAGACACTTTTCTCCGGGAGGGACTTCTGTGGCTCCGGTGGGTGGGGGAATGAAACCTTTTCCCCCAGTGAAAACACAAGAACTCTATTTTTCCGGGGGGGGAACATTTCATTGCACTGGGGGGGGGGTTCCCTCTGGGGCACCCCATTAATTCAACACTGATATGGCAAGACTGTTATTTTTGTTAAAAGAAAGGTCTCTCATTCGGTAACTCAATCTCTCCCCTCCAAATTTTGGAAAATTAAACACTAAGTTTAAGTTAATTCACAGTCTCATCCATATGTCTTCAAACCTTGGACAATCCCCCCTCCCCCGATCTCCCTTCAGTCCGGCTTGGATAAATTATTCAGACTAGATGTTGAATGATATTTTCAGGTTACTTCAGTGGTCATCAGTGGAATTTTGATGCAAACACTACCACTGATGTTTTTAAAAGAAATAGTCGATGCCTCCTACCCGATTCAGTATGATCCATCGGATGGATCAGTTGGATTTGATCATCGGACGCATGATCATCCCCCCTATCAGTGTTACCTTGCTCAGTTAAAGATGTCTGTAAAATAATGATTCCCTATTCCCTGATTTTGCACTCACTTTACCATATTTCAACTAAATTATAGAAACGCGGTTAATTTACAAAAATTCCATTCGACCAGTAAGGGGCTAAGTGCAAATATAACGTTATTTATTTTTTGATAATTTTGGACCCTTTCCCTCCCTTTAAATATCATACGTTACTTCCATCAAACTCCCTGGCCCGGTAATGATATCGTTATCAAAGTGTAAAATTTTTTTTTAGAATTTAGTTCTTTTGTTTTGATTAACATACAAAACGGGTTAAATTTATTTTTCGCAAACTTTATTGATTCAATTGAAGATAATTTAATAAAATATCGCTTTATTCAAATAAAAATAGTTAACAAAATAAAAAAAAAGATAATGTACTATTTTGAACAAAATACCACGTTACAGTGAAAAAGAGATAATTATAATTGGGTCAAAAATGATATCGATATCAAAAGGCAAATCCCCCCCCCTTCCCCTAGAGATATCTTACGATATCATGTATCAGACCCTCCCTCCCCCCTAAAAGAATAATGTTATATATGCACAGCACCTAATAAAAAAGTTAATATATCATTCTTGTTTCTAGTAAAACCATCGTAAATATTGACTGAGCAAAACATTTTCTTTGAAAATGTCTGATTATAGGCAAGATAATACAGAACGTGAAAGTTTGCTTTCGGCCGAAGTAATGGTGTCAGATTTTCGAGGCAAAAGCCTTTTTTACGGGTAGCAGCATAAGTTTCGTATTTACCAACTAACCAACAAATCTAATGGCGTCAGTTTGTTGATTTCGGGCAATGAGAACTTGAGATCCAGTTATTCATATTTAAGTAAGTATCAACTGTATTTCTTATTTTCCTTTAACTTACATAATTAGGAACTCATTTGAACTATACATGTTTTAAATTGTTTTTTCTTAAAAGTATGTTATTCATTTCTAAAATTGGAAAATAAATTACTTTGTTTTTGAAATGTGCGTGTTGGATTAAATTGCGTTAAAAATAGCAAACTGACATCTATAAAATTTTGAATATTTTCTGTTCAATATTTCAACTATTTCCTTTTAAATTTAATCATTTTTACTAGAATATTTGCGTAATATTATTAATTTACATTTATCTTATTCAAAAGAAGGAATTCGACTTATTTCATTCCTCCTTTTGCTAGACTGTCCCACGCCCCTCCACTATTGTTTTTATGTTAAACTGCTTATATAAACAACAGTGCTGCTTTTAAGTTTAGTTAAAATTATGGATAATGTATAATATTAGGTTTTCTAAAGATGGGAACTATTACAGCTACACGTAAACAAGTCCTTAATATACAGCAAATATTAAAATTACAGTAAGCAAATTTATTTTTTAATAAACAATTTTTTTATACAAATCTAAGTTTATGCTGAAAAGCAACTTTTTTCAAATGAAGATTTGGTTGTCATTGCTCCATCTCAGTGGCTTAGCTAGGATAGGTGATACCCAGAGCGGATGTAAATTGTGTTACCGCCAGCCACCATGGTGTCACCCCCCCCCTACACACCGATCCGTTATATTTTTTCATTCACAATTGTACGCTATTATAACAAATAACCATATCATTTCTCATTTACCTTTTGCCCTGCATTGAGAAAAAAAAAAAAAAAAAAAAAAAAAAAAAAAAAAAAAACAGAGGGGCGAATTTTTACTTAACCCATAATCCGCTTAAATCAATGTGGTGTCTGTATGTCGAAGAAAATTCTTTCTTTTAAAGTTTGCTTTTGTTATCCACTCGTTGAATAGATTAGATTTTTGTTCTCTGGTGCAAATATCTTATTTAAACACACCAGTCTGCATAAAATTTCAACTTCTTTTAGAAAAGAAAATTAACTCTATTTCGTCGTACGCTAGAAATTTAATTTTATTTCAGAATTCTTTCTCCAAATGGTGTAAGATTATACATATTTATTTTCAAATAAATATTGGGTGTCACCCGGGTTGGACCGCCCACCCCCTGCCCCCCACTATCTACGCCACTGCCTCCATCTAGTATTGTGATTGATGTTTAGAATAATACGTAATGAGGAAAAATTTCTGTCCCATTCTATCCCATTCTCCATTACTAACTAATATTGCAATAAATATTAGTACTATTTATTACTAATATTAGAACTAGTACTAACTAATATATCCCGTACTTGAATAACATTAATTAATTAAAGTTTGAAAACATAGTATATTAACACACGAAAAAAATCATAAAAACCTGATTTAAATAAAAAGAATCTGATTTAAACAAAGATATACATATATATTTTTTAAACTATGATTGTTTTGCTCCTTAGTTGCTATTTAAAAGCATGCATATTCATGCATATTCCATTCATAATACTAATTTTGAAAATAGTGAGAAAATGGTGTTTATATTAAGACTTTTTTTGGTTTTAAATGTTTATAAAAAAAGACTTGTGCATTGATTGCTCTTAACCAGGGAGAACACGCCCTTACCCAGTGTTTGAATGGTTTTAACTTTGTCACCAATAAAATCAAAATATAACAACTACTTTATTTAGACGGAAACAATTCATACAAATTTTGTGATAAAATAAGTTGAAGATTACTTTTAAAAAATTAGTGGTTACAATTGTAAAAACCATACGCACTCAGGGTCTTTTAGGCCCTGCGCACGTCCTTCCGAGTTAAAATTAGAGTCATCGTCCTGTTTAATTTTATAGAACACAGTAAAAAGAGAGGGGGGGGGGAGGAAATTAAGTCAATGTAAATCAATAAACCAGTTGATATGGCCCTTTTAAAATTCAGCTGGTATATTTGCAAATCTGATTTAAAAAATTCACTGGCAACTCATATATATGTGTTATTACAGTATTTATGTTTTCACTAGTGAGAAACTGGGTTTTTTATTAAATTTTAAGTCAATTAAATGTCATTAAAACTAGTGTTTGATTAAATAGTCGATTCGGTATTTTGTGATTCCGCATGTTATACGATTATAAGTGTCATTAAACTAATTAAAAAATAATTAAAAATGTGTAGCCTATAATTCAAATACTTCGCTGAATAAATGCGAATTACGGCGTTTCTTGATCCCTCCCCCTCCTCTCTAGAAAAAGAAAAGCACCCAGTTAAAGTCAAATTTCTGGAGTGATACTTTTTAGCTCACAGGCTATCATAACCTGAGAGCTTATGTGCCCGTCCGTTCTGTATGTTCGTTCGTGCGTAACGCGATAACTCGTGATAAAAATATCCGATTCACTTGAAATTTTGTATGTAGGTATATCCTGACAAGGCGCTTCCCTGATTAGTTTTTGGAGTTCATTCGATATGTATAAGAGGGGGAACGGGGGGCCCATGCCCCTCCCCTTAGTTGATATAAATGGGGTTTTCATGCAGAATTAAGTGTTCGTTCAAAATGTAGATTAGGATCATTCTGATGAGGCGATTCCGTGACTGCTATTAGGTGTTCATTGAATAAGTATAAATAGGGGGAACAGGGGTTCTAATGCCCCCCCCCCCTTAATTTATATAAATGAGTTTTTCAACCAGAATTTTTAGATTTCGTTCAAATCTCTGAATAGTTTTGAAAGTTTAATGGTTAAGTATAGAAGAGGGGGATAACTCCTTTTAAATTATATAAATGCTAAATGGGTTTTTATTAAGAATTATCTCATTTGTTCTGAATTTTGGATATAGATTTTTTATATGATAAAGCATGTCTTTGATAGTATAGGAGGTTCAATGATTAAGTATAAAAAAAGAGGAAAGGGGAGAGCTGTTTCCCCTTCTTAATTTTTTTCCGAACGGAATTAACCCTTGAAAATATAAGGCTTTAATGTACAATTAGTATTTGTAGCCTGTGAGCTCAATGCCATCAGTTTAACTGGGCAGTATTCTTTATTTTAATTTGTCTCTTTTGCACACAGAGTTTATTGAATCGGATTTAAGTCTTTGTGTTAAAAATTTACTTTCTGGTGAACTTTTTTTTTTTTTTAATTTGGATGGTAAAAATAATGATGAAATGTCTGATTTTGTGAAAGAGCCTATTATTCAATGAATTTTTTTTTAAAATAGGCCCCAAATTTCGCTTTGATTGTGCCTGATTACGTAAGTTTAAATTCAAAATTTACAGTTTTACATATTTAGATTTTAGACCATTGGTGTAAAAATCTAGGCACCAGCGGGGGGCAATCACTCACCACGGAGTAAAATTTAATAGCATTCTAGCAAGAAATTTATACAAATTATTAGATGATACAAGTCGAAAAAAAAATTAGTAGTGAGAGCATAGGAGCAACTGGCGCAAAGACTTTTGCACCCCTGTCTTAAAACAAAGAGGTGTACCTACCAATCCATATTTTATCACATGTTCTCAATATTAGAAGTTTTACGGGAAGTGTAAATTATAATTATCATCTATTTGAGATCTTCGAAATCAGCCTGCGTAATTTTTGTGATAAAATATTTATAACAGTAAAAATCATTGATTTACAGTATAACTATTTAGTTTCTTACACGTCAAAACCTTGTGTGATTTCTTTGTTTTTCAAATTGATTACTTAGAGAATTATAAAAATATAGTTATTATATTTTCGGGGTTTTTTTTAAACATTTACTTTTTGATATTGAGTAATTTTAATATGACGGAAAAGCTAGGGGTCTTCCTCTGGTATTTTATTTATTTATTTATTTTCGTAGTCATTATCGTCCAAACTCTTCAAAAATTTTTGGAATTAAAACATGTTTTCACAGTTTTTGACAAGCAATCCAGAAAAAATATTGATATATATTAATAAAATGGCTGGTATAAAGACTTTTTTTCATTTGGTATATTTAAATCGTTAAGAAATAATATATGTTTATTTTCAATAACAGAAAATTTGGAATGGAGAAGGAATATGGCTACCCAATTTCATTTTTGAAGTATAATGGAGGAGTAGACTTGGAACTAACCCTTGGATCTTGGATACCCAGTACCAAAAAAAAATTCTCGATTGTCTGCGGCAGATACTATAGAGGCAGAAAATAATCCATAGGTAAAATGTTTTGCAATTGCAGCGTTAATTAAACATTTACTTTTAACGATTTTACGCGTTTTATTCAGTTCTGTAAATAACTAACTCACATTTTTGCATTCAGTAATAAAGTGTTAAATGTAACTTAAAACAAAAGAAATGTTTGATGAAAAAATAATCTACAAAGAAGAAAAGAAAATCTGTAACACCCGTCTCCTTTCTGCTTTAAGGCTTGCAATATGAATAGTGATTGCAAAAAATAGTGGATATGACTGAGTATCAGCATTTTTTATTGCACAGTCTTGATCATAGTTTATTTTAATTTTTGAAAAACAAATAAAATCGAACACAAAGTCGATATTTGATTTTTTTTTAAATCAAAGGCTTGATACATTTCTTGTAATATTTCAAACCCATAATGGCAATAATAATATAATGACTATTAGTTATTACAATAGCATAATTTTATTTGTAGGTACATTTAACTCACACATAATCTAGCTAAAATAGCGTCTCGGTATTATCATTGTTAAACGCATGCTTTTTACTTATTTCTAGTTAGAATTTTTTTAAACATTTTAACCACTCTTCCATTCTCCAAATAAACAGAGTTTTTTAATTGACTTCTTTTTCATACCCTGCCCTTCATTATAATTACAGATTCACTGTCTCGAGATGCCACACGCGGCTAATTTTATGCTGCGACCTGTAACTTTCGCTGCTTAAGCGGGTGCGGGAAACAAAAATATTCAAATTTTATTAAACAGTTTTATTACATTAAAAATTCTGCTTAAAATTACGTTTAAAACCTTGTTTCTGTTTTAACTGTAACAAGAAATATTATTTTTTTCTTTTTGGTTTCTTTTTAAAATCTAGTTTTCAAAGCAATCGTTCTCATAAAAATGACTTTCTGTGAAAATGCCTTTTTTTCTTCATGAGTTTTTTCACCATTTCTTGTATTTAAATTACTTTAACCCAATAGCGGTTAAAAAAATCTTGTTTAAATTTGGAACAAATCTTTTTCAATTGTTTTATATGAATTTTGCTTCAGCAAATTAAAAAAATATATATATTTAATTTTAAAAATATGATTTTAAAAAATTAAATTTTTTTTAAATTTTTTACTTTAAATATTTTTTAATTTTATTCAAATTAATGCTTTTAAAATTCCTAAATCAGAATTAAAGCTTATATATTTCTGTTTATATAAATGAAAAGAAATTTTACAAATAATATTTCGAGTTATAACGATTTTAAATTACCCCACTTTTTAATAACTATTAAATTTAAAAAAAAAAAAAAAAAAAAAAAAAAAAACATTATGAGAAATTATGTCACGTGCTTTTGTTTCAAAGTGGTATGGTAAACAATCAGAAAAAATTTCAAAATTTTAACTGAATAAATAACAATTACTTGATAATGTGTGCATTGTTGAGAGAATGTATTAAATTAAGGATTTCATTTCCGACAATTCCATTTTTGTTTAAACACATAGCCTACACTAGGCTCAGTAAGAAATTTTCAATCTAAATATTAATTCTATGGTATTGTTATTTACAGACCTCTTGCCCCCCCCCCCCACATTTAATATTTTTAAATAATTTTTTTTCACACAGGGTGCAATACGTAAATTTTATTGTGCATTTCTACTTTTTCAATTGTTTGTTACAGTTTTAGGTAGCTTTCATTAGAAAAAGCAAAAAGCTATCTATATTGCAACCGTCCGGAGAAAAGCACTTCCGGAAAATTTTGGTATATTTTCATCGATCATGACCCCCAGACCCCAAAACCACCCTCCGTTCAAATGTTGACATATATATATATATATATATAATACCATTATATATATATACAGGGTGTACCTAAACTATTGGGCAAAACTTTAAGAGGTGATAGTACACATCAAGACAAACAATATTGAATAGGGGGGGGGGGGGGGGGGGAACAATATTGAATAGGGGGGGGACAATATTGAATAGGGGGGGTTAAGGGACCCAAACGTCTTCTGAAGGAGATAGGTGCCATTAAAGTTTAGGAACTGAAATTTCAAATAAGCATAAAAAAACGGAAAAATTTGTCCATTGATTTGCGGTTTTCACTAAAACTACTCTTTGTGTCAGTATTTTCTTTAGAACAAGTTGTAAAGATAAATTTCAAAAAATGCTAATAGAGGGCGCTTTAGACTTTGGAGTAACAAACAATTATTTTTTGCCGTTATTTTTGCATCTCATTAAATGTTTTCGGAAGCTTAGAGTTAAACTTAAATTTTGAGCTCAAAATCTGAATAGTTGTGAGTGCTTAAGTAGCGCAAACTGAACTGTGTTTAGAGGTTCAAATTTCAAATGATTATAAAACACGGAAAATATGTCGATTCTTTTGTGGTTTTTGCTAAAACTACTCTTTAAATCAGTCTTTTCTTAAAAAAAAAAAATTATAAAGATAAATTTCAAAAAATGCCGATAGAGGGTGCTTTAGACTTTTGAGCAACGAACAAGTATTTTTTGCGGTTATTTTTTGCATCTCATTAAATTTTTTTAAAAGCTTAGACATAAACTTGAATTTTGAGCACAAAATCTGAATCACTGGGAGTGGTTAAGTAGCGCAAACTGAACTGAGTTGAAGTGGAGGGCAAGTTCAAATATCAAATGATTATAAAAAAAAGAAAAAATTGGTTGATTCGTTAGCGGTTTTCCTTTAGAGAAAACCGCAAGCAATTTTCTTCAGTATTTCCGTGAGTATTTTCTTAAAAATAAATTAAAAAAAATTTCGTTAGAGGGCGCTTTGAACTTAAGAGTAACCGACAGCTATGTTTGACCGTTATTTTTTGTATCTAATTAAATACTTGCAAAAGCTTAGACTTAAATTTTGAGCTCGAATTCTGAATCATTGGGAGGGGTTAAGAAGTGCAAATTGAACTGTGTTCAGGAGTTGAAATTTACCCCCCTCCCACCTCAAACACAGTTCATTTTTGCTCTACCTAATTACTCCCACCGATTCAGAATTTGAGCTCCAAATTTAAGTCTAAGATTTTGCACAAAAGATTACAGACATTAGATACAAAAGATAGATAGGATACAAAGATACAATTAGATACAAAAATTAACGGTTAAAAATAGCTGTTGGTTACTCTTAAGTTTAAAGCGCCTTCTAACAAAATTTTTTGAAAGTTATTTTAAAAATTTATTTTCAAATAAACATTTACATATTACATACACATTGACATAAAGAATAGTTTTAGAGAAAACCGCAAACGGATCGACCAATTTTTTCCTTTTTTTATATAATCATTTGAAATTTGAACCTGCCCCTCCCCTTGAACTCAGTTCAGTTTGCGCTACTTAACCACTCCCAGTGATTCACATTTTGTGCTCAAAATTCAAGTTTATGTCTAAGCTTCTAAAAAAATTAATGAGATGCAAAAAAACCCGTAAAAAATAGTTGTTCATTACTCCAAAGTCTAAAGCGCCCTCTATCGACATTTTTTTAAATTTATCTTTCTAATTTATTTTCGAGGAAATACTGATTTAAAGAGTAGTTTTAGCGAAAACCGCAAACGAATCGACCAATTTTTCCGTTTTTTATAATCATTTGATATTCGACCTCTAAACACAGTTCAGTTTGCGCTACTTAACCACTCCCAACTATTCATATTTTGAGCTCAAAATTTAAGTTTAAGTCTAAGCTTCCGAAAACATTTAATGAGATGCGAAAAATAATGGTAAAAAATAATTGTTCGTTACTCCAAAGTCTAAAGCGCCCCCTATCGGCCTTTTTTAAAATTTATCTTTACAATTTATTCTGATGAAAATACTGACATAAAGAATAGTTTTAGTGAAAACCGCAAATCAATCGACAAATTTTTCCGTTTTTTATGTTTATTTGAAATTTTGGACCCTAAACTTTAATGGCGCTTATCTCCTTCGGAAGACATTTGGGACCCTTAGTTTGTCTTGATGTGTACTATCACCCCTTAAAGTTTTGCCCAATAGTTTCGATACACCCTGTATATATATATGATTTTTGTCACGCTGTAACTATCGTATTTATGAACCGATTTGAATGAAACTTGGTATGTACATAGTGCATAGAAATGGCTCGACCGAGTTCGTTGGGCAGCATCAGATGCCATCTTGTTTCAAAATGGTGTCCATTTAAGTTTATCAAAAATCTTTTAAATGTATAATGATGTACAAAGAAAAATTTAGAAATTGAGGAACGATTCTTTCTAAAGTGTATGATATTAATAATGAATTACGGAATACTTTTTGCTTTGTCTTTAACTTAAAAAGCGCGTGAGATATAGCAGTTTGGATTTTTAATGTGGATGACATTTTTTTTAAATCAATTTGCCAGCGACAGCCCTTGTATATATTAATCGATTTCGATGTGAGTGTGCGCTTGTACATGAATTAAGATTTCGACCAAGCTCATTGGATTATTTTATCCATTATATTGTTTTAAAATGGCATATACTTCATGATATCGTGGTATTTGGAGACCCTATAAATCGCTTAAAATAAAACCAGCTTCAATAAAATATGACTAATTTATAAAAATTCCCATTAATATTCAATATTGCCAAAAACGAGTATTCAATCTTATATAATCGGACTCCACTAAATTGAGCTTCGTATGTTTGAATAACATAATTTAAAATAAATAAATAAATAAATAAGGTATATGAAAGCTACCTTTTCCTCCCGGCACTGCCGGAAGGACTTTTTTACGTGCAGATGCTTCTACTTTGAAAGCAGTTCTGAAAATAAAACTATTTTCGCCTTAAGAAATGGTTAAAAAAGTTGAAAAAGTACAAACACACAACAATATATATCAATTTAAAATTTCACATCCAAAAAAAAAATAATAATAATAATAAAGTAAAAATAAAAATACTAAAATACAAGTTAGAAAATTCTAAGAAATTTTCCCGTGAATTTAACATTAAATATTGGCATTTAGCCACGGGACTGGTGTAGGTTCTTAAGAGTCATGGGAAGTACCACACTAGTCATGGGAAGAAACGAACACACTAATGTAAATTCTATGGGAGCGTTATTTTATAATATTTAACATGGATATAAATATTGTTTAGTAATTTCTGTGTAGGATAACTGAGGGCGAGGTACCTGCGGTAGTTTTTAATTTTTAGATCTTTGTTTTAGGCTTTTTTTTTTAGTTTTCCTTCATTTACAGAACTGGTTTGGAAATTGAAACTACCCAAATATATATAAAAAATCTATAACTAAAATAGGAAAATGAAAAGTAGCCCAGTAGATCATCTATTGTATGTATATATATATATATATATATATATATATATTAAAATCAAAGCGAGAAAATTGAAAATAACGCTTCCATAGGATTAATATTAGCATTCTTGTTCCTTCTTGTGAATATTGAAATAACCTCTTAAGGTGATTTTGTGAAACCATTTCTACAAATTACTTTTGTATTTTTTTCGATAATATATTTTAATGCTTATACCCATGTTGAATGAATCTTTTTCTTTAAGGTACTTGATGTTGGTCTACCCTGTGTGTGGTACAAACTACAAATAATCGATTTGCGGATAATCAAAATGCAGCAAGTGGGCAAAACTATTGGAATTTTTATATAAATGTAAATGACACACTATGTAGAAGAAAATAAATTGTATACATAAATATTATAACAATGCATCATGATATAGTGTATTAATGTAATTTAATCGTTGTAATAAATATCTTTTTATATTTTAATTGCTTGTTTTAAATATGTTTGAATCATAATGATATTCATTTATTTTGTAAATGTTCTAAAATATTTATATTTGTAATTTTAATATGATTCTCAAACCCTCTCCTTAACAATGCAAAGTTTTTATACAATTTTAAACTTATTTTTAAGCATGAATGTATAGATTTAGTCTTGACTATTTAAATATTTGGAAGGAAAATACATTTTTCATTTTTTATTAATTTTTTTTTCGCGTTATAGGCAATTTTGCCCACGACAACTAGTTTTTACTTTTCTTGATTTGTAAGGAGAATTAAAGTTTGTTATTAAGATTATAAGCTATAAATTACATATCAATATAGAATAATATAATAGCACATTTCCATAAAAAAAAAATTAAAAAGTGGTGATTTGCTAGACAGTGACATTCTTAAACTTTTAAATGAATGTAAGAAATTTTAGATTTGTATGTTGAGAAAATAAAAATAAAAATCCCAATTTCCAAGTAAGTTACAAGAATATTAATGTATATGTATAATTTTGACCACTTTTATTAATTTTACTTTATTTTTTGAAAGTGTATGTGATTTGTATTCTCTTCACGCCCTTCTATCCTTTAGTTTTTATAATTATGTCTGTGAAACAACAAAAGAAGCGTGAGATAATTTTTCGGCAGTCAGTACTCTTGAATTATTTGTTAATATTTAATAAAAGTTAATAAATTGTTACTATTTAATAAAAATAATATAAGATCAATTAATTATTTTCAGTTTTAATAATTTATAGAAATGTAAGAAAGTAATTTAATATTAGCATTTTATTTTATCAGAGATCATCTCACATTATCATAGCGGTCACAAATGTAAACACTTTTTTGTGATTTTTATTTTTAATTCTCTAAGTGCATACTACTTTTACAGCATCTTTATACCTCTATTTTAAAATAATAATTTTCGCTGTATATTTAAATCTGAAATGTGACAGCAGTAACTATTTTAAAATAGTGGTATGAAAAATAAATGTAGAAAAGGTGTAGTAATTGGCAGCTATGTAAGTATAATTCAAATTCATTGTTTTTAGTTACATTTTACCATAATTTTTTTTAACAATTGTACGTAATGACAAAAAACAAAAAGAAAAAAAATATTTCTTAAGAAATACAGAAAATTTAATATTTATGAAAAATAATATATATATATATATATATATATATATATATATATATGTATTGTTTTTTACCAGCATGCATATCATTGCACAACTTGATGATCTACAAATGGTTTTATTAACATTTTTATCAAAATATTTAAATGTATCCTCACATATCTAATATTTGTCGCCAAAATAAGAGTGAGACTTGTGCTTACCATGTATATTCGTCGATTCTGATTACAGAATAACACATAAGAATATCCCATGTTTGACAGGATAATATAAAACAAAAAAGGACTGTAAAGAAAAACTTGTTTGTTTTAAAATATGCAATTGGTATGACAAGAGTTTAAAATGACTATGTTTTAGAAATGATGCTTGGTAAGTGTTATCCATTATAAGCAATATAAATTTCTAGACATTATCTGAAATATATCATCCCCTAACATATTATGTCTTGTGGAAGCGGCTACCTCTGCTTGAAACAATCTTGAGACAAGATCTACATTCATTCTCACCTCAAGAGAGTAGAAGTAGCAATTCTCAAACAAGACGATGCGTTCGTGATGATAGATTCCAGACATCGTCTTGAAATCTATATTGCTCGCAATGGAAGACACTTTCCAGAAGTCATTCCTGAAAAATAGTCATTTTAAACTCTCGTCATATCTATTCTATATTTTTAACAAATAAGTTTCTCATTAGAGTCGTTTTTTTTTTTTTTTAACCTGTCAAATGTGGGAGGGGTTTTTTTTTGGATCATCCTGTATTTTTACGGTATATATACCGTATATTTCATTTACGGTACACATACTGATTACAAATGTTTTTACGGTACATATACCGCACATTTAATTTACGGTATATATGTTGTATAAATATTTTTTACGGTACATATGTAGTACATTTAATTTACGGTATCTGTGCTGTAAAAATATTTTTTACAGTACATATACCTTACATTTAATTTACGTTATATATGCTGTAACGATATTTTTTTAAGGTACATGTACTTTAAATACTTTACGGTACATATACCGTCCAGTTAAATTACGGTACATATACTTTAAATATTTTCGGTACATATACCACAAAATATTTAAATTTATGTTCAGTTAAATTACGGTACATGTACTTTAAGTATTTTACGGTATATATACCGTCCAGTAAAATTACGGTAAAAGGAAGTGTCACAAAGTTGACGGTATAACCACCGTGATTCGAGACCAAAATTTTTTACAGTGTAGGGCCAGTGATTGCTAAAGCTAAAATATTCATGCAGGAGCTGTGGCTTCTTAAAATAGAGTGGAATGAGAAGCTGCCCTTTCATGTTGCCAAACAATGGGAAACCTTCCTCGAAAGTCTTAAAGAACTGGAATCCATTCAAGTACCAAGATGCTTCCTAGCTGTGATCCAATCAGTGGTGCTAAATGGTTTCGCAGATGCGTCTTCCAAGGCTTATAGCGCAGTGATATACATGCAAACGTCTAATTCTAGTGAAACCATCAGTCACTTATTATGTAGTAAATCCCGCGTGTGTCCAACCAAAGTAATAACAGTGCCACGTCTCGAACTGTCAGCATGTCTTCTTCTGGCTAAACTCACTAACAAGGTCTTAAATTCATTAGACAAACAGGTAGCTTCAGTCAATTTGTTTTCTGATTCAAATATTGCTTTAGCTTAGATAGACACTGCTCCTCATCTCCTGAAAACGTTTGTGGGAAACCGCGTTGTGCAAATTAAGGAACAAACTAAGAACTTTCCATGGTTTCATATTCCGTCAGAACACAATCTAGCTGACTTGATATCAAGAGATGCAAGTGTGGAAAACCTGTCTTCTAACCAGTTGTGGTGGCATGGCCCGCCTCTTTCAATTCTTGAAGAAACAATAGCAAAAACTGATTCTAATAAAAGTGACATTAAAGATGAACATTATTCTAGTGAGCTTAAAGCTCCCAGCAACTTGACTTTCGCTATTCACACTGACTCTAATTTGTGTGATAATTTAATTAATCTTAGTAATAATTTCCAAAAATTAATTAGAATTTTAGCTTATATTTTCAGATTCATACATAAATGTAAAAAAGTAACATCTGCAACCGGCCCTCTGTTGCTGGAGGAATTAAGAAAGGCAGAGAATTATTTAATAAAAGATATATAGGTAAAGTATATCAAAATTGAAATCTCGGCCCTCCAAGCGGGATCTTCGGTTCATCGCGCAAGTAAGTTACAATTCTTAAATCCCTTTTTAGATGGAGATAGCTTATTGAGGGTGGGAGGAAGACTAGCAAAATCAAATTTGAATTTTGACCACAAACACCCCATTATACTTCCGGCGAGCTGTCGCTTGAGGAAATTAATTTTTCAATATTATCATAAACGAGATTTTCAAGTAGGACCCCAAGATCTTTTGAACACTGTGCGTCAAAAATATTGGCCGCTTGGTGGCAGAAATATTGCGCGCAAAATTGTACATGAGTGTTTACAATGCTTTAAAATTAAACCTATAACGGCTAGTCAAAGGACGCGGGATCTCCCTCCTGAAAGAATAGTGCCCAGTTCCCCTTTTTCAAATGTGGGATTAGATTTAAGTGTGGCTTTTGAAATAAAATATAAAGGTCAAAGAAAGGGTACTTTTCAGAAAATTTATGTTGCCATATTTGTATATATGGTCACTAAAGCTGTGCACTGGGATTTTGTCTCAGATTTGACATCCGAGGCTATAATAGCAACTCTAAAAAGATTCTTCGCTCGTCGTGAGAAAAGCTCTGTAATCTTTAGCGACAATGCTACAAATTTCGTTGGGGCTTCAGCAGAACTAAAACATTTACGCAGACTTGTTACGAGTGATGAAGTTTCGAACTTTTTAGCTTCTGAAGGTATTAACTGGAAGTTCTCCCCTCCTAGGGCGCCAAATTTTGGTGGCCTTTATGAGGCAGGAGTCAAATCTTTCAAATACCACTGAAAAAGAACTGTGGGCTCAGCTCATCTCACGATCGAGGATTTCTTGACAGTTATCACACAGATAGAGGCTATTTTAAATTCGCGACCACTTTGTCCTTTGTCAACAGATCCTGACGATCTTCAGGTGTTGACTCCTGGTCACTTCCTCATACGAAAGCCTCTTAATTTAATTCCAGAACCCAATTTAAGTGAGGTCAAAGATAATTTGCTAAATAAATGGCAAAGGACTCAAAAATTAACGCAGTTAATATGGAAACATTGGCAGAATAATTATCTGAGCCAGTTACAAGAAAGAAATAAGTGGCTATTTAAAAAGCCTAATATTCTGCCAGGAATGGTAGTTTTGCTTAAGGACTCAGAACTGCCCATTTGCACTTGGTCACTAGGCAGCATTAATAAGGTTTTCCCAAGCGCGGACGGGATAGTCAGAGTAGTTGAAGTTCGTACCGCTAAAGGTAATTTTAAACGACCTATTTCAAAAATAAGTATATTACCCATTGCGGACAACATCATAGATCCTAAACCTTAAATGTGCTTTATTATGTATTAATTTTTCATGTATTAATTTTTTATGTATTATTTGTGTTTATTTTATTTTTTTTTTTTGCTTATAATTTGTATCATGTTGTGTTATTATTTGTATTACATATGTATCTTGAAATATAAAAATATTTCAACGCCGGGCGGGATGTTCCGCTCCTGTATTGTTACTTTGTAACATCGCCTTGGTGACTAACACATCCCACGCCAATTATAGGCCAATCGGAAATTTAGTGTAACCCTGCTCACGTGTTGTGTGACGCAGTTGGTTTAGAGAAACGGTCTCTTAGCAACAAGCTCTGAATGCTGCAACCAGCGGCGACTCTAACAAAATAAACAATTCATTAAAATTTACAGTCTACTTGCTATTTCTTTTTAATTTAGTTTTTCTTTTTAATTTAGTACACCTCCGTACACGAGTCAAACTAAACTTCAGAGATTTCTTTGGAGGGAGGAGGTGAATGAACTAGTTAAAACTTATGAGCTGAAAACTCTTACATATGGAACAGTGAGCGCCACAAGTTTAGCCATTAGAGTTTGCTTCAACTATCGAGAGACGAGCAAAACAACTTTCCCTTAGCATCCTCAGTTTTAGAAAGAGATTTTTATATAGATGATGTGTTGAGCGGAGCAGCCACTCTAAGCGAAGCTAAAGAGTTGCAGTCAGAGTTAGTGGAGGCTCTCAAGAGTGCAGGAATGTAATTGCACAAGTGGCATAGTAATAATTTAAAATTAAAAACAGAACCTGACAGTGATTATAATTTTCGAGAAGAGACGAAAACGCTTGGTGTGATGTGGAATCCTAGTAGTGACAGCTTTACCTACGAAATACAAGTAGAAAATGTTGTTTCGCCAACGAAAAAAAACGTGCTTTCAGCAATCGCACGCATATTGGATCCGCTTGGCCTGTTAGGGCCTGTTGTTACTAAAGCTAAAATTCTCATGCAAAATTTGTAGTGTTTGAATCTAAATTGGAGTGATCCACTTCCTGAAAGAGAAGCACAAGAATGGCAAATCTTTATCCAATCTCTGCCAGTGGTAAACAATGTTAGTGTTAAAAGGTGCATAGTGATTGATAAACCTGTTACGATCGAGCTTCATGGTTTTTGTTATGCGTCCGAATCTGCCTATGGATGCGTTATTTACTGCAAATCAACGTCAAGTGATGGAGCTTTTAAAGTGAATTTGGTTTGCAGCAAATCCCAAATAGCATCTCTTAAGCGTCTTACTGTTGTACCAAGGTTGGAGTATTAATTACACTCTATTTTAAGGATATGTCAGTACTTTTTTTCATCATAGTTACATGACTTCAATTGATAATTCTATCTCTATAAATTAAACTACAGATAAAGAATTCATCAAAATCTTGTTATAAAAATAATTAAATTTTTTTTTAAAAAATTGATAGTTTTTTCTCTGATATTTTTCTCTACAAATGTGTTTTTTAGACTTAACTTGTATTGCTTGTATTTAGAGATATAATTGTTTAATATGGAATGCAAAACTAGCAACGTTAAAAAGCACCAACTGTTGTATATGAATAGCAGACCGGTTTCGGTAGCATTTAGCGTACCGTCGTCAGTGCTAGCGGAGGTAGAAATCTGCTTATATATATAAATCTGCTCATTGTTGCCTTCAATCCTCCGTCTCCAATGTATATATGAGCAGATTTCTACCTCCGCTAGCACTGACGACGATACGCTAAATGCTACCGAAAACGTTCTGCTGTTGATATACAATGTTTGATGTCTTTTAATGTTGATATTTTTATATTCCATTGCTTTGCACCAAGCTCTGTCTGAATACTAATTGTTTAATATATTTTTCTCTCACTGGTTGATCATTCAACTTCCCAAAACAATTTAAAAGTCACGTAAAAGTCATCATTTTAAATGATTTGGAATTTCATTTTAAATAGCAAATTGTTCTTAGTGCATTTTTCTGTTACCCAGATATAGGAGATCTAACACCAAATATGCCTTATCATTACAATTATTATAAGAATATTTATAAGAATATAGTAAGTTGTACGCTAGAGTCATTCTGAAAAATATAGCCTATATAATGGAGAAACTTCTGTGGAGGAAAAAAAAACTACAATAAACATAAAAAGAAATAAAGATAACAAGCATAAACCATAAAGTGGGCAATGTTTAAAAAATGGCAAACAAGTTTGACGCTAAAATTTCAAATAGTTTAAACAAAATGCAGAAGCATATCGGACACAGACTGACAAAACATCATAAAACAAAATTTGCTTTATCGCTAAAACTTATTGAAGTTATAAGAATAGAGTATGCGCCATTCCATTCATGATAAAATAGGCCAGAAGATTGTGAAACTCCAACAAAATAAACATTTGAACACTGAAAAAATATAATATACATTAAAAAGTAATGCAAAAACTATAAGTATTTAAAACTTAAATATTTAAATAAATTTAAATCAAAATAATATATTTTTTACTATCCAGTATATTGATTCTAATTAATTAATGATTAAATTTAAAAAAAAACAAAATTAGTAATCGCGAAAAAGTTAATTAAATAAGATAATTTTTTCCTTCCTTTTGTTACAGTTAAAGAAAGAATAGAATCAAATAAAAAAAATTTAACACGATTTCCAATGATCTCTAATAAAAAAGATGATTTTTCTATAATTAGTGTTCAGATTAGAACAAAATATTGTAACAATGTAGCAGGAAACAATGAAGTTAAGAACCTGGCTTACTTTTTAAGATATTGAATAGTTAGAGAAATAGCGATTTAAAAATATTATTTTTACTTATTTTATTTTTTCATATCGTTATAGTTTTTATGTAGTGTTTCATTTGTCTCGCACATATATTTCTTATAATCATATTGTTAATCCAATTGCATGAGGAATAATAAAATTCTCTATTATTTATCATTTTACATATCGTAAGAGAAACCGAATGTTGAATTGTATTAAAAGAAACTGTCTTGCATATGTTAAAAAATTATGCTGTTAATCCAACTGTATGAACAATAATAAAATTTTCTATCTTTTATCATTTTATATATCGTGATAGATATAGTATAGTAAATTGTAAAGAAAATAACGACGTCTTTCTTATGTCTGGAATGAAAAAAAAAATCGTGCACCAGAATGTGATCTCAGCTTTAAAAGAATGATAAATTGAACCTAGTATAACTCTGTGTTCCAGAAATAATATCATCATTCATAATTCTCAATAGCTTCCGTAAAAGAAAATCATTCATGTTTCGTGTAAAATTGCAGATACTGCATGTACTAAAGAAGTACTAAAGAATGTAAAAATAATATTACTAGGTTAATAAACAGCTATTGATAATAAATGCATATTTTAGACACAAAATAATACATGGCAAAGAAACAATTCTTGCCTACAGATTTGGCTGTCATCTATTTTCAAAGAATAATCAAAATAAAACGAACAAAGTACTTGACTATAAAAAATGTTATATTAACAAATGTTCCTTTACTTTTTTTCATCAAATAACTTTTAATTTACTTGTTTTGTAATTAACAACGGAATACGATTCGATCAAGAATAATGCCACTGAATAAAAGTTTTAAAAAGTAATTCTACAAGAGTGACGATTCTCGGTAGCGTTCAGATCAGTGACTGGGGGTATAATTTTACGCACAAACGCTGCTGTATTGCGATCGGATAAGTTAATCAAATAAGGTATTTTTTGACTTCCTTTTGCTGCAGTTAAGGAAAGAAATAGAACGAAATAAAACTCTTTTTTTTATACAGTTTCCACTGATCTCTAATAAAAACGATGAGTGTTCCATTATTAGATTTCAAATCAGATCAAAACATTGTAACAAAGCAACACGAAGCAATGCAGTTAACAATGCGCATATTGTTTATACAACTGTATGAGCAGTAATAATATTCTCTATCATTTATCATTTTACATATCGTAAGAGAAACCGAATGTTGAATTGTATTAAAAGAAACTGTCTTGCATATGTTAAAAAATTATGCTGTTAGTCCAACTGTATGAACAATAATAAAATTCTCTACCATTTATCATTTTATATATCATGATAGATATAGTATAGTAAATTGTAAAGAAAATAACGACGTCTTGCGTATGTCTAGAATGAAAAAAAAAAATCGTGAACCAAACTGTCATCTCATACTTTGAAAGAATGATAAATTGAACCTAGGATAACCCTATGTTCGGGAAATAATATCTTCATTGATAATTCTCAATAGCGTCCATAAAAGAAAATCATTCATGTTTTGTATGAGATTGCAAATATTTTATATACTATGGAGGTACTAAAGAATGGGGAAATAATATTACTAGAGTAATAAGCAGCTATTGAGAATAAGTGTATATTTTAGAATGAAAATAATATATGGCAAAGAAACAATTCTTGCCTATAGGTTTGGATGTCATCTATTTTCAAAGAAATATCGAAATAAAACGAAATATGTACTTGACTTTTAAAAAAATGTCGTATTAAAGAATGTTCCTTTACTTTTATTCATTAAACCACTTTTCATTTACTTTTTTATTTCCTGGAAAAAAAGGATGTAATTTTTTTTAATATGTCTTTAAAAATAATTAATGTACTAATTAAAGTGAAAAATTGCAAGATTAGTTAAATAACAGTTTAAAATTGTCACATTAATGATACGAGTTGAATATTTCTAACTGAGCGAAAAATTGCCCAGGCCGGGAATCGACCCCGGATACTTGGCTTACAAGGCCAATGCTTTACCTGTTAAGCTAACCGGGCGATAACCGTCTGGGATTTTTCGCTCAGATAACCTTATTGGCCATAACATCTGGTCTGTCATTTAGACTGCTCGCAGAATAAGTCGCAGGTAATGAAACTCCTTAGAATGGATACGTGGATATACTATTATTTTAACACAATCTAATACTGACATAAGCAGTTCAGAAGCATTTCTATTAAAAGTTTATTGACATGTAATGCATATAGTGGAGCCGTTTGTCGCATAATTTTTTTATTTTTTTTTATATGTTATTTTTGATTTTCTGTACTTTGCGCTGGACATATGTAACATCTATTTTTGGAGGAGTTTTTATTTAATTATTTTTATGCGGGTACAGCACTACTGGTATATACCCATTTTGTAATTTGCGGATTGTAATTTTACACAGAAACGCGTTTGAAAAAAAGCAAAAAAGCCATCGCACGTGGGGGTCTCCAGGGCCTGAAATTCAATTTTTCAAATAAAACTATCTCCTCGGAATTCAACATTTCAAAAGACAGAAAGAGAACGACCTTGGGAACAGGTACAGGAAGACTGGCCAATTTTCCCCTTAAAGTTTTTTTTTTTTTTTTGACACTGCAATCTAAAAACACCTCGACCTAAGAGATCCACCGAGCGTCTTTGCGTGTTAACCGTATTTCTTATGGTACTAATAGAGTTTCAAGGAATGTTCATATTTGAGTGGAAAGTGAGAAATATTTGCTAAAATTGGTTTGCAAATAATGGCAAGAAGAAACTTAAACGTCTTTTACATTAAAATAATGTATCATTGATAATGTTCAATAGCTCATTGCAATAAACTTCACTAGAATACTTGTATGGTATGGGATAGGTTTATCATAATATTTTTAATTATTATATTTCATAATGCAGTTTCATAATTAAAGCAAGCTATGCTCTACTTAAAAATGCAAACCTTCTATTAAAAAAAACCTTACAAAATGTTTTTATATGTATTTTAATTTAATTTCAATATCGATTACAATTAAAAAAATCCCAAACGATCAAATACAAAGACATTATTTTCATTAACATCTAAAAATAAGTTCTCATACTTCAAATATTATATTAAATTCAAGATTATTTTTTTATAATACCTCAAACAGGCAAATGAATTATTTTATAAGCATGTATCTAAAGATTTGGTATCCGTTCAATACTTTGTTTATAATCTTTAATTTTAGCTATTTAAAAAATCTGAAGTTGCAACCGTTTAATTCGGAATATATATTAATTAATACAATAATGTTATAAAACATATCTTATTCTTATATATTTATTTAAAACTTACTTATATAGTGATTTAAAGCTGTTCTGCCACATGATTATTTGTGAATTCAAAGAAAAAAAACATTTGATGAAATATAAATTGGCATCTCTTAGTTTCCAAAGAATGATAAATAGAAACACGAATATCATTTATATATGCAAAATGACATCATCATTCATAAATCTCAATAGCATTCTTTGAGAAATCTATTTCAGAGGAACTCCAAGAATTCTAAGGTATAGGGATATTATCGTAATACTTAATCTTACTACATTTGGTAATGCAGTTTTACATTTAAGATTAACTACAGTCAAGTTAAAAGAGGAACAAGTTTAATAAATTAAAAAACAATCTTTACACTTTAGTTTTATCGTCCATGTAATCCAATTCTGACAATGGTTATATTTTATTAAATTCTCAAACTAGCTAATAAAAACAGAAAATTTATTTTATTTAATAATTACAAACTAGATATTTTAAGACGTGATTTTTAAAACTGTTCTTATCCAAAATTTAAAAAATCCCTGTCGGCTGGGCCTATAGGCGGAGGTAGATTTCGAAGAGTGTTCATTTCAACAAAAAAATATATATGATTAGCGATAAACCCAGTTTAATAACTTCATTTGGTTGTTTATGAAAAGTTTTTAATTTCATTTTTCTGCAAAAACTGGTTTTATCAGAATCATCTTAAGAAAAATTCAGCTCAAATGCCCATTATGACAACATATTTTGAAATAGATTCTAAATTTATTAAAAAATCGACCAAAACAGTACATTATACAGTTCCTAAATAACAAAAAACTGTCAGTTGAAAGCATTTGAGAAAAAAATTGAATTTAAAAATGAGTCATAAAATAACCGATTTTTTGTTTGAATGCATCCTTAATTCTTTAATCATGATTGCTTCGGAAAATTTTGTGCGAAATACTCACTTTGACAGCATTTTTAAAAATATATTCTATCTTTATCAAAAAACTGGCCAATGTTTCACAGTATATAGTTTCTAAATAAGAGGATCTGTAAATTTGATGCATTTGAGAGCGAAAATGGATTTTAAAACGAGTCATAAAAAACGCAATTTGCTATGTGAAAACTTCCTTAAATTTTCAAATATCGAAGACTTCGGGAAATTCTGTTCAAAATACCCTTTTTGGTAGCCTTTTTCAAAATATATTCTGTCTTTATCAAAAAACCGATCAATGCATCACGTTATATAGTTCCTAAATAAAAGGATCTGTAAATTGGATGCATTTGAGAGCAAAAATGGATTTAAAAACGAGTCAGAAAAAAAAGCAATTTCTTATTTGAATACTTCCTTAAATTTTCAGTCTCGATGATTTCTGAAAATTCTGTTCAAAATACCCTTTTTGGTAGCCTTTTTTGAAATATATTCCGTCTTTATCAAAAAACTGACCAATGCATCACATTATATAGTTCCTAAATAAGAGGATCTGTAAATTGGATGCGTTTCAGAACAAAAATGGATTTAAAAACGAATCAGAAAAAAACGCGATTTCTTATTTGAATACTTCCTTCAATTTTCAGTCCCGATGACTTTCGGAAATTCTGTTCAAAATACCCTTTTTGGTAGCCTTTTTTTGAAATATATTCTGTCTTTATCATAAAATTGACCAATGCATCACTTTATACAGTTTCTAAATAAGAGGATCTACCATTTGGATGCGTTTAAAATCAAAAATGAATTTAAAAATGAGTCAGAATATAAGCCGTTTGGATTTGAGGTTTTTTTTCTCCAACTCCTATTTTTGTTTAATTTCTTTTTGCCGTACGAATTGGTCCTATGAAAAACTTGACAATATAAAATTTGTAGATATTTTTGAGAAGATGTAAAATAAATTTAATCAGATTTCATATCTTAAAAATTGACGGAGTTATGGATTTTTCTCTTTTTTCAGCGCCCTTCTTCTTTTCGTTTTTAATTTTCTTCATCGGTAAAAGTTGGTCCTATCAAAAACTTATAAATACGAAAGTTTTAGATAATTTTAAGAACATTTATAAAAAATTTAGTTGGACTTTATATCTTGAAAATTGACGAAGTTATGATTTTTTTTCTCTCAAAATCCCTGTTTTTTTCGCCCCTTGAGCCCACTTCTAAATTTATCAAAAATCTGTCATATATATACTTTTGGCCCATTTTTAAGAAGTAATATAAACTTTAAACCGATTCGATACCTACTTTAATTAAGAAGTTATGGCGTTTTTTCGGTTTTCACAAAAACGCCCCCTATTCCGACCCCCTTGGTCCGATTTTGCCCATTAACGAACTCATCCAAGATTTTATCCCCATTGATTTTATGTCCAAGTTTGGTGGAGATTGGTGAAGAATTATAGAAGTTATCGTGTCCATAAAAAAGTGATATATATATATATATATATATATATATATATATATATATATATATATATATATATATATATATATATATATATATATAGATAGATAGATAGATAGATAGATAGATAGATAGATAGATATATAAACTGGTGCGATTGCAATAGGTAGTATTTCTTACGAAATCTACCTAAAAATCGAGTTTTTACTATCAATCTATTGCATTGGTTAACCTGCATCAAAAAAGTGCAGTGGAACCTCGAATATCCAAGCTGATTGGGACCACTAGTATCTGGGATATCGGATGTCTCGGTTAATAGAAATAGTATATAAAAACTCGTTGTGATTGGCAATTTAACATCTTACAGAATAAAAGATAAAAAAAAAAAACGTTTTTTAAACGATAAGTTTAAACATACATAAAATTACGTTTCACTGTTTAACTGTTCCTACTACTACTACTTAGTGTACTACCAAGTGTATCACCTGTTATTGCTACTAAGTGTATCACCTGCTTAAAGAAGAAAGGATTTGTTCTCATTAAACTCGAGCCCCACTATTAATCAGATGTAAGCTTTTTGAAATGATTGACCAAGAATTGAAAATTTTTAAAATATCATAAATCTTGAGTAGCTGTCATGTTTTGTTCCACGGAAGCAAGCGAAATTTAAAAATGTCGACAAACTGTTAAAGAAACACTTTGGCGAAAACTGATCTTAATCGGAAGACCTTGCTTTCTATAAAAATAAACCAGAACAAGATAAAATTTTTGAGGAGGACAATGATGATATTCCAGAAGAAAAAATCAATGAGGTTATTGCATATATATTAAAAATATTTTAATTAAAATTTCATTATGTATAAGTGTACATATAATAATTCATTTTATATAGATTTTATTGTATTTATTTATATAACATTCTTTTTAAGATAACTAAATTATCTTAATTAAAAAATATATATAAATTTTATTTGTTAATTCATTAATTTATTTTGCTTGTTTATAAGTTTGTTTTACCTAATAAAACTTATTATTGAATTTGAATTATCCGTATTTGCTATCATAAATATTATTCTAAATTTAAAATATTATAATCTGATGATCAAAGTTTTTTCACTATTGATTAATTAATCAACTATTATGAATTAATCAACTATTGATTTTTTTCAGCTAACTTGTAAACGATGAACTTAAAAAAAAAAAATAAGCATCAAAACTCCTGTTATTCATAGCTTGGCAATAAAAACGTTCATATCCAAAACTTTTTCCAATTCATTAATTTTAATAATTAAAGTAGATTATTTTACTTTAACAGTAGTATCTGTAGTACCAGAGTGCAACTACTTCTAAATATAGAAAAAAAATGGAGATGTTCGATGCACGGTGTCACAGTCAGAGGTTTTTTTGCGATTTCCAAAAATTTGATTGTTTGTATAAAGCGAAGTTTGAAGCTCACGCCGTCATTTAATGTATCGCATCTTATATCATGCGATATTTTTATCTCCCTACAAAAAAATTTATTTTTATAAACATATATCTATAGATTGAAGGCCATTTGTTATCTTTGTCTGTATTTAATATATATTTTTTTTATTTATAGAAGTCTGAATTTGGATTAATTTATTTCAAGAATACTAATTTAAAAAAAAATCTGTCAATTTATTGATTAACATTTCTTCAATGTTTTTCTTATTTTCTAAAAATTTAAGAATTTTCTAAGTATTTGTCCTTAAAGTTATAAAAATTATGCCATATCATATTTCCCAAAATTTCGAAGTAAAATTCTATATACGTATGCGGTAACACAAAGTTATCTTATTGTTTTACGCTTTACCTTTTTATACTTCTTAATCTAAATTCATATTTAACAGATATTTCAAAATCCGTTTTTGTTATTTTCGAAAATTGTGTATTAAATATTAAGTAAACTAGGAAACATTTGAATTCTTTTTGCACTGTAACAAAAAAGAAAAAAAGGCAAAAACTACTGGCAGCAATGTTGCCAGCAGTTTTTGACGCAAAAATTGCAGTGAAATTAGATGTAATTAAAAAATTACATCCAATTTTCCTGCAATATTTACGGCAAAAATTGCTGGCAACAGTGCTGCCAGTAGTTTTTGCCGTAAGTTTCACTTTTTTTTTCATTTTCTTTTTCTTTTTACAGTGCAGGAAGAACATAACTAAAAATAAACCTTAATAATGCAATATTTCACTGAATGTAAAATAATCATGTTGAATGTATCGAAAAACTCGCAGAAAAAACATCAAGATGACGTACCCGTATTAAGAACCTTGAATCTAATGTGCGAACACTTTGCGACCTATAAGAATTCCAAAATTCAACGAATGTTTTAGCTGAACGTATAAGGATGTTTTTCAACTAATGTTTTTTCTATTTCAATTCACACATAATAATTTCACAAAACAGCTCTAATAGTTTAATTAAGCAAGTATTTTATAAATACATAAACAGAAGATAAATTTTATTTTTAAACTGCATTAAACAGCAGACCGCGGTAAACACTCATATGGCGTTTCATATATTCTATATAATTTTACGGTTGTCGCTATTTTCACACTACTTTTATAAAATTCAGCTTGCTTAATTACCATCACTTTTTTCTTAGAAAAGCATTTTTCGGTTTATTTTCGCAATATTTAATCTGTAATTAAATAAATTATATATTCCTACTTCAAAAGAGTTGTGGGTATCAAACGATCTGAGTTTTTGAAAAGGAAAAATATGCCACGGTTTTATCCAACAAAATGAGGAAATTCGCCCGCTGCTAAATTATAAATAAAATACATTGTATTATTAAATGAAATAAGTTTCAAGTTGAATATTTATTAATTGATTTATCCCAGTGCTAATTAATCGTAAGATAAAATTTTTCATTCCGAGAATCAAACCTAAATTTCTTTAAACAACATCCTAGGAACTCTACTATTTAAGGTACAAGGCTGATGCACAGATTAGCATCTTTCAAATATATATATTGGTAAGAATGCAAGTACAGTACAAATTGGAAATGTTTTTATGAATACATAATAATACGGAGAAATATGTGACACAAATAAACACAGCATCCGTGAACGCATATATAACTTTAACTAATTTTTCAATTAATATTCATCATGTATCAGTAACGTTTGAAATTTTTGAATGTGTGATTAATTATATTGCTAACTAGGGTAAAACAAACAAAGTGAGAAATGCCCAAACCAATAATCAAACCCGAAACTCCTGGAATTTATTACCAAGTGCTGTCCTTTTAATCTACGAAGACAACGTCGTACTTAACTTCATTTCACATTTTTGGTAAGACAGTAACTGCAGCACAAGTTGGAATAGTCACCATGAGCATACAAACCTGCGGAGAGACATGAGACATAAGATGTTACATATGTTTGCAATTCTTTTTAAAATGCTATAATAATTTTTAAAAAAGATAAGTATTACTAAAATATAAGAAACAAAAGGGGTCGTTTTTTTATAAAAGCACAAAAACTTCCGCTGTATTTTCTTTACCATTTTCTCGCGAAATACAGTAAACACCTAAATATATGTAAAAAGTACTTGAAATCTTCCATTCAAAGTTGCTTCTATGGGAAATAGCAGGAATGGTGCTGCGACTATGATGCTTAATAAATTTCATTTAGAAACGCAATTTTACATCAAAACACCAAAAATTCGCTAACATAAGCTCTGTTATAATAAAGACCTAGAATGCATCAATGTCTTATATTGAGAGTTTTAAAGGTAGGGAAACACATTTTCTGGAAAATACACTGGTGATCAAAATTAATGGATAATGAAAAAATATGCTCTTTAGGTTAATGTTGCAATCAATAACCAATTGTGCAATGTTATTTATGTTAAATGAATATTATTGAATTCGAAATTGTACTTGCGCGCATACCTTAGCTGAGGAAATATGGAAAGTTGATGATTGACAATGTGGGATGCAACTGACGCATGTTGGAATTATGGTCGGTATTGCATTTTAAAGCAAATGTGGCGTGTGTGGCGTGAACATTTGTTATTTATCAGGGGAATAATTTAAATGAAAGTGACGAATAATTAGTAGAAATGAAGATGTTCAAGCTCAAATTGAGTTCACTCATAATTTTAATGTCCCTGAAATTTTTGGACCCAGTGATAGACCGCTTTGTTAGGAGCGATCAAAAGCGAAACTCAGCTCGTAAAAACCGCGAATATAACAAAAGAGATTTTTTACCTATTTTAAAAGACCTTTAGATTCCACAGGTACTCAAATTAGCCCTTCTACTGCTGCAACAAGCTTTAAAAAGGTGGAGTGTATTCGAAAAGACTAATAAGTTTGTGTGCACTCGCTTCAATTTCCAAAGTGTTCCGTTAAAACTGTTGTGTCGGAGCTTAACAGAGCTAAGAAGACAGGGTCCTAAAATCGTTGCTGACAAGTCCAGATATTGTCTGAACACACATTCAAGATGTGTTTCCACAGGGAGAAAGGAAGGAACACGCAACTTGACTTCCCTTTTCCGTGAAGTATCCTGTTCGAGCACAGTGATGATATTACGGCTTAAAGGGGCCCTCTTGAAATTGAAATGAATAGAAGACAAAATAATTTTTTTCCATATAGTCCACATCTTTAAATTTTCGTACTTCAGTAGAACGGCTAATAAGTGTTTCTGTGGCAGTTTAAAGATCTGAAACCAGATCTTTTGTAGTCACTCCGCAATTTTTTAAACCGGAAATGAAAGAAAACGGTTTTCAAATGCAGTTGTTGCTCTCGCTCTCGCTTGACCGGATGGTCTATCAACGTATCCCATGCCTAATTGTGTAACCTCCATTTGTTTTGTTTTTATCTCCATCTATTCTACAAATTATTAACCACTTTTGACTATCATTTAAATGATACCTTTGAGCCTTTATTCAAAAATGCTGATCATTCTCAGATACCACATTCACCCTAAACAACTCTTCAGACCAGAATTCCAACATACGTGCATTGCACATCACATTGAAAATCATCTAATTTGCACATTTACGACTCTAAAAATTAAATCGCTATGCAATTTTGTATTCAATACCATTTAATTAACATAAACAGTTGATGCATTGCACACATTAAATGAACATTAACTATTTTGCGACATTAACTGAATAAGTATAATTTTACAAATTATCCTTTAATCTTGATGACCTGCGTACGTTACAGTTCAGATAAAAATTTGCGACTGGAGAAACCTATTACACAATTACAATGTAAAAAAATGCACGGATGTTTCTTAATTCCCAAAAATGTACTGTAACGAAGATCGAAAACATACAACAGCCTACACAGACACACGCAAAATCCCTGAAATCGTTCCCTTATTTTTAGAAACCTCAAAAATTATTTATATTTAAAATTGAATGAAGAATTTATAAAAATAAATTTTATTTATTGCTCGTCATTTTCAGTAACCTTTATGATTAACATTTGAAGTACAATAATGAGTTTTCTTAAATCGCAATATCACTTTTTCGGATACTATCAACTATCAGGTAATTATTTTGAAATACAGAAAACCTGTTTAATGGACAAATGTAATAAATTAACTGCATTAACATGAATATGGAAATTAGCATTGTTTTGTTATTGCATGCACAAATTTAGTTTTGCAACTGTGTATATATTTAAGAATTGATAAGATTCGAAAAACTGATTTTCCAGGTACAGAGAATCGATTACTGCTTTGTAAAAACAACTGTAAAATGTTTCCGAAACTTGCGAGCAGCTAATAGAGATATTTTTTTTATAAATTCTCTTTTAAATTCTGATAATAATTTTTTCTAAGTACATTTTTCCGAATATTGTGTGATTCGGAAAAGGTTACTTTCAGCATTAATTTGCTTAATATAGCTAATTTATTTTAGTCAAATTGATATGTAAGTAAAAAAAATAAATAGCATGAGAAATATTTTTATTATTTTTTTATATTCATTTTGAAATACATGACATGTCTTTTGAGATGTATAATTCTCAAAAGAATATTTTTAGAAGAATTGAAATTGATGCTGAATTGCTTTACTTTTATTCAAACAGCATAAATTCTTAAAATAAATATTATACAAAATATTCTAGGGTAAGACGACTATCCAAGAATATAACATAACATTATAAGCATTAAAATATTTGTTTTGAAAGCTTAATAATCTACATAAGAATAAACTATGACTTTGCTGTTCTGTTACAAGAAAAATAAAAAAGCGAGATCCTAAACTTTGTTTAATACATTATTCATTTTTACATTAATCATCCTTCATTTCATTCCCTTCATCTTGACATCATTCCTCTCTTAAGACTTCCGAACTGTATTTTCTTAGATGCTCTCTTTTTAAACATCCTTTGCTGGCAATTTACTTTCAAAAGTAAATTAACACAGTAATTAGCGACGAAATGTTCTACGTGTTGATAAGGTATGCTATTTTGAGCAATACCCAAGGGTAGCGTGTAATTTGTCTAGAAAAACCATGATTTAAATATGTTACGCAATTTCAATAAAATATAATAATTTTCTTTATATCTGTCACATCATTATTTATGCATATTTATCTGCTATCTACTAAATATATAATTTGCTTATAGGACTTTCTTTCCGTTTAAAACTCTAGTTCTGCTGACAAAATGCAAGTAATACAATTCCTGAAAAACAAAATTCCAGATATTCCAGAAATGTAGTTTAAGAATTATTTTGTAATTTTTTCAGACAGAGTGAAATGGGTTTCCAGTCCAGAGTTTGAGCCAGAGATTTTTTGGCTGAAATAGCCAATTGTCTATCAACTGAGCTATCCCGAACAAGCCTGGTCGGCACATTTTTCACCCAAGAGACTAATGACTATAACAAATGGTGTCATATGCAGCTGCCTTTCGACCAACATAAGCGATTTGGCCAATAAGGAATAAAACCAATAACCGAAAAAAATGTCAAAGTAGATTCTACGTGAAATACATATAAATGTATCTTAAACCTCTAAGTGTATCCTTAATTTTTTATGTATTATAGAAAACTAAATTTTTCGTAATTGCTTATGAAATAGAAATCCAATTATCCGCAACTGAAGCTATTAAAAAAAGGTTAACTAAATGTGTAAATATTTCAGACAGGATATTAGAAGCCTAAATTTATAATTTTAAACAACTGTCATTGCTTTATAGTTGTGAACATATACACAAATATTTGCTATTAGATGTCGACTATAATCTATACAAACAATTGACGGGCGATTGAAACTTTGCTTAAATTAATAAATAGTATTGTAAATGGCTAATTTCAACGCGTTAGTCTAGCAAAACTTTTCTTTATCTGTTCAGAGTAATATTGTTTATATTTTTACCTTCTCGATGCCGTCGCATAGATTCATAATGGAGAATTACATATCACGTAATTCATTTGTGCCCTTGGTTGTTGGTAAAATGAATTGGTGATGAGCCAGTATCTCTATAAATATAGTAATTAAAATGGCATGGCATGGCATGCCTGAACATGTAAGTGATTTGAAACTCTTCAGCAACGTATATAAGAACCTAGAAACACATATTGCACAGAGTACAAACATATTGACACCCAAAAAGCAGAAATTGATAGCTCGATGTCTTTGTAAACGAATTAATTGAAAATGCTACACTTTTCATTTTCAGTAACAGATATTCAATAGTACGCCTCAATAGCAATAATCATTTACATGGCAATCCCACTATATTTAGCTGAGTTACTGTATGAATAAACAGACAAACAAACAGAAATCATATGCTTTTTTTTCAACTATGTAAGAAAGCGTGTTAAACAACGTTTAAAGCTCAAAATTTGGTCATAAAATCGTGAAACTGTTGCAATTGCTTTAAGCGTAATATCTTTAATAATAAAAAATATTGAAAATTTGCGAATAGTATATTCAGTAATATACAATTAGTATCGAGTAGATAAATTGCCAAATATATATAAAAAAATCCCAATGAAATGAAGATAGTTCTTGCTGTAACTTATTTTAAACTATTTTGTTCAGAAAATGGTAGAAATTTCGTAATAAGATTTTTATTTCGCAAATTTCACAAAATCAATTAATACACTTTTGTAATTTTCTTTATATAGACGCAAAAATTGACTTCTCAGGCACAGAAAAAATACTGTCACACAAATTGACAGCAATGAGTTTTAGTTTCTAAAGAAGCTTTTAAGAAATAGTTGTTTTTCAGTGACAGCCTGCTAAATGTTAATAGTGCATATCTAAGAATTTTAGAGACCATTTATTGATGAATTTGATTCTTAAAAAAAATTATTGTTTGTTAATTGACATAAGATCTATTAAACTTATATTTTCAAAGTTCCACTAATTGGCAATCAAAGAAGTACATCGAATTACATTTTCATTTAAAATCTTTCTAATAAATTTGACGTATCAAATTGGAAAGAAAATAGGAATTGTGTAAGAACACTTTAATTATTTAAATGAAATGAATAAGGTCTTCATTTCATTCAAAACTTTCCACTATTAGACAACATGTTCTAAAAGGAATCCTTGATCTAAAGCTAACGTTTTTCTACTTTCTTCTATCTCTACAAGAAGAAAGTATTGGATTCGAGGAATATTTTCGAAATCTGGTTTTCGAAAGATCTGCATATTTTAAGAATCAGAGAAGCCGAAAAACATGTTTTTACAAAATGTCTATCTGTGAGTCTGTTCTGTCTGTTTGCCTGTATGTGACAAAAAGTTTGTTGACACTCTATCTCAAGAACTGATTCACGAAATTCACAAAACTTTAGATTCGGTTAGACCTTGAT
Source organism: Maratus speculifer (assembly GCA_964019185.1). NCBI lineage: Eukaryota > Metazoa > Arthropoda > Arachnida > Araneae > Salticidae > Maratus > Maratus speculifer. Next base: position 177,995,397 of record OZ025297.1, on the reverse strand, counting down.
ATAAGCTAGACCTGATTAGGTTTTGGTGTATATAGCTCAACAGGTGGCATTGCTATGCTGCATTATTCACAATTTTTATAGTAGCCATATCTGAAGAATTAGAGCATGGATTTTTTAACACTTCAGATTTACTTAGCTCTTGATTTAACATATACTGAATTCGTTGTGGTGCAAATCACTCAGCTGGTGACGCTGCCATCGTCCATTATTCTTGATTATCGCAGTAGCTTTACCTTAGGAACTAATACACGGAATTTCACAAAATATTAGATTCTGTTAGACTTAATATAAACTAGATCTGATTAGTTATTGGTATACATAGCTCAACAGCTGCATTCTATGCTGCATTATTCACAATTTTCACAAAACCCATATCTCAAGAAATAGTGCATGGATTTTCATTTAACTTTATATTTAGTTAGTACTTGATATATCATGGTGCTGATTACGTTTTTGTGCTAATCGCTCAACAGGTGGCACTGCCATGGTGCATTATTCGTGACTATCGCAATAGCTCTATCTCAAGAAAAACACGAAAATTTCTAAAACATCAGATTCAGTTAGTCTCTGGTATAGAAAATTATTGTTAAGTTTTGGGTGTAAAACTCCCTATGCATGAAACTGCTATGCTGCATTTTTCACAATTTTGCAATTAATAAATCTCAAAAACTAATCTCACTAGTTTTCATTAAACTTCAGATTAAGTTATAAGTTCACGTAAGTTGTTGTTGACTGTATATTTTGTAACAGCGTCACCGGTTAGGTGCTATATTTTATACCACATTTTCCAGGAAGTATTAACATGCATAAGATAAGAGAAATTTTTGTGATTGCCACGTCTGAATAGTTTCTGTTTATCAATGTGTTTCATTATAAATAAGCGTCTGATAAAAATTTTCATTTTAATCAGATTTTTAATATAATTATATCTTTTTAAAAAAATATTTTTAGCAAAGTTTTCAAATAACTAAACTACATTATGCTGTCATTGCAATTGTTTTTTTAGTATGTTTTACTACAAAAAATAATAACTGTAATATTTATTTTATTTTTTTATCCATTTTTAGGTGCGTTCGTAATTATATAATACGTAGCACCTATAGTGATCGTTCAGTCCGTCCGTCTGTCCGTCCGTCTGTCCGTCCGTCCGTCCGTCTGTCCGTCCGTCCGTCCGTCTGCATATAACAACGCAAAAACTACCCAACCGAATCGTTTGAAATTTAAAATACATAATTATTACATAATTTTGTCGAGTCATTTCAAATTTTATGAGAATCGGATGGATAGATCAATTACAGGGACGATCAAAAGTATTCCATTACATTACGGTCAATGGGGAAAAAAGTTTCAAATGCATTTTAATCGTTTGAAATTTAAAATACGCAATTATTACATAATTCTGTCGTGTTATTTCAAATTTTTTGATAATCGTGTGCATAGATCAATTACAGGGACAATCAAAAGTATTCAATTACATTATGGTCAATGGGGAAAAAGTTTCAAATATATTCTATACGTTTGAAATTTAAAACACATAATTATTACATAATTTTTTCGAGTTATTTCAAATTTTATGAAAATCGGATGCATAGATCAATTACAGGGAAAATCAAAAGTATTCCATTACATTACGGTTTAATGGGAAAAAATGTTTCAAATGCATTTTAATCGTGTTACACTCATGCGAACTTAATAAAATTTATATGCAACTATAAAGTACATATTATACTATACATCTTACATAATTTGTGGTGCAAAGAACATTTGTTATTGATTTACAAGGCCACACAAAAGTATTCCATTACATAATGGTATAGGGAGAACATTGTTTGATGAGCGTTTTAATTGTAATTCACTATTTACAATGTTATGAGATTGATATATGAAAGTAATATTTTTAAAACTTCGTTATCGTTCGAACGCACCTAATTTGCTACGCTTCACGTGCAATTTCCAACTTGTTATTACTTTCTTCTATCTTTACAAGAAGAAAGTATTGGATTCATGAAAATTTTCGACTTCCGGTTTTCAACGGATTTATACGTTTTAGAAGGTCCTGAACACGTTTTGACTATTTTTAGAAAATGTCTGTCTGTGAGTCTGTCCGTCTGTCTGTCTGTCTGTCTGTCTGTCTGTATGTCTGTCTGTATGTGACAAAAAATTTGTGGGCGCTCTATCTCAAGAACTAATGCTCGAAATTTAATAAAATTTTATATTCTGTTAGACCTTGATATGAATTAGTGCCTATTGGTTTTTGGTGAAAATTGGCCTGCAGGTGGCGCTGCTATACTACGTTTTTCATGACTTTCAAGATTGCTATATCTCAAGAACTAATGCACAGAATTTCACCAAACTTCAGATTCTGAGACCCCTTGATATAAATAGACGCTGATTAAGTTTTGGTGCAAATTGGCCAGCAGGTGGCGCTGCTGTGCCACATTTTTCATGATTTTCATGATAGCTATATCTCAAGAACTAATGCACAGAATTTCACCAAACTTCAGATTCTGCGATACCTCGAGATAAATAGCCGCTGATAAGGTTTTGGCGTGAACTGCTCTATAGGTGGCGCTGCTATGTTACATTTTGCACGATTTTTGCGATAGCTATATCTCAAGAACTAATGCAGAGAACTTTATCAAATTTTAGATTCTGTTACACTAGAATATATAACATAATTAGACGTTGATTACATTTTGGTATTAACCTTGCAACAGGTGGTGCAGCTATGCTGCATTTTGCACGATTTTTCCAATAGCTATATCTCAACAACCAACGCACAGAATTTCATCAAACTTCAGATTTTGTTACAAAATGACATATCACATAATTACACCATGATTACGTTTTGTTATAAATCCTTCAACTGATGGTGCTGCTGCGCTATATTTTACACTTTTTTTTTAACTAGCTATATCTCAAGAACTAATGCACAGAATTTCATCAAACTTCAGATTCTTTTACACCATAACATAAATAGACGCTTTTTTACGTTTTGGCATAAATTGTCCAAGATATAGTGTTGCTGTGCTACGTTTTGTAAATTTTTTGTTATAAATATATCTCAAGAACTAATGGACGAAATTCCATCAAATTTCAGATTCTGTTAGGTTTTGACATAAGTAGATGCTTATTAGGTTTTAGTATAAATTACCCAACATGAGGCACTACTAAGCTCATTTTCTCAGAATATTAATAAAATTTTGCGTTTTAGACTTTTCGAATACCAGAATCTCATTAGGCTAGGTCAAATGTTCGAGGAAATTCGATAGTGGGCAACTTTGGGGTCACCACGTTTTTTTTTATATATTAAAATGTACTTATGAGATAGAAGAAAGTTTTGGGATTGACACATCCAACTAGTTTATTTTGTATCTAAGTATTTTCCCCAAAATGTCTCTTTTATATTAAAATATGTTTGAATAAATGATATATTTTTTAATCTAAGATTGATATGTTAGAGTAAATATATATATTTCCATACTGTTTTAGCAAATTCATAATATTTTACAAATTATGTCTTATATATATATTTTTTTCTTATACTTACTTTGCTTTCTCTCAGTACTGAGATTATGTTACTAATGTTCGTGGTGCTGAAATACTTGTAACTATTTTAAACAATTTCTGTTTTTTTAAATCGAAGTTATATTTAGTTGTAATTTTATTAAACTTTTAGAGTGTACTTAATATTGGATTTTGTTTATTATTTTTAACAGCCTCAAGAGTAATAAAACTTACACATGAAGAAGGTATTTGTTTTCTCTCATTCTCGCCGTGTCTTTTAATTTTACTGCCTTTCTCTTTTTAACAGAAAAATTAAATTAGTTGTTTCATTTTCTCAGCCAAAAACCTTTATCTCTTGAGATTTGAGGTATTTTGAGAAAAAGTGTCTTTACGTTTCTAAGCGAGTTTTATTTATATTGAAAAAAAAACTGTTATTAATCAATTTTATTTGTCCCTTTGTAACATATTTAAAGGACAAATGTATATATATTGTCACAAAAAAGTTTTTGCAGGATTATACGAAATATTTCCTTTAAAAAACATTAGTAATTAACAAAATAAATAAGTCAAAAGGACAGTACAGAATTTAGCTGAATTATACTACACATAATATGAGTTAGTTTCTTAGTTTTAGTCATGATTTATTATTCTTAATAAAAATAAATCGTTACAAAAGGTATTTGTTAGGGTAATTCTTGATCTCATCTAACATTTTTCTTTAGAAACGTGAAAATTTTCTATTAGATACAAAATTCACATATAGTTAGTTATCCCACCCATTCTCTTCTTTTGTTGACAATTTTTCAAACTGTTGTGACTATGTATAATTATTAATATATAGAGACATAGTTGCGGCGATATTTTTTCCAAATTGGTTTTGTTGTAAAATATAATTATTTGACGCTTATATATATTTTACATAGATAGAAATGTTAAAGAATAAGCCATTTTGCCCTTTCACACACTGTGAGTCTCGTAGTATGCTAATTAAATGAATAATTAGAAGGTTTTGACATTGTTCGTTCATACCATTAAACTGTTAAAAGTAGTGAACTGTAAGGTTTTTATTCTTTTTCTATTTTTTCTCTTGATTTTTTTTTCTTCTCAATATCATTATTTCAAGTGCTTTGTCCCTGCAACGCCTCCTTTAAAACTGCCTTTTATTGCATTATGACCAAAACTTATTGAAAGCTTATAAAACACCCTCCCCTTATTTAGATTAATAAAATGCTCAGATACTGCTGCATAAACTGAGAAAAAATATCTTGTTTTTTATATACAGAGTGTCCGAAAAGTCTGGAAACGGCCGAATAATTCGAGAAATACATATGAGATTGAAAAACGTAAATATACGTGTTAAATATTTTTAAATAAGCTACTCAGTGATATCAAATTTGACCTTCGCAACCGACCCCCTGGGGGTCAGAGGGAGTCCAACTTTGAAATCTTAAATTATAACCCCCATTTTTTATTGCAGATTCGGATTCTACGGACAAAAATACGTAACTTTTGTATTTGATGTTTATTTCAAATCCTCGTTTATCACGGTGTAATCGAGCATATTAAATCGATACATATTTCGGCTTTTCCAAAGGGATTTTCCCTAATCGAAACTGATTGGGCAGAATTTTTGACGTCAAACTGACATCTTTTACAGAAATAGCGTTTCCTGAAAATCACCCGTGGCGATTATTTCAATAGTGCTACACTGTTAAAAATCTGACCCACTTGCTGCAGCGTCACTCCACAGCTATTATAGAATATCTCTTTCGGGACCAATGAGAGTGCTCCATAACACAGTAAAGTAATCGTTTTCGCTCAGTATCGTTCAAATCGTTCAGTATCGGGGCTCAAACTAAAGGTCTATTGTTTAGTGGAGAAATGCTTTACTTCCAAGCTATGATTCCTACACGACAAACGTTGAAATTAAGATTATGTTTATTATTTAAAATTTAAACCGTAAAAATAAACGGATGATATTGGCAAAATTAATTTAACTGAAGTAATAGAGTTTTTTTTTAATGATTTTTCGTATAATACGAAACAAACAGCTATAAGTACATAAGATTTGAAGTCTCTGACTTATGTAGTTTTTGTGTACGGACCTTATGACAGAAAGACAAACAGAATACAGTGACGAATAGACTTTTCTTGGATAAATGATGAAGATTTATAGACAAAATTATAAGAAAATCTTTTTCGAAAATTTACAACAATCTATCCGAATAACCAAAATATCCGAAAATTTTTTTTATCGATAGAAATATAAGAATTAATATTAAAATTCACTATATTTTCTAGATTTATATAAAGATCAGTAAAAACACAGTATCATAATACTACTAATTTTCGAATACTTTTTTCAGCTGTTTTAATAATGTATATATATATTACTTCCAACATCAAATTCGAAGATTCTATCTATTCTCAATGAACTTTTTTTGGCTACCTAATAAAATTTATACATACAAGATTTACAAATAAAAGTAATTTAATTGTAAAATATAATACTGTGCTTTTCTCATGTTTCTCTCTAACCCACAGTAATTGAACCTGAAAATGCTTTCTTTAGAATTGATATCTCCCTAAAAACGAAGATATATATCACACATATATGAAATCTTACACAAATTCAAATAACTTTGAAAACTGATTAATATTTAATTAATATTTAATATTTCATTTTATTGAATTATTTTAATAAATATCCTAATAATTTCTTAATTTGAATGTCTACTACATAACCTGATACACAGTTTAACTGACAAATTTGCATTACATAGTTTATTTATAATATATATTATTTAAAATGCTTGAAATCAGTTTCACCCAAAAGAAATTCACCTATATATATCCTTTTACGGGAAGTTTTTAACAAATAGCAAAATTTTATTTAATTAGAATGTTTCATTTAACAGCTGAATTCGTGACAGAAAATCTCATAAGCAACTGATATCCCACGCAACATGTTACATTACTATTTTTATTTATTAAAATCGTTATCATAAAATCCTAGAAAATAACAATTTAATCATTTGTGATTAGAATGCGAATATCCAAATTAATTTACAAATTATATTAAACAGTCATCGTAATATTAATTAAATAATTACTTTTTTATTCATGGGTTATTCGGATTAAGAATTTTACTTAAATATTATATATATACAGAGATAAATTTAAAATGGGGGGAGCACTTTCAGAGTTCAGTAAAAAATGAAAAGGGAAGCTTTTGGCATTATTCTTACTGAGATTAACGTTCGAAATTGGGGCATTACTTGAAGGAGTTCCATGTTTTGGCTCTCTATATAAGACATAAATTGCGAAGAGTTGTATGAAACAATTAAGAATGCCGTTTTTAGAGTGCACGCAACATGGAGCAGTGCTAACGCTAATCGGAAAACAACATAAAGAATTGAGTGTGCACACAATTAAAAAAAGATAAATATAAAAAAATAACAAGTAAATTGCCTTCACACTTTTTAATGAGATTTTCCAAATATCAATGAAATATTTTCTTTTCCGAATTCAGCAATTCGATTACGATCACTGAAGAACAAATTATAAGCTTCTGCGATCACATGAAGAAGGCCTTATTATTTATTATCCTGCAATTACGATAATAATTTTGTTCGCCACATTTTACGTAACAAAAACTTACTAAATATACCTTTTCGTTTTAAATAACAAGATGTGAAGTAATATTAATAAATTAATTTACAATGGCGAAATTTACTACATCTTATGAATTAAAAAAAAATGTTTGAAATTGCGTTTTACAAGTATTTTAGAATTCAACGCATTGGGTCGTCACATTTCAAACGAGAAATTTCAAAACAAAATGAAAACATTGATCATTTTTCTCGGTGTAGCTAATACGGTTTGTTTGTTTCTTATATTTTAGAAATAAAGTCAAAGCATCAAGCACAGTACATAAAACACTTTACAGCACGTCAAAACTTATCTAAACTTCACCGTTTAAAAAATGAAAAAAATATAAGAGTAAATAAATTAACAGAAAAAAATCACACAACACATTTAAAAACCTAAAATTGTATTTCTAGATTTGTATATATACTACAGAGTACACAAAAATTATAGTTCAGCTATAAAATATAAAAAACAAATGAAAATTTCTGCGCAACAGTTTTCACTAATGAAGATGTGCATAGGCTCTGTGAAACTCTTTGTATAATCTATGAGTCTGATATGTTAAAAAAAATAATAAAAACTAATTGAATTTAAAAATGTATATTGCAATTGGAAACGCACTTATGACAATTATAATTGATAGAGAATTCCGTAACCGAATATTTATACAATAAAGGATTTTTATAAGATATTGGTATGAGTAAACTAATGATAAATGCTGTGCACACAGTGTTCTATACTGAATATTAGGAAGTGTTTCAATGATGAATATTAATTCTATTATGTCTGAAATAGAGTAAAAAAATTAAATACTCTACGACCAGTATTTTCCCTTGAAACATCATTTAAGATAATCATTTTTGGCTCCTTGTAAATAAACTATAAATGCTATACGCTTGATTTTCAATATAGAACATAACATGTTAAACATCAACAACGTTTATGAAGCACATGGTAACGCAATCATCCTTATAATATTTAGAGCTGGGACAGATGGACAGTTAGACTTACAAACAGACTGCCAGTCAAAGCAAGTTTATAAAAATTTAAAAAGTTCATTTTTTACAGAAAACACTATATACATAGGTTACGGATGGGGCAATAGTTCCGCTTTCACTTTATTAGTACGGAACACTAAATTGGCTGGAAAGTGCTGTTTTGGAAAAATAAGCTACAGTATTGATATAAAAAATGATTGATACAGTAAAAGACTTAAAAATTCTTCTTTTACTTCAACTATTTGTATTAAAGTATCTCGCAAAATAATCACAAAGTTGTAAATACATTTTAATATCAAAATTACTTAATATTTGCTTAAAGTGATAAAAATAATCTAAAAGACAAAAGAATAACTTTATTTATACAGGTCATCATGTTTCATAAAAAATCAAATTTTTATCAACATTTTACGTATATATTCTAATGAGCTTTGTATATATATATATATATATATATATATAGCTCACATTACTACGGTTTAAGGAAATCGGAACGGCAGTTGGGGCCCGTAGCTTGAGGGTTTTGCGCCCCCTAGTATGAACATAAAAAGAATATTTTGCTATTAAAAACTCTTTGTGTCATTTGACTACATTCTTATTTATACTTGTACATTCCATACGCTCACATAATCACTTGAAAAAACGACCAATGTATTTACAAAACCATAAATCATGCTATGAAATGGTAAGATATTTTGTGAAGTATTATTCTTAGTACAATGAATTTAAGAATTACGGGAAATAAAAGCTTCAAATAAATAAATTTAAACATGGCTATTTATGCAGAACTATCATGATAACGATTTATATGCTAATCGTTTTCTTTTATCATTAAAATGCTCTTCGTTGTATAACTTTTAATAAAACTGTCAATACAGTGTTAGAAAAGTCACTAATACTTCCACCGTGTGCATTTGAATAGTTTTGTGATCTTATATTCATTATTTTACTTAGATACCAATAATCGAGTTTTGTATCCATGCAAGTTATATTCACGTAACAGTCTTAAAATACACTTCTTTAATTCTTTCGAAGCGTGCATTTATGTTTCTTAAGTAGAAAGCTTATAATTATGAATGTTAATGAAAATGGTCATTTGAAAGGAGTAGTTATATATTCAAACGAACGTTCTAATGAATATATAGAGTGAGAGAAAACTGCAGAGAATTTATGCTATTATGACTCTTTTCGAAATATTTCTCCTTTAAAACTCGATATATTTCGCAAAATTTTCGAAGCGCGAAATTTTGTAGACTGTTTTAAATAAATATGCAGTTTTAGTTATAGGGAAAATACTATTATTTTAAAATACATTGTAAAGTTATATACATTTAAATTCATGGTGAGCTTACAATATTATGTGAAAAGAAATATTTAGCAGGAAAATACGGTCAATAGTCTAATGAAATTTTTTTATCGTTACACTATCTTGTTGGTAATATTTTCTTAATGGCATAAAAATAATAAAATTGATCTATAAATATGAGTAGTGAATCAAAATTTGATTTTTAAAGAATGGTTATATGAACGCAACCTGCGAAATTTATTAAAGAGTTTCGCCAACATTCACTTATTTCTGTGCAAAAAAAGCATAAACGTTTATTTGGCTGCCATTGATTTTGTGAAATATTTCTGAGAGGATATTTTAGAGCAATAATCAGATTTTACAGAAATGAAATACAAGATTTTCGAATGTTAGCAATTCTCATGTGAACATTTCCATGTTTCGATGTTCATGAAACAGGTTTTGCAGAAAAAAATAGAGTATCATCGTGATAAATTAAGATCATTAACATCAACATGGATTGCATTTAACAATAATTGAATTTCCCATGAAAATGCAAATTTTGATTGTGTAGCAAATTAAACTTCCACTCTACACTGTAAAAAAGACAAATGTTACTTAATTTAGAAAATAGCAATGTAATCACGAACAGTGGCGCCAACTTATATGGGCCCATGGGGGGCGAGCCCACCCAATAATTTTATATCTCAATCCACTCATTGTTAAATGACCCCTCCCAGTATTTATGTATTTGTTCAAAATTTTTTTGAACCCACCCAATATTTTGCAAAAGTCGGCGCAATTGAACACGAACAAGATACAATATGAATTTTTGGAGTTACCCGTAATTTCGAAAAATCTCTTGTAAAGTTCAGAAAACTGAGAAATAGATTTTTTTTATATTTAAATATACATTTATATTAACAGAGATCATTTTTTGGCCATTGGTTTTAAGAAACATTTACGACTAGAATTTTTAGTGTATTTATCCAATTTCTCACATCGAAATATAAGATTTTCGATTGATAGCAAGTCTCAAGTAAATTTTTCAATGTTCGACAAACACGTTTTTCTAAGAAAATAAAGTATAGTAATAAATGCAGAACAGTAAAAAAAAACATTAATGGCATTTAACACTAATAATTACATTTAACACTAAAATTTTAATTTTGAGTGAGAATGACTAGCGTATCCATTGAGTAGAACTTCCATTCTAGAGTATAAAAAATAGAAAAACATAATGTTGTCACGGAATAAAATATGACACAAAAAAACATCATTGTAGTATATTAACAGTACTAACATTAACATTAAATTAAATAAGATTTGTACTTGCATGTACAAATTCAATTACACAGCTGAACATGTTTAGTATAAAATTTATGGTATTTAAGTTGAAAACATTATTACCATTTGATAAAACAAATCAACATAATATGAAAACTACCTAGAAATTTTCCCCAAAATCAGTGTTAGGACAGAGAATTTTTAATTTTCATAAATGTTGCTTTAAATATTTAAAAAATATTTATTCCTGGTTTAAAATAAACTATTGAAATAGAGGATGACAAAGAATAGAAATAGAGAAAATGTCGCAGATTAAGAAATTTTTAAATGTTTATTTTACAGTGTAAAGGTATATTTGTCAGAAAAAAATCTCTAAAAATTTTCATTTAGTTCGGTGTGTTCTGAACCTAGACAAATATAATATGCATTTTATCAAACTATCAATTTAAATGTTTTATTATTTGATTGTGAGAAATTGCGAAAGGAATAAATACAAATCACGAAGATAGTTTTCATCAAAATAATTTAAGTAAATAGAAATTTTATTTAAAAAAATTCTAATAGCTTATTTAAAATTGGGATTAACATAATTTGTACTAACACTTCTGCTGAATTAATGAAAACTTTTGTGTTAAATATACAAAATTTAGAAATACAATGAAATTTAATCTAAAGAATACCACGAGAATGTAATTCATAAAACTCATTTATGAAATCTGATTCCCACGCCTTTAACATGTTTTTCAATTTTAATGGCATTTCAAACCAAGTTTTCTTTAATTAAGGAACTACTTTGGAAGTCTAATTATCTAATTTAAATTTTGAATTAATCTATGGCGACTAATTGAGAAATATCATTAACACAAAGCTGCAAAAATAATTTTCAAAAAATGAGTGTTCTCTAATTTGTTTTGCACGAAATATTAAAATTAAAACATAGTAATTTTTTAAAGAGATGCACAATCTCGGAACAAAAAGTCTACCACCATCTAAAAAAATATATTTAACAAAAAAAAATTATATACCTCATGGAATAAAATTAAGTACGAAGTGACATTACGACTTTCATAGATATTTACATACAAACTCTGAACAAATTTACCAGGATTCACCGTGTTTCTAATTTTTTTTAACCTTTGTTAACGGCATTTTAAATAAAAATTCGTCGTGGCAGATTCCTTTAATTCCTACAATAGAATTCTACAATAAAATTACCTTTTCGAAATTGTGGTGGAAAAGTGTGAAATTTTTAAAAATGCTGCGAGACATGCTTTTTACTTCATATATATTTTAGTTACCATAAGCATTTTTATATGGAAAACAAAAAACATCCATAAAAAGTTTAGAAATCTATAGAAAGCGATATATATAGCCAAGTGCGAGCAATTAATATCCGACTCGAAGTTTTTTCTTTTTATAGAAGAGCTTTTTGATTATGATTATTTCTTTGTCCAAGTGCAAACTTCAACATAGCTTTTTAAATTGTGTTTAATTATATTACATTTCGATGTTGATTTTGTTCATGACGTTCGCAGTTAAACTGCGATTCTGCTGAATCCACAAATCTTTTCCATCTTTAAAATATCACCTCTAGACTATTGAGACAATTGTGAAAACATCACGCGCACATTGTGTAAATATTAAAAAAAATCCGTTAAAGTTAAAAAATGCAGTAAAATTAGATGTAAATTTATATATTGTATCTAATTTTACTGCAATTTTTACTGCAAAAACTTCTGGCAACAATAATATATATATATATATATATATATATATATATATATATATATATATATATATATATATATATATATATATATATATATATATATATATATATATATATATATATATATATATGTATATGTATTTACAATGCAGTATTTATCTGGTTTTTACTAAGCTATTGATCACCCTACCGAGCAAAAATATACATATTAACCAAAGATTAAAATAAAATTTCATTAATGTGTAATATGTTTGTGTGGGTAAAACATAAGAGTAAGATAATTTATTTTAATGTAAACACAATAATTATTGAAATAATTAAATCTGTCTCGAAATTTAAAATTGTAATCAAATCAATACCCAAAATATTTGGTTTATAAATTTTTCTTTTGTGTTTAAAAAGTTAAAAAATACAATTATATATGTTAATTAACTTTTAAGTCTAGTGAAGTTGTATTCCATGTGATGCATATTTTTCCGTACTTGGTATTTTTTTACGCTCTATAACATAATTTTGGAATACAATTTACCTTATTACATGTGATAATTTGCGTATATGCGAAGACAAAGTAACTATAAAAATGTTTAATTGGTTTATTATATTATATTTTTGATATTTATGAAGAAGTTTCTTCGGTTTAGGTAAATTTAATTAATGGAAACTAGAGACAAGAAGTGTGTTTCATTTTATGTATTTGTTAATCATGCATATATTTTTTAATATTGATTGAAAATAATCCATATTATTGCTCAAAACTCTGCGCACATAAAAAAGCATTATGGTAGTTAAAAGGTGATGATCATTTTACACAGATGAGACTTTGTGAAGATAACAACGGAAAAGTAAACCATGACATGGAATTTGAAAGAAACTTTTCATATCTTCCCTCGTGTACACTGTAAAAAAAATTTGTAAAATTACTAAAGTTTTCTAGGAAACTAGGATTTCTAGAATTTTTTATGTAACGGCAACAGCAAAAATGTATGTAACATATAGAGATTTGCACTAAAAATCAAAAAATCTGTAAGGTTATTTTTTTTTTATTTTAGTATTTTAGTATTTTTGTATAATTTTTAATATTTTAGGAAACTTCGATTCCAAAAATTTTTCATGCAACTGTATCCCGGGTTACAGATAAAATTTTAGTAAGTTAACTTTAATTTTAGTACATTCAATTGTAAAATTACAGATTTTTGTAGCTTTACAAAAACTAGTTTTGTAGATTTACAGTTTTTCTTGTACAGTTTACAGATAAAATATTAGAAAGCATACAGATTTTAGAAACTTTTTATCTGTAACGTCCTATATATATATATATTTTTACCGTGTACCAATTTTCAAATAAGAAGATATGCTTCGAGTAAAACTAAACAAAATAGAGATAATTTTTTATTTGAATTATATGCACTAAGCCCTTATGTAATTTCATAAATATGAGGAAGAATAAGAAGAACCATTACAAGGGAATATTAAGACATTTACTATACAATGAAAAAAATCTGTAATCCTACAAATGTAACGTTGGCACAATACATATGTTTCCTAACATTATATCCGCATACTGTACATGAAAATATGTAAATCTACAACATTAATCTTTGTAAAGTTACAGAAAGCTGAAGCTTTACAATCGAATCTACTAAAATTACAGTATCATTTTAAAATTTTATCTGTATTCTGGGTTGCAATTACATAATATATTCTAGGAATCCTTGTTTCCTAAAAAAATTCTTAGTAACTTTAAAGATTTTTTGATTTTCCGTTTAGACCTGTATCTGTTACATGAATTTTTGCTGTTCCCGTTGCATAAAATGTCACAGTCCATTACATAAAAAGTCCAGAAATCCCAATTTCCTTCAAAATTTTTAGTAACTTTACAGATTTTTTCACAGTGTATGAATCATAATTTCTATTCTTATTTATCATTTTTTCCTTTCTGTTCAACGTGTCTTCTTTCTTTTTATTCCGTTTCAGCAATGTAGACAGCTAAATAACGTTAACTGTTATAATAACTTTGTTCTTATGTATATTATATACTAACTAACACGTTCAACAGATGTTTCAGAGGTGTTTATGCAGAGGTACATGAATTAAAATTTGCTTTTTGAAAAATAAAAACATAGAAATTTTCTAAAAACACGATAAATTTCTTTTGTTTAAAATTTTTTTATTAAAAAATTAATATCTTTGTAGATTTCCAAAGATCTGAGAAGATTATTAATAATATTTTCTCTTTATCTTGAAATTATCAACGAATTCAGCAAGATGTTTGTGCAAATTTTCACTACTTTAAAATGTTTAACACTTTTTTCATGCAAACACGAGTTTTGAATTCTGCATCCATATTACGCAATGTATAAACTTTTAAAATGTTAACTTGAATAATACGTTACTTTAAAATGAGAAATTATAAAGTTTTTATCAAGGGTAAATAAATCTTTTCTATAAAACGTATTTAAAAATATACATATCAGATAGTAAATATTACCTAATAATACATAAATGTGAAGCAAAAGACTCAGATTCAGAGGTGGAATGCCGGGAGGTTTTCACAAAATCTTTTTTCTGTTTGCTTTTTCAACTTGTTTGTACTGTTGTTTTTGATTTAAATGCATATTAACGTCTCATACAGTTTATAAATTCAAATGTTCATCGTATTGATGAACATTTGATTATTACGGCATGTAGAGTACGGCATACTGATAAATGTAGTGAGTGTGATTTTAGTCGTATAATACGCATTGCATTTTAAATTGCTGTTTTTATTGCATTAAATATTGAAATATGTCCTATTATTGCATTTCATTCATTTTAAGTCATCTTAGAAACCTCTAGAGTGACAGCCAACTATTTTAAAACGAATTCAATATTCACCTTGCTTAAGTAGATTGCAGATTTGTATTACAAAATGGAGACTAATATTCTCAGTTATAATTTACATTAAAACATATCTATAAAAGTTGAAAATAAGATTTTTATTTATTGATAGGAATCTGTAAATGTTGGTCAATAACTTTCAGAAACTTCTTTATATTTATTAATTTAATTTTCTAATAATTTGATTTTAGCTTTATTTTTTCTCACGGTAAAGTGCATCTGATAAACACATTTATAAAAAAAAGAAAACGTATAACTGTAAGTTTTATTCATTTTCTTAAAAATGTTATATATTAAATTGTGTAATTCTAAATAATATATATATATATACACTATATTGCCATTGATTATGGGACACTTGTGATTTTAGACATCTTACTAAATATCTAGAAAAATACATGAGGAATCATCTCGAAACTCTTAGTGTATAAATATAATAGTATACGTCATACATCTCCCTGAAGATTTTTTACCGAAACTCCATAGGGGACCGAAAACAAATTAAAAAAAGAATGAATATCTTTTGAATAATCCTGTCAAAACTAATGAAGCAAAAGCGCTCAATCTCTAGATTATGATTGAATGCCTTATTGTAATACACTGTGTTCATTTTTATGCAAATAGCATGCATACTCGCAGAGTAATTAAGGTTTTTATAAAAATGGCCCCAAATTTTTCCACGTTTTTTCCTTATAATTTTCAAAGTTCTTAATATAAAATAATATTTTTTTCAGAAAATATGACAAACAACATTGCACACAGTACCTTGTAATCAGAATTAAAAAATAATGAAAATTGTATACAAAATGAGCTGGTTTACTAAACAATTTTTTACTGCGCATGCGTCAACGATATCAAAATTTAATTTGCATATTATGTTAGCTAAATGTATACAGCAACTTTTGTGAAAGTCACAAAATCATAACTTGAAAATTCTGAAAATAATCGTCAATTGAATAAGTTGAAAATCCGTTATTCTCAAAATGAAGCAAAAACAAGAGGGGTTGTATCCATATATTCATTGATTAGTGTCAATATAGAATACACAATACGGGATGTTACGACTACTTTTGGATAAAATCCCTCATTTTTTTGCTTCATTTTGGAAAGAACGGATTTTGCCGTTTTTCTATAGACGATTACTTTCAGAATTTTCAAGCTATAATTTTGAAACTTTTACAAAAGTTGCTCTGTATATTTAGCTAACATAATATGCAAATGAAATTTTGATATTTTTGACGCATGCGCAGTAAAAAATTATTTAGTAAACCTACTCATTTTTCATACAATTTTTATTATTTTTTAATTCTGATTACAGGGTACTGTGTGCAATGCTGTTTGTCATATTTTCTGAAAAAAATATTATTTTATATTAAGAACTCTGAAAATTATAAGGGAAAAACTTAGAAAAATTTGGGGCCATTTTTATAAAAACCTTAATTACTCTGCGAGTATGCATGCTATTTCCATAAAAATGAACACAGTGTATTAAAATAAGGCATTTAATCATAATCTAGAGTTTGAGCGCTTTTGATACATTAGTTTTGACAGGGTTATTCAAAATATATTCATTCTTTTTTAATTTGTTGACGGTCCCCTATGGAGTTTCGGTAAAAAATCTTCAAGGAGATGTATGACGTATACTATTATATTTATACACTAAGAGTTTCGAGATGATTCCACATGTATTTTTCTAGATATTTAGTAAAATGTCTAAAATCGCAAGTGTCCCATAATCAATGGCAATATAGTGTATGTGTGTGTATATATATGTTTATATATATACTAACAGCCCTTGGAGACCAATTTAATCTCTCTTAAATATATGTTAGTTTTTGAATCATAATTTAATTTACTTGCAAAATTCTTTGCCAAATCAGAAGATTCTGGTAGAGAAATCAAAAACTCTATTTCTTTATGCTGCCCGGGCTCATGTGATACATTGTCAAACAATAATCCCGTGGCACGTTTTCGTATTTTATTAATTTCATTTAAAATATAATCTTTTCACTTGTTTTATTTATAATACGTAACATTAATTTTAAACTGAAACTTTTAAAATTATGACTTTTAATTATTTATTTTTTAAGTAAAAAAAGAACAGAAAACAAAATCAACTATATTTTGAAGCTCTAAAATTGTATGGAAATAGAGAAACGTAAATAAATCCGTTTTACCCCACTGTAAATCCTGCCAAAGGACGTTTACACGATAATCATTGAGATGTGTATCGTTTGGAAGTTGCCATTAAACAATTAACAAATAAACGCGATTTCTGTGTCACGTACTATAGCAAAATCTATTTATAGATGTAAAGAACCAAAAGTAATTCATGACCAATTCAAATAATGAGAATAAACCCCTCACCTAGAAGACAAATGTGTGGTTTTATTAAAGGCAACCTATTTGATACATATAAAGTAGAGTACTCTTTTGAGGAAAACTTGATCTTTTCTCTAAATTGCTGAATAATTTATGAATCATCCTTCCAATAATATTTTTCCCATTTTTGTTCTTAAGAAAGATTTTGATTTATTTGATCTATTATGTGTTTTATTGGTTCTGTTAACTATTTGGAAATTGATATATGGTAATGTAATGCGCGTTGTTTAAAAATAGTTTTCGAACTAGAAAAATTGTAGAAACAGAATTAAATTGTTGAAATTAAATATGTTACGTTTATTTATTTTTATTAATGTATGATTTTATTTATTAATGGCAACATATTTGATAAACATAAAATAGAATAATATTCTGAGGAACACTTGATCTTTTCCTTAGATTGATCCCTGAATAATTTATGAGTAATTCCTCCGACATCCAGTTTCCTGTTTTTGTTGTTAAAAAAAAGACTGTGATTTATTTTACCTACTATCTACTTTATAGCTTCTGTTAACTATTTGAAAATGGATAGATGGTAATATAATGTGCGTTGTTTAAAAGTACTTTTCGAACAATAAAATTTGTGGAGACAGAATTAAATAGTTCCAGTTAAATATTACGACTATTTTTATTTATTACCGGTCGCAAGCAAGTGCTATTCTACGAGTATTTCTAATGAAATGTTCATACTAATTGCTATGATTGAGAGTAGTTATTACATTGGATCAATAAGATTTTCCATAATCGGGACACACACACACATATATATATATATATATACTTCTAAGACCAAATACAAAATTCAATAATGAGACTAGACCCGTCACCTTTATGACAAATATATGGCTTTATGAAATGAAACATATTTGACAAATATAAATTGGAATATTCTTTTGTAGAACACTTGATCTTTTCCTTAAATTGTTGAATAAATTATGAATCACTCCACAAACATTAAGTTTTCTTGTAAAGAAAATGATTTGATTTATTTTGCCTACTATCCTCTTTATAGTTTTTGTCGACTATTTATAAATTTATATATGGTAATGTATTGCCCGTAGTTTAATAATACTTTTCGAAGAATAAAACTTGTATTAAACGGAATTTAGTTGATGGAGTTAACCGTTACGTTTATTTTTATTAATTAATATGGTTTTAATAATTGCACATATTTCATAAATATAAAGTAGAATAATATTTTGAGGAGCGCTTGATCTTTTCTTTAAATTATTGAATAATTTATGAACCATCCCTCCAACATTCAGTTTTCCATTTTTGTTATTAAGAAAAGACATCGATTTATCTTATCTACTATCTGCTTTACAGCTTTTGTTGATCATTTGAAAATCTATATATGGTAATATAATGCATTTTCTTTAAAAGTACTTTTCAAACAATAAAACTTATAGAAACAGAATAAAATTTCAGAAATTAAATGTTACGATATATTTATTTATTAATTTACTGTTTTATTAACATTTATTTTCCCATTTTTGTTGTTAAAAAAAGACTTTGATTTGCGTATTATTAGACTTTGATGTATCTGCGTTATAGCTTTTGTTAAATATTTGGTGATGGATATATGTTGACGTGATGCATGTTGTTTAAAAATACTTTTCGAACAATAATACTTGTAGAAACATAATTAAATTGTTTAAGTTAAATGTTACGTTTTGTGTCATTTATTACAATATTTATTTAAATTTTGAACATGTACACCTGGTTTGCACGGGTCCTTGAATTTTTAGACTAACAAATTGTTTGATATCGTTAATTTTTTAGGCAATCTTTACTTAAATTACTTGAAATTTCGTGTCTTTATAATTCTGAAAAAAAAAATACTGATATTTTGCCCTGAAAATTAACGATACCTGTACAAAACTTGTTTTGTGCTTCTTATTCCAAAATCATTTAAGTAGCGCAGCATGTCCTTTAAGGGACTTTGCGCCTTAAACCCCCATACAACCAACCAACCAACAAACCAACCAACAAACCATCCAACTAAAATTATATAAGAAGGATTTTTTTTTTTGTAATAATAATTCGGCCTTTTCTTCCAATATTTTATAAATCTATTACAATAATATAAAGTCTTTATTTTTGTTACAATTAGATAACTACATTAAAAACATATTGTTATTTTGTCCATGATTTTTTTTAACTCAAAAAATACTTATTTTAAATAACAAATTAAGCTGACATTTTTTTTTTTTTTTTTTTTTTTTTTTTTTTTTTTTTTTACAAATTTTAGAATAAATACCTTTAAAATTATAAATCGTCTATTTTTTTAATAAAACTATCTGGCTTGTGTGTGCACAGAAACAAAAATAATACAAGACCAAATTCAATAATGAGACAAGACCTGTCACCTAGCAGACAAATCTATGGTTTTATTAAAGGCAACGTATTTGATAAATATAAAGCAGAATAATGTTTTTAGGAACACTTGATCTTTTCTTTAAATTGTTGAATAATTTATGAACAATCCCTCCAACATATAGTTTCCCATTTTTGTTGTTAAGAAAAGACAGATTTATTTTACTTACTATCAGCTTCATACCTTCTGGTAGCTATTTGGAAATGGATATATGGTAAGGTATGCACGTTGTTTAAAAATACTTTTCGAACAATAAAGCTTATAGAAATAGAATTAAACTGTTGAAGTTAAATTTTACGTTTATTTTTATTTATTAATGTATGGTTTTATTAAAGGCAAGATATTTGATAAACATAAAGTTCCATAATCTTTTGATGAACATTTGATCTTTACTTTAAATATTTGAATAATTTATGAACCATCCCTCCAACATTCAGTTTCTCATTTTTGTTGTTAAAAAAATTCATTGATTTTTTTTTACCTACTACCTTCTTTATAGATTCTGATAACTATTTGGAAATGGGTATATGATAATATAATGCACGTTGTTTAAAAGTATTTTTCTAAAAATAAAACCTGTAGAAACAGAATTAAATTGTTGAAATTAAATTTTACGTTTATTTTTATTTATTAATGTATGTTTTAACTAAAGGCAACTTATTTGATAAATATAAAGTAGAACAACCTATTGAGAGACACTTGATATTTTTTAATAGTTGAATAATTTATGAACCATCTCTATAACATTCATTTTCCATTTTCGTAGTTAAAACAATACTTTGATTTATTTTATCCACTAACTCCATAATAGCATCTGTTAACTATTTGGAAATAGATATGTGGTAATGTAATACTCGTTGTTTAAAAATATTTTTCCAACAATAAAACGTGTAGAAACAGAATAAAATTGTCGAAATTAAATGTTACATTTTTTTTTTATTTATTTAAATTGTTATTGAAAATATGAACATTTATACAAGTTCTGGAATTTCTAGAATTATTAATTCTTCGGTACCAATATTTTATTATAGTTAGTCTCTCCTTAAATTAGTTGAAATTTTGCGCGTTTAACCATTTCGGATCTGATTTTTTTTTTTTTTTTCATTTTAAGAACAAAAATATTTTTTTTCCAAAAACAAAGTACGTGTTAATCGTAGCTATCCAATTTGACTTACTAAATTTTAAAGATTATTTTATTCTCTGAAAACTAATGAATATATTTATTTTGTAGCAACATTTTAAACTACTAGCAACTTATTAACTTATTAGCTAGCAACATTTTAAATTTAAAGAGTGAAACATGTGTATAAAATAAAGAAATCGCCAACAAAGCGAAATGAATTAAAGACAATCTTTTTATTGTTGTTATTACTAAACATCAAAACATAAATGAAACCACATACTATCATTCTTGTATGAGAAAATAACGAAAATAACTATTAAAACAAAATAATGCTCGATGATAAGACATGTACTATTAATAATACACCAGACCTGAAAAGATTAAACTAAATTTATTTTTCAATAATTAGATACTGATAATAAATACCGCCGGGAAAAAGCAGATGTCCGTACGAAATTTGTTTTGTATGTTTTATTCCAAAAACATTTAAGACGGATTTTTTAGAAGTAATAATAGTTTGTTATTTCTTAGCAATAATTTCTAAATCTTTTAACTTAATATATAGTCTTGATTATTGGTTACACTTATATAACTGTATTTAAAAAATATAGTGATTTTGTGCATAGCAATATTTCTTATTCTCAAAATATATTTATTTGAGGTGGTAGATCATACTGACAGTTAAAAAAAATGTATTTTTAAAAGTAATTCAGAATGAATGCTTTCAAAAGTTACAAATCTTCGTTTTTTTCAAACAATAGTACCAATTAGAACAAAAGCTATTGCTAAAAATATCTTACAATAAAGCATTTTCTGTAATGTTATAATCGAACTTTGAATAATTTTTTTTAAATATATTTTCTGATATTGTGTGCAGTCTTTTTTTAAAATAGTAATGATTTAACCTTTATATTATGTATATTCTTAGTTTTCATGTGTTAGTTTATGTTGAACTTTAATTTACTCTAATTTTTGCCACATAAACTTGTGTCTTGAAATAATTAAATATACATTTTTTGATAAAATTTAGTTAATACGATTAGAAAAACCATTAATTACGCTAAAGAATTTGAATATATTTTCAAATACATGTTCTATGTAAATTGTAATATTATAAGTAACAAAATATGATACATTAAACATTTATTCCTTTTTTTCCTGTTTTGAGAAAAAAAAAATATTTATGTTAATAATGTTATTAGTAGCCAACCCAATAGTTTGACCGTCCCTGCAATTAAACTAAACATCCAATTATCAATTAAACTAAACATCCAATCTTCATAAAATTTGAAATGACCTAGCAAAATTTTGCAATAATAATATAGTTAAAATTTCAAAGCATTCGATTAGGCAGTTTTTGCCTTGTTATATGCGAAAAGACAGACGGATTGCACGATGACTATAGATGCTTCGTATTTACATAATTACGAACGCACCTCAAAGCGAAATAAAATCGAAATTCAGTGAGTTTTCTGTCAGACAATGTTGCTGCGATAGCACGTATTTTAATTTCAATTTTTGTTCAGTGTTAATGAAAAACTGACAACACAAATATACAGTAATCTACTATTATCCATTTACTTTCAATAGCAAAATAATTCATGGAATTTACGGTTAAAATTATTAATTTAAATTAATTTTTTTTCAGCACAAAAGCATACAGAAATTCTGTAAAATATTTTTAAATTCTTTTAAAATGTTGTCCACACACAAATCAATTCCATCTAATCCCAATGCTATTTTAACATTCGTACTGAATTTGAGAAAATCTTTATTGCAGCAAAATTCCTAGCAAAAATCATAAATGAGTCCCTTTAGAAAAAGACTGAATTCATTTTCTTGGCAAATGTGCTGGACTAATAATATTTATGTTACTTTTCGGAAGATAAAAATGTTTCATATGCAAATTTTCTGTATTCAAAGCCACTTCCATTTTCCTGAAAAGAAAAACGGTCAGGATTTAAATTTTATATTTATTGTACTGCTGAAATACTGCATATTTTTAGAATGTTGTTTGGAATTATTTTATTTATTCTTTCTTTTCTTTTATTATACATTTCCTAAAAAGATTTCATTTCAAAGAAAATGAATCGTCGGTTTAATTTTTACATAATACAATGTAAATTTGATTGATTTTTTTATGTTCTGTTAATGTAAAGCTTTTTCCGTACATAAAAGATTCCTGAAAATGCATACATATTATTTTGGATAGAGTTTTATAAAATTTAGACGTTCAAAGATTCGATTATTTTAAATTAATCTGAATGTTTAACCGTCTCCCTTATTGCAGATCGAATCATACTTATGTTATTCAATGGCACGTAAAGATATATTATATATAAATTTCATAAAGTAGAAGTTAATTTAATTTATTTATACACATATTTATATACATATTTATATACATATGTATGCATGAAAGGGTAAAAAACAATGTTAAGACATCTTGGTAGATTGTTAACGAGTTACATAAGTAATGACATAAGCTTTTAATTTTAAAGTAAATATAATTAATTCTCAATATTTTCGTTTATGTTAAAATTTATATATTAATTTTTAAAAATAAGCAATGACATAAATTTTTTATTTTAAAGTAAATATAGTTATTTCTCAATATTTTCGTTTATGTTAAAATTTACATATTAATTTCTAAACAAAAGTAATGGCATAAGTTTTTAATTTTAAAATAAATATAGTTCATTTTCAATATTTTCGTTTTATGTTAAAGTTTATACATTAATTTTTAAACGGCAGTTCCTTTTCATTGAAAGTGTAGTATATTTTAAAATAGACAACAATTTAAAGAATACAATGATTGAAAATACTGATACGTAGAATAATGTGATATTAATGTTTTTGTTCTAAGTGTTAT
Organism: Maratus speculifer; assembly: GCA_964019185.1. Taxonomy (NCBI): domain Eukaryota; kingdom Metazoa; phylum Arthropoda; class Arachnida; order Araneae; family Salticidae; genus Maratus; species Maratus speculifer. The sequence continues at coordinate 177,971,309 of OZ025297.1, read as the reverse complement.
TAATAGATGGCGCTGCGGCGTCGCAGTTCTAGAAAGGAATAAAGAAACCTGTAAAATTACCTTAAATTACATGCAATTGTTACATTTGTTCATTTGTCATTACATAGCATTCTCTTGCAATTTATTCAGCTAAAACGGTGTAAACATGAGTTTGTTTTGCGATTACAAGTTTGAGACAGTTCACTGTCTTCTATCTGTTGCATTTTGAATTAAATGGAATATGTTAAAGCTTATATGCCGCTCATTGTTTTACTGCAAGAATCTCTTCAATATCTGTCATATTCTTTCAAATGGAATATTAAAATTGAGTCAGTTTTAGCTCATCAAGGTTATGTTGGCAAACACAAATTGATTGTACATCGCAGTATAAATGAAAATTGCAATATTTGTTAAGGATAAGTGAAACATCTCGACAAGTAAAATGGAGCAGATATTGCGAAATATTTATTTAAAAAATATTATTGTATCTTACATAAAATAATTTTTTTCTTTTTATAGTATAATTTTACGTCATAGTTAGTATAAGAATTTAAAAAAATACATGCATAAATTAGTTTTTAAGAATTAACATTTTAAAGTTTTTTAAACAATATGTTTGTTCAAGACACTTTTGTAAAAAAACTGTAGAATATTTCACCTTAAAAAATAGGGACATTAAGAAGAATACTATTTGAGAATAATAACAAGCAATTTTCATTTTACCTTAAAAGAAATAAGATAAAAAATATTTTACTAAAAGCTTAGAAAATAAAAAAAACAACAACATATTTTAAATTATTTCAAAGAATTTTTTAATCACACCCAAAATATTAAACATTTTTAAAGAAACAAATTAGTTACATAATTTCAAAAGTTTCCATTGTTTACCCAAAACATAATTTAAAAAAGTGTACGAAAGCATAAAAAAGACATATCTCGTAAATAAAATAATTTATACACACTAACAAAGCTTAAAATATATTGTTTTAAAACCTTCCAGTGCCATAATATTTTAGGTCCATAATCACTTAGTACCATAATAAATAAGGTTAATTTTTGTAGGCCGTTAATTAAAAACTCAAGAATTTTATCCATTTTATGTTCCTTATGACCTTTAATGGTGTAATCCACTTATTCAGTCGAAAATACTTTATAGCTAAATTCGATTTCTGTGAATAGCTTTCGTAATAGTGAATAGAATGTAATAAAATTGTTTAGAATTTTATAATGAGTGTTAAAGTATAATACATCAATACAAAAACCCTGAACGGGTTAAAAACCTGTGACGCAACACTATATCATAACCTCTAAGAATTTTAAATTTAAAACTTAAAAATAATGATATTAAAATTTCAGTTATGCTATGCTATTAATTAATATAAATATATACAGGGTGATTCATAAAAGATGGGCAGAACTTTAAGGTGTTATAGTACACTTACAGACAAATAATATTAAATAGGAGACTAAGGGTCCCAGACGTATTCCCAAGGAGATAGGGGGCATTAAAGTTTAGGGTCCGAAATTTCAAATGATTATAAAAAATGGAAAAATTGGTCGATTCGTTTGCGGTTTTTGCAAAAAATTTTCTTTATGCCAGTATTTTCTTGAAATAAAATTTTAAAGTTCAATTTCAAAAAATGCCGACAGCGGGCGCTTTAGACTTTGGAGTAACAAACAACTATTTTTTAACGTTATTTTTTGTATTTCTTTAAATGATTTCGAAAGCTTAGACTTAAACTTAAATTTTGATCTAAAAATCTGAGTCCTAACGAGTAGTTAAGTAGCGTAAACTGAAATTTGAAATCCTTCTCCCCCCAGAACAAAAATCAGTTATTCCCGATCTTTGTGTCGTAGATTAGGCTCTAATTACTGCCGCGTTTTGCTAAAATTATTCTTTATGTCAGTATTTTCTTGAAAATAAATTTTAAAGAAAATTTTCAAAAAATTCCGATAGAGGGCGCTTTAGACTTTGGAGTAACGAACAACTATTTTATACCGTTATTTTTTGTGTCTCATTAAATGCTTTCTAAAGTTTAGACTTAAATTTTCAGCCCAAAATCTGAATAGTTAGACGTGGTTAAGTTCCTGGGGAGAGGGGTTTGAAATTTCTACTCCTGAGCACAGTTCAGTTTACCATGTCCACACATTGTGTGCTGTGATACGAGATAAAAAGACACAAATTAGGATTATGTTACCAAAGCATATTTATTAACATGTAATTACAATAAATGTTCAAAATTGTGACCACCAGAGGTTATGCACGCAGAACAACGGCGAAGAATGGAACGGCGAACATTCGCGAAAACATCAGGCTTTTCGAGCACTTCCCCTACAGCGGCGGAAAGTCTGGCGACCAGTTCCTCGGGGGATTCAATGGGTGTCTCATACATAAGAGCCTTCAATTGTCCCCAAAAAAAGAAATCGAGGGGTGAAAGATCTGGCGAGCGAGCAGGCCAAGCAACAGGACCACCTCGACCAATCCATCTGTTCGGAAATGTGATGCCCAGATAGTTGCGGACGTCTCGTACGTAATGGGCTGGCGCTCCATCGTGCTGGAACCACATGACCCGCCGGATGCGTGGAGGAACAACGTTTAACAGGTCTGGCAGCACATGTTGCAGAAATGTGAGGCATGTTTTACCGTTGAGGCGTTCAGGAAGAAGGTACGGTCCGATTAGGTGGTCTCCGAGGATTCCTGCCCAAACATTGATGGAAAAGCGTCTCTGATGAGCATGTGGATACGTAGCATGTGTATTGAAATCCGCCCATACATGTGCATTGTGTGTGCTAAATGTACCTTCACGTGTGAAGGTACATTCATCTGTGAAAAGCACAGTTCTTCCAAAATGTGGATTTAGCGCGTTCTGCTGCAGAAATCAGCGGGCGAATTCAATTCGATTTGGATAATAACCTGGAGACAGTTTCTGGACTCGTTGCACATGATAAGGGAGCAAATGTTCATCCTTCAGTACCCTCCAAGTCATGGACTGTGAGGTATCCTCCTGCCTAGCCACTGTTCGTGTACTTGTACTTGGCTGCGCCGCTACTACATCCAGAATGGCTTCTGCAACAACTACTGATTCGTCCTTTTTTGCATGACCTGCATTCGACCGGGAAGCGAGAAATGATCCGGTCTCACACAACTGTCTGTGCAAGCGCTCGAAAGTTTTGCGGTTAGGCAACCGCCTGTTGGGAAATCGCTCTCCGTACATTCGTTGTGCCTCTGCACCATTTCCATCTGCCGCTCCGTAAATTAAATGCATCTCAGCCTTTTCCTTATTCGTGAAGGGCACCATCTTCCGATTCATTACTACAGCGACTTACACTTGGCTCATCGTTCAGTGGTTTTTATGCCTGAATCGTGTCGAAATTTTGCATACGTGTTCTTCTTCTTCCCCATTTGACATTTGCATACTTTCTGTCTCCTTCTTCACCCGGTGACTAGCGTCAGGAATGGAGCTTTAACGTTTGCATGAGCGACGTTTCCAACTATGCCAGTGCCTTTATGAGTGAATCCCGACTATGCAGTCCTTGACGAAAGTTGTATTTTTGCCTTGTATCACAGCACAGAATCGTTGGGCATGGTTAAGTAGTGCAAACTGAACTATGTTCAAAAGTTGAAATTTGAACCCCCTCCCCTCGCTATTGAACCACGCTCAGCGATTCAGATTTTGATCTGAAAATTTAAGTTTAAGTCTAAGCTTTAGAAAGCATTTAATGAGACACAAAAAATAACGGTATAAAATAGTTGTTCGTTACTCCAAAGTCTAAAGCGCCCTCTATCGGAATTTTTTGAAACTTTTCTTTAAAATTTATTTTCAAGAAAATACTGACATAAAGAATAATTTTAGCAAAACGCGGCAGTAGTTAGAGCCTAATCTACGACACAAAGATCGGGAATAACTGATTTTTGTTCTGGGGGGAGAAAGGTTTCAAATTTCAAATTTCAGTTTACGCTACTTAACTACTCGTTAGGACTCAGATTTTTAGATCAAAATTTAAGTTTAAGTCTAAGCTTTCGAAATCATTTAAAGAAATACAAAAAATAACGTTAAAAAATAGTTGTTTGTTACTCCAAAGTCTAAAGCGCCCCCTATCGGCATTTTTTGAAATTGAACTTTAAAATTTTATTTCAAGAAAATACTGGCATAAAGAAAATTTTTTGCAAAAACCGCAAACGAATCTAACAATTTTTCCATTTTTTATAATCATTTGAAATTTCGGACCCTAAACTTTAATGCCCCCTATCTCTTTGGGAATACGTCTGGGACCCTTAATCTCCTATTTAATATTATTTGTCTTTAAGTGTACTATAACCCCTTAAAGTTCTGCCCATCTTTTATGAATCACCCTGTATATATATATATATATATATATATATATTAAAATTTAATCATTCATGCTTTAACATTTACATCTCTCATAAACTCGAAATATGAATCTTAAGAGATATGATATCAAAATTTTAGTAACGCCTTGATGTAGTTTAAAACGGTTTGCTTTAAAGTTCAATTTACTTATTTATTTGTTGGCTAAATACATTTACATATCTAAACAATACTTTTCATTTTTCAATACAATGTTAAATACATCACTTTTACTGAATCTATATGAAGTGCACTGAAATGTATTTATTTGACTAAATTGATTTATCGTTTATGCTACGTTATCCAAAATCAAAAGTAAAATTTAAGTAAATAGTTTTTTTCTCGTCACTGTATCAATTTGCGTATATTTAACTTAGTTTGGATACAATATGTAATTATTTATACATTTCATTCAGAGAAAAATAAAGACGTTATTTATTCATACAAAGACAATGCTCCATTTGATAATGCACTATATGGTCAATTGTGGCAGGCCACTTGTGATATTTGACGTTTTGTTAAATAATTAGAAAAATACATGCGGAATTACCCTGAAATTCCAGATGTGTAAACATAAATGTATTCATCATATATTTCCGTGAAGATTTTTTTTCCCGAAACACCAGAGGAAAGCAGCAACAAATCAAAAAATGATAAATAGCTTTTGAATAACCCTGTCAAAACTAATGTAGCAAAAACATTCAAACCGTAGATTATGACTACGTGGCTAATCGTAATAGACTGTGTTCATTTTTATGAGGATATCATGTATACTCGTACAGAAATTTCATAAAAACAGTCTCAAATTTTGTCAAGTTTTCGCTGATAATTTGCAGATTTCTTAATATGGAAAATTTTCTCAGAAAACCTATTAAACAACATTGTATACAATATTTTGTATTCAGAAATGAAAAATAATAAAAATTGTATGAATAATGAATAGGTTTACTAAATATTTTTTCTCAGCGCATGCGTGAAAGCAATCAAAATATAATTTCCATAATGTATTAGATAAATATATAAAGCATTTTTTGTAAAAGTCAAAAGTTGTGAAAGTAGCTTGAAAATTCTAAAAATCATCGTCGATAAAATAAACTCAAAATCCATTGTTCCCAAATTAAAGCAAAATGGAGAGAGGATGTCTCCATATATCCATTAATTAATGTCAATATGATATACATAGTATTGCGCATACTAATATTTGAATGCAACCTCTCATCTTTTTGCATACTTTTGGAAACAATGAATTTTGAGTTTATTCTATCGAAGGTAATTTTTAGAATTTTCAAGCTTTGTTTTTGAGCCTATTATAAAATGTATTCTATACGTTTACATTCTATACGTTTACATTCTATACGTTATTCTATACATTATTCAATACATTACAGACTAAACTTGCACTCAGATTTCGTTTAACGGATCAAAAGAGGTATCTCAAAAATCAAGAGCTTAAACGGTCGTCTATTGCTCAACATTGTTGGTCTTCACAACATAAATTCAACTTTTCTTCAGCCACTATTATCCATAAGTGTTCTTCTATTCTTTATCTTAATTTTTGGGAAGATTACCACATCATTAAAAATTCTCACTCGGTAGTCAATGATATATCAAGTACTCCTTATTTTACAAGCATTTCGAAATCTTTAATTTAAGGCTTTTTTTCCTCGCTTTTTGGTTTTTTTGTTCGTTCTCCGGTACATGTTGCTATTTGTCCACCCAACTGTTCAGGCTGTTTTATTCTCATTGGTCCCTTTTCTTTTGGCGGGATCGTTCCCGTAGCGGGTATATAAGCCTGCATTTCTCTGTCGCTTTGCTCAGTTTTGCTTTATCTAACTCGCTAAGATTTGCACTGATGAAAAATCTTGATAGTAGATTCGAAACAGCTGTTTGCTACCTTTTCATACATTATTTGTGCATTTATAATCGTTTGTTTTCTATCTTTAATAAAACATTTGTTATATATTAGAATCGATGATAGTTTCATCAGTAAATGATATCGGTAAATGATAATGTTTTCAATTCACTTTCAATTTGAAATGTATTCTTCGATGGATAAATTACAATTGTTGTTATACTGAGCCGTTTGTATCTTGGTTTTCTATCTTTAAAAATTAACTATTATGGCATTTGTTTTCATTTAAAAATAAATCCTCCATTTTTTATAAATTTTTTAATAAATCCTTATGTTTAAAAATGTGAATAATTTCAAATTAATTAAGGTTTGAAAAAAAATTAAAAGAACTTGTGAACCTCCAGGTCACTTTTCGCAAAGCAGATCAATAAAACTTTTTAAAAAAAGTTTTTTTTTTTTTTTTTTTTTTTAGCATTGTGTTATGAACACAAATGTATGAAAACGCGGAGGATTGGGAGTCGGAAAACAATATGCTGAATCTAACAGTCAACCGCTAATAACAGCTTTTTAATTGTTTTCCACCAGAAAAATTATTACACAGACCGATTGCGTTTTAATGCGCTAATAGCGAGTTAACTAATCCTAGATTTTCATTCATGAACTCGATAAGGTGATTGTATATTCTGCCACCAGCTGGCCAATTACTAGGAAAAAAATTAAAGTAAACATACATCTATATTTTAAACTCATTATTTGCCAAATGTACGCTGGCCAAATATTTAAGATAAAGTATTTAAAACGCGCTGTCCCTGGTAATATTATGTCCTAGAATGAAAAACTAGTCGTTGGGGGGCCACCGTAATACTTACCCATCACGGATATGCATTATATAATATGTGAAAATAAAATATGTAAAAACTATTTATAAAATGCATTGCATTTCCAAAACAAAATTTAAACGTATTTTTAAATATTGTTAATATACATAGTTATGCTCTATTTATGAATTTCTGATGAACCCATTTCGACAAATCATATAAAATGCGAAACTGCTCAAGTAGTACCGAACTGCGTAAAAGAAACATGCTTAAAACTCCAAAAATAATAATTCTATTAACTAACAGTTTACTGCGGATTAAGCGTCTCATTTCCAATTTAAATATATCTCTGAATTGAAATTTGAATAAAATACAGGGTCACGAAAAATCGAAGAATATGGAAAACCAGATTGCAAATATCTCGGCTACTAATAGTCGACCGACATTGTTTTTTTATGCAAAATTTGTGTTATTTTATTGCCTTTTAAGTGCAATCCTTAAAATACGATATTTCGAAAATTTTTATATACCTTTCATCTGAACGAATTTTTCAAGAGTCCGAAAAAAAATAGTTCCGGATAACCGAGGTTACTGATACTAAATAAGCTTCGTTCTATTCTTACATAATAAATACATACAAAATTTCAAGTCTCTATCTCAATTTCTTCGTGAGATAGAGCATTTACTGACAGTCGGACTGCAAAATTGTTTTTCTAAAAATATGTTTTTCGGAATCTCCACTATCTGAAACGTGTAAATCCGTCAAAAAAATTTTTTTTCGATTTTCAAAACGATTGCAAGACTTACCCTATACTACGTATGATGGGTAAGTAAAAAAGAATGCTATTTTTTTACGGTTCTTGAATCTATACCGGTAACAATGCTGCCAGTTATATTTCCATGAATCGAAGAAAGTTACTGCGACAGTGTTTACTTTCATCATGTACATTTCTCAAATTCAAATGTCTCTTTAAGTTAAAGGTATTTCGTTTTAGTTTAAATTCGTATGTTTACAAAATTATTATAGGATCGAAGAATCTTATTGATCAAAACAATATTTAAAAAAAAAATCATAAAATTTTCTTGAAAGATATAATGTATTTTAGTTAAAAGATACAGAGTCTTTTAGTACATATATTTAAAATAGCATTTTTTAAAATAACCATAATCACGATAATACTAATAATCATGCTATACAATGCGTTATTAGGTATTAATTGCAGTAATAATAAGCACTATAAAACTAATGAGGTTTAAAAATTTTATGTGTTTCATAAAACTAAAATAATCATCATTTAACAACAAAATTAAAGAAATGTATTATTTTTCTTCTGAAGTTTTTGTTTTACCTTCTAAAGTTTTTCATAAGCCATAAATTAGCATAATTAATTTTGATCCTTTTTCTTTTGTATTTTTTTCCTGGGCAAAAAAAAGAAAAATATATCTTACAGTCCTGAGTTATGTGTTTACTTTATTCGAAAGTTATCTTCTAATTTACGGTATTTTTTTTTTTTTTTTTTTTTGTACTTAGGATTTTAATAAATATTTCCTCTTTTACTGTTTTTTTTTTTTTTTTCATTTTTTTGTATATGTGAGGTTTTAGCATTATTTCGTAAATTTTATTCAAGGAGCTTAAAATGGGATAGATTTTCTTTTGCAGCAACATAATATAAAGAATCGTATATGAGGAAAATTAATTTTATGTATCCAAAAATCATTACAATTTTACAAATGTCTTCTAAATTGTGTTTAATACACTGTAAAAAAAATTCAAGAGGTTACTAAAAACACTTGACACTCACTTGGTGAAACAAACATTTCTTTTGTAAACTGAACAAAAGAATTTTGTGTATAACTAACTTAAAACTTTTTAGTATGAGCAACCAAGCAAATTTTAGTAATAGTTCGAAAATTATTTTTAGTAACCATTACGTGTGCCCGAAGATCAGGAGCTTCCTTCGAGCTGCATCCAGTGAATAAAAAGACAGACTTCTGAAACGGAAGATTTTCGGCAAAGACGCAATAGATGGCAGCACCAAACATTGCTACTTGCTCTATTTTGACATGTTTCTAAAGGGGAGGGAAAGTTGAGAGATCAATACTCATGGTAACTGCTATGACATGATTTTCCTAATCCCTTTTTTTAACAAGTACTTACATTGCATACATTCGGTGTATATTTGGCGGCGGCCAGCATCGAACCCAGGTACATCCAGCCGGGAGTTCGGTGCTATGACCACTAGGCTATCACGACCACACCAAGAGAGTTTTAGTAATAGCTATTAAAAATGTAAAACTATTAATTCCATTCTTTGCTAGCTTTTTTCTAGTAATTCTTACAGATTCCTTGTAACCGAATAAGATTACTGAATTTTTTTAGTAATTACAAAGATCACAATTTTTTTTTTTTTTAGTAGATCAACCCTTTTTTACAGTGTATTTCTTTTAATGACTTTCTTCAATTGTGAAGTTTGTATTCTCTTCGACAAACTCTACAAACAATATTTTCAAAACTGAACAAAAAATACTCCAGTGTGAGTTCGTAGCCTGTAGTTAAGATGGCTCCGAAATAAAAATATTCTAGTTGGAAACATGTATGTACTCATAACATTTATTCATGATTATACATTATGTTCCTATTTGATGATTGTCAAATTCCATTTGCAAAGCTTTTCCTTTACAAACTCATCCATTGTTCTGTTTAGAAGTTTGAAGGATAAACTCCATTTTTTTAAAATTACATTATGTCGGCTTTTAAGTTATTCCTCCGCGAACATGATAAAAATGTAGTTCACCTCTTTTAATAAAACAAATTAATGATTGAATAAAAAATATTAAATTAATTAAAATTAAAAGTACTAAAGATGGGAACATGTTTAGAAATCATAAGAAATTAACAAATGTAGTGAATTTGACTCTTGTAAAATTTACTACATTTAACGAATAAAAAACTAATTATATATAAAACTGAGTGTATCTGATATTTCAGAATTAAAAGTATTGGGTAGTCACATTTTTAAAAAATGCTTCATACCAAAATGAAAACATCAGTTTACTCATAAGAAATTGTGATTTTGTCTCGGTGCATTTTCCAGTGCATTTGACAATTGTTTTGTCAGCTCGTCTTCCGTGCTCTAACTCGCAAATATATTGCAATTTCTTTGTATATTTTATATGTTGTTGATTTTTATTGCAACACGATTGTTATTGAAAATAAAATATGTAAAATTTATAATTCGTACACATTGATAGTTAAAAATTTTAAGTTAAATACTGAACGCTTTAAAAAATTCACTTTAATTGCATACAGGCGAAGATACACCGATTGACGTAGATTGTCATTTGTACTTACCATGATGCAAAAATAAGCTTTTGCTTGAATATGTGATGCAGAGTATTTAATATTTATTAACAAAACTATAAAATATTTCAGAGTGTATTTTAATGATATTACACTATTTCAAATATAATGGTATTTATATGCAGTACTGAGACACACTAAATAATTCTTACTCAAAAGTATGGTGTGCATTACATTAATTGTTCAACTGCACTGAAAACAAAATAAATTCGTTACAATTTTGTCTACGTGCAATAATTGCTGAAAATAATTCTTCAACTTTGGTTTGCGTGTCTAACAAATGTTTTTCATAGTTCCTGGAATGTATCATATACATGAATACACTAAGGTATTCGTAATTATTACTTACTATCGCAATAAATTTCTTAAGGGTAAGTTGTTAATTATGTTCTAAAATTCTTCATGAACTATATGAAATACTAATATAAGTTTGTGTAGGATTTCATAAAGACCAAGATACATTGTTGTTTAATAGGGTGGGCCGAAAAAAACTTTTTTTCGATTTTCGATAATGGCGGGTGCGGAAAAGTGGCCACTGGTGGCACTCAGTTCACACAAAAAATTTGATATTTTTTGGACAATTCCTTACCCTGCCGCAAATGGCTTGAAGTTTTGCCAAAATGCTGATTTTTGAACTTTTTAGCAAAAAAAAATTAATATTAAATTAAGCTTTTTTTTTGGTGGTATTTAGTTTAAAAGATGTATTTAATGTGCCAAACGTTTAAATAACCTCTAATTATGCATTAGTTTAGTGCTATGTTCTTTGAAAATGTACAGATTTTAACTTGTTTTGCGTTCCGTACCAACGCGAAACAACCGAGAACTCCTCGCATGGATGTCGTAGCTGCACGCCGAGTTTTATTCGCCTATAAAAATCGGCTGATTTAAAATACACACAGCAATTAAATAATGCATTATGAGAACATATTTAAACATTAGATACGTTAAATATGCCTTTCCAAGTAAATACAGCGAAAATAAACTTAATTTAATATTTTAAAAGTTTTTAATAAAAAAGTTCAAAAATCAGCATTTTGGCAAAACTTCAAGCCATTTGCGGAAGGGTAAGGAATTGTCCAAAACATCTCAAATTTTTTGTGTGAGCTGAGTGCCACTAGTGGCCACTTTTCCGCACCCGCCATTATCGAAAATCGAAAAAAAGTTTTTTTCGGCCCACCCTATTGTTTAAAGTATGTTTAATGCTGAAAGTACATTTTATTTTATTTTTTATCCTGAATTAAATTTTAACTTAAAATACAGTACGAAAAGTAATAGTCTTAATACAGCATCATAGGATCGTGCAAAATATTGCCCAAAATAACTTAAAGTGAATTTTCAAACTTAACTAAATGTTTGCATTCTTTGTATGCAAATCTAAAGATTATAAGTAGTGCTGCAAAACATCTTGTTTATTTGTTTCAATATGAAGGTCAATTGCTGAAATTAATTATATTTAATCATGTTCTATGTTTCTCATTTCTTATTGCCCCTTATTTAAGTGCAATATTTCACTAACGATTTCTGTTAGTGCTGGAATTCTTCCGCATTTAACGTAACTTTCAGACCTTTTTTCTTCATCACTGTACCCAGCTAGCTATGAATATAATCTTGAGTCGTAACACTGATTTATTCTGTTTTAAATTAAGTTATTTACCACTTTTAGTCTTTTTTTTTTTTTTTTTTTTTGAAATGCTATCTTGATTTTAATAGCAAAATTATAAGTACTATTTTTTAACATCAGCTTGTTATTTTATTTATATATCATATCTAGATTAGTTTTCAATTAAAGATGTTATATGTAGATCTGTATAACTATAAAGGTTAGCAGAAATGAATAAAAGGATTTAAAAATTTAAATTATCCAAACATGAAATAATAAATGATATATGAAAAAAAAGAAGAACATACCAAGATACTTGGAAGTGTGAATCTTACGTAACAGCACAAACATACCATTTATAATGAATTTCGTTCCAAACATTTAGCATTATTTCACAGTCAACGAATATTAATGCAGCATTGATGCATTAAAACGTTAACTAATGCAGCAATCTGCAGTATGTAAATTTTACGGTGAATCTGTGCATTGGAGTATTCATAACAAACTGATGCTTCTATGATAATGAAGCATTTACTACATTCTGTCATATTACGTGGAAAAAATCTAATTATCTTTTTTTCTATTCATATTTAGAAGGTTTCATGCCTTAATTTCAACCCGTGCTTAGTAAATGATATTCTAACCTTTTAATTCAAATAAACACATAACGGATAAAACGAAATTTTATAAAAACACAATGGTTCACTGAAAATAGTAAATGTTTTTTAAATCTATTTTTCCATATCCTCCTCCATATTTATAAATTTTCATAGCATAATTTCAAGCTAAATGTTGTAAAGAACATTATAAGCATTTAAATAAAATAAGGCACAAATCAAAAGATAAAACAAAACTTTATAAAAACACTATAAATAATCAAAATAATAAATTTATTCTTTTAAACATCATTCTTTATAAAATGTGTATCGAACTCATATGCTAATAAGACGCATTCATCTTCAGCATATTAAATTATCGCAATAAAAATGTTGATACAAAGACATTTTTGTTACATATATTGAATAATTTTCAATTAAATGATGTATTTTAAATCTGAAAATCAAATTAATGGGAGAATTAAATTTGTTAAATATGGAAATTAATGATGACAGAAGACGGTAAAATTAATTGAGCTTAAAGTTATTAAGTAATTAACCCGGATTTTCTAAGATTTCCACAGTATAAGATTCTCTGTTCGCGTTTCATGTTACGTATTACGCCGAATTTGATTTTTTAGATTCTAAAAACTAGATTTAGATAATTAATTTGTGCATATTAATAAAACAGTTGAAAGGATGTTCATTAAATTTGTTATATTGGTTATGATTAAATTAAATACAATCAGTTTGAGCTAATATAAAAATTATTCAATCACACTGTTTCCATTATTAATACTCTACATCTGTAAAACTATGATAGTTAACACTTTATGTTACACACTTTATGTTACGCATTCATGAAAATTTCTTCTTCTAAAAAATTCTTCGTGAAACTTTAAAAAATACTATAGATTATTTACGGAGTTTTTTAATAAATTGTAAGAGGATTTTTGCAAATTAAATTGATCAATTAAATTTGAGTTTATAGGTTTTTTGCTATGGTATTTATAACTCCACTTAAATGATTTACTTACAATATTGAATTGGGAAATATACAGTCATAAAAAAGAACACTTCAGACATACTTTACAACAAATTATCATATATATTATAAAGCGGAAGTTGTGAAACTTCGGCTCGAGTGTTTTCAAAAACTACCCGATGGATTTTTTTGCCTATTGTATCATTCGATAGGAAATATTTTTGCGGAGGTTTGTCATTCAAATATACAGGGATAAGTATTATTTATGGTATTAAATTTCTAATTTTACTGATACTTCCCCCGAAAGGGTTGTCAGTAGTTATTTTTTGGCGAAAACTGTCATTACTAAAAAAATTTAAAAAGAATATATCTGTTAGAAATATTACAAACATCTTGCAAGTAAAAGCAGAAAATAACTACTGATGATAATAGTAATAATAAAGAAATACCGTTTAATGAGGCATAATATTAGAAAAAAATACATCTTAAAAATGAAAGAAATATTTTTAATACTTAAAAAATAACTTAATGTGAAAAATTAAAATTGATACTGCATTTGACGATTTATCCTTTCCGTTAGAATAATAAAAAAAAAATGAACTTGAAAATTTGATTAAATGAATTTTGAATGATAGTTCTTTTTCTTCTTGTTATTTTCTTTTTCTCTTTTATCAAATTTCAGTATCATATAACTTAAGCAGAAAAAAAGCAGATCTCTATATGTTTCTTTGCGATTTTTATTTTGCTTTTGTCGCCAAAGAATATGAAGATAAAGTGCATGTGTCTTAAAGTAGGTTTTTGATAATCGCCATAATGGTGTTTTTTCTAGTGAAAATAACTTTTGAAGTATATTTAATATTTAATTGTAAATAATAAGATATGAGTTAATATTTTAAAAATTGGAATCAAATATTTAAATTTTTGCTTTTGTGTGAATTTTTGCTACACATATAGCAACATAATGCCATACTTTTTCAAAAGTTTCTCGCCATAATTTTAAAGAATGCGATCAACAAATATGTTTTTTTTTTTTAAGCAAATATTTTTTGTTGTTTATTCAATTTTTCCTGCGTCATATCGTCAATTCTACTCAAAAGAAAAATTACAGAAGGAAATATATGCAATCAAAGGAAATTTATGCAATTGTGTGTTTTTATTATCGAAAAATTCTACACTTTAAAATAAAAATTGCCTGCTGAAAAAAAATTGCAAATATTTTACAATTAGCCATTTCTTCTTCAATTTTTTTTCATATTTTCTCTGTGTTATCTAATATTTAAAAGGATTTTGGACCTATGTTCGGTAATTGAACACAGCCAAATGGCATATTTACTATATTATTGAAAGATTTGTTAGTACATATATCATATATGCACAGAGATAACTAATGAAATCTAAATTGGCATTATTTTGCCTGGCATGGTAACCCGATTATGATTAGTTATTTATTAATACGATATTTATTTACTTCCATTCTCTTCTTTAAAATTATATAAATTGTTTTATTCCATACTTTTTTAATTTAACTAACTTTTAATTAATTAACCTTTTTTATTGTTATTATTTTTTAAATAATAGAAAGTAATTTAAATATATATATGCAACTGGTTTTGGAATACGACGTTTCCGCCAAATTAGCGTAAAAAATTATTGCGCCAAACTCGGCGCGTACACTGTCAGAAAAATTCGTCAATATACACTAAGTTATCGTTATTTTTTCACAACTAACGTCTGTTCTCCCAGAAAACGTATTTGATCTGTGGATTCATTCCGAACGTCGAAAAATCAGGAAGAGATTCCGTTTATATCCAGAACGCATGCGTAATGGGTCTATTAGTAATAAATTCGAATTTATTTTTAAAATGAAAAACAAAAATATTCTATAGATTAAAATGTCTAATTTAGTTTAAAAAGGCAAAAATGCTTTCGAATTTAACAATAAATAACAATTACTTTCTTCATTCATTAAAAAATTCTCAATTCTCACAATTTGTTATTCAAAGTTGGATAAGTTGAATAAAGTTGAATTTACCAAGTTATTTATATAATAAATATTTGCATTTAAAATATACTTTAAGTGAACACATTTAAAATATATTAAACACATTTCAAATATATTTAAAATTCACATTTTTATACTATATTAATATAAACGTATAAAAGTCCCAGCCAAATTTTAATTAAAGATGGAATCTTCCCGAAATTAACTTCAAAATTAAAAACTTTTTAACGAAATAGACCAAACCACACTCATATGAAATGAATGATTCTACTTCAAAGCACTTTTCTCACTTAAAACCGTAGCGCTTAGGAAGAGCGTTCGCCATCCAATGCTGGGACCTTGCGTTCGATCCTCACGCCGGCCGATTTTATCTTTTCCGAACTTTTTTCAAATGACGGATATTTTATCTCTTTTGACGGAGAAAAAAATAAACGGATATTCGCTGCCAGCACATTTTCTGTGAAAATACGGAAGATTTTTTGAGAGTGTATACGACATCCATACATCTTTGTTTATGTATTAAGGAGATTTCGAGGTTATCAATCCGATTACAGAAAATTAGTCAGATTATTTAATTAGACATTATTAAATTTATGATTTTTCGTTTTGAGAAAATTAAAAGAAAAGTATACTATTGGTGCAACTGGAGAATTAACAACTGCTTGATATTATTTAAAAAATATATATCAAAATGGCTTTTTTTGAATTATATGTTTACATTTTTTTTGTTTATATTATTATAAAAATTTTTCGATTTTTACACACGCATCAGTTTGGCGCAATTTCTTTCTGACGCCATTTTGGTGAACACTGTGTCTTCAAATACCAGTTACATACTATGTTATTTTTAATTGATTTCTATTATGTTAAAAATTAAATAATAATAAATAATTGAAGTTTAATTAATAATTATAGAACAAAACAATTTATATAATTTTAAAAAACAAAAGAAAAGCAAAGGAACAGTTTACTAAAAAATAAACAACAATAACTGGATTACCATGTGAGGCATCAAATCGTAATTTTGTTACAATCGCGCCAAATCCGTTCATGACATCTGTATCTAAACATTATTGACAATATTATCGTTTATATAATTTGTTTATATTATATGGTACTGCTTGATTATCCCATCGACCAAAAAACTGTCGCCAAATTATAAAATTAAATGTCAATAATGGATGATCGTAAATGTCACATTCATTTGACATTAAACATGTTGCACGTGTTTGTTACATCATCAACCAATTTTTAATTCGACGTTTTATTTGTATTTCTCTTAATATTTCAGTAATTTATTGATTCTTCGGTATTTAAAATAAAAATTATGTCAATCTGTATAATTTGGCGAATAGTTTAGTAAAATGTATAATTTGGCGAATTTGATGGACGGAATAATCAAGTAGTACCTATTATTTGTTTACATTCTAACTGATATTTAGGTTGATAGAATTGGCGTACTTATCAAGTCTCCGCCAAGATATATGCCAAGCAGTTGTTAATTCTGTATTTTAGCCTTTCTATTATATATTTTTCATCTGCAATTATTTTATTATCACTAAAAAAGCAATATCTGTACAATATTGCTACAATATTGAAAAATCTTCGAAATGACAATGATGTAGAATTAAAAGAAATATTTGTAATTAATTTATCATTCACTTTGGTTTAAAAAATTGTTAGAAAAATAGATATATAATTTAAAATTGGCTAAGAAAAAAATGTATACATGAATGCCCCACAATAAAAAAAATTGTTTTTTATGATTGCGGAGCAATTTTAATTAACATTAAGCCCTATTAGCTGAACTTTATCAAAAATTAACTAATAAATACTACTTCATTACACCGTCGACGAAAACACTATCGCCAAGCTATATGATGAAATGCTAATAATGGATGATAATAAATTTTACATTAATTTGACAATAACCACGAAATAAGTAATGATTCATTTGTAACTACATCGTACTAAGTACTACTAATGTGTGACGTCAAAAATCATAATGAGATCGATTACAAGGTAGACAGATTTTATTGAATGGAAGCCTAAGGTTAATTTTTCTACAAAATTTCGCCATCAAGATTATTCCGAATTAACGGCTACATGTTTGCAACTAATTTATAAAATGAAGAGGCAGTGAAGGTACTGCAATTTTAATTTTATTCAAATAATTCAGCTTAAAACACGCTTTTTATGTTTCATTGTTAAACACTCATCTTTATCTGTAAATAATTCTTTGCATATTTTACTTAATGTACTCTGCCAGAAGAGGATGTTTATTAAAAAAAGTAATGTAGCATGTAATGAAATTGCATTTAGGCTATTAGAACTTTATATAGTACAAATTCAGAAGCCGGGGATTTTAGAATTAAAAAAAGATAAGGTATGATACGACGGTTAATAGAGTTTGATAACCAAACTCAGTAATCATTGCAATGCTCTCTAATTTAATAGTGTGATGACTAGAGAGCATTTTGATGTCTGTTGTCTAACCTGTTGTCTCATTTTCATACGATACTTTACTATAAATGATTAAATAAAAGAGATGGTTCTTAATTGCCCAAATTTTGTCCAAGGAATCAAAATAGTACAATATCGCAATGGCGTTGCATTCTTTTTCAGCAATGTGGAAGTAAATTCCATGTGATGTTCTGTAATATTTTAAAATAAAAATTTTAAATCAACATTTTGTTTAAGTCAAGGTTCGTTTGGGAAAATGGACCAGCGCAGCGAGTATAGCCTGCTAGTTATAGATGTAAATTATTATGGATGTAACTAGTACCAAGCAACTAAAAATAAAGTTTACTTTTAGAAACATCCCTGTTGTCTTGTCTATAGACGGGGACAGATTTCGATGTTAAGTGTTCATTTCAACAATAAAAAATAAATATGATAAACCCACTTTAACAACTTTATTTGGCCCTTTTTGATAAATTTTTAATTAAATTTTTCTTTAAAAGCTTGGTTTATCAGAGTCATCTTAAGCAAAATTTGGCATAAAGTGCCCAATTTGACAGCATTCTTTTGAAATACATCCTGTTTCATGAAAAGATCGATCACTATGGCATATTATATAGCTCCTAAATAAAAAAAAACTGCCAGTTCAATACGTTTGAGAGCAAATTTGAATTTGAAAATTAGTCAGAAAATAAGTAATTTTTTATTTGAATGCATCCTTAATACGACTTTTCTTCAACGCATATTTTTGTTATTTATATATTTCATTATTTATTTTACTATAAATATCTATATATAAAAAAAAAAAAAAAAAAAAAAAAAAAAAACATGTCCATATAAATTCTGTAGATATTTTTGAGAAGATATATAATAAGTTTAATCGAATTTGATATCTTAAGAATTGACGAAGTTAGGGATTTTTTCATCTTCCATCTCCATTTCTGTTTTCGTTTTATTTATTGATTTTTTTTTTCGATAAGAATTGCGCCTATCAAAAACTTGTAAACGCAAATATAATGGCGATCGATGGTAGTTGTAATTATTGGAAGCATTTTTGTTAAAGATGCTGCTCAATATGCATGGTTATAATTATGGTGGACTATCCTGGACAATTGTACAATAAATATATAAAAATATTTTAATTTTTATATTTCAGATTTTTAAAATTTTATGAAGGATTTTATAAAAAGTTTTAAAGTACATTTCTTGAAAGCATTTATTTTTATTTATTTATTTATTTATTTATTTATTTATTTATTTATTTATTTATTTATTTTTTTGTACTTTCAGTCGGCATACTTAAAATGTTAACGTAAAAGTGCAGAATCATAATTCTTAATAAAATATAAAGAGAAAAATCTAAATACTTCTTAAGAAATACAAATAAGAGTAAGGAAGCAATTACATATATGTATATTAATATTATGTTAAATATATATATATATCTATATATTCATAATAACGGTGATTTTTAAGAATAAGCATTTTAAATGTAGTTGTAAATATTATCGTTAAACACTACTTTTTCAGCAATATATGTGTGTGAATACTTTATTTTTATTTACTAAGAAGGACAATGTAGAATTCCTATAAAATTTCAAAATGAGTTATTTTAACTTGCTTATTTTAGCAAGTTAAACATAATCCCGCTTTAATGGCAAAATTAAGCAGAATCATAGCTGTTTATGAAAGAGAATTATTTGTATTTTCGCGATTAAATCATTATTTTTACTATCTAGTTGGGCCATAATTTAGACGGATTATTATAAAATTAAAATATTTCTTTTTGTTTAATTGTAAAAGAATATCAAATAATCTTTTATATCTTGTCCTCTATGTTTATCTTATTAAGAATTTATTATTTACGTAGAAAACGCTGCCTTTTCCAATAAAACAAACATTGACAAATTTCTATTACTTAATACTTTTTGTTTTTCTATGATTCACTAAGATTTTCAAAGGTGTTGTGAAATAATATCTTAATTTTTTTTTTAATTATGTAAGAAAAAAGAAGCTTTACCTCAAAACGACTCATCCCATGTAGAGTGGCCTAAATGAGGATACGGTTTCTGCTCGAGTCCTTCAACTTTAATGCAATTCCAAACGAATATACATATAGGCTTAACATGAACACATGCAAATTGTAAGTGTGAGAAATTGTATAGTTCAGATACACGAAGTCCTTCTTTAACTTTTACTACCTTACCATCGCAGAAAAACGAACCAATCACCTGCCTAAATATGCCCAGAATTCTTCCAATATTTTCAGAGCTTCTATTAACCACTTGAGAGCAATAATGTCTTTAGAATACCTAATTTTCATTAGAAAAATCGAAAAATTTTATTTTAAAATAAGGAAAACTAATTTTTTAACATTTTACCCCCGTATTTATCAATATAAATTTTTTATTAAAAGGGTCTGGTGTGAATCTTGTTTAAGTTAGGTGGGATAAATTATATTCCATTCCCTATCAATGAGTTAAAAGTCACTTTAAATGCAACATGCCATTTCATAATAAACGAGCATAACCTATACTTTTGGCAATTTATATATTTTTGTATCTCTTAATTTTTTCAATATAAAGTAAAATAGCACTAGGGGTACTGATGGATACATTAGGCATTCAGAATACTTAGTAAGTGCAGAAAACACCTGAAAATAATTGTATCTACAATTTAAATTTGAAATGTATAGATGGCAACACCACACAATTTATTTCCCGAATTAATGAAAATTACTTGCAAAAAGGAAGTAGAACACTCTGTTCTGTGATGTCCATGTAATGTGATGTGTATTGTTTTAAGGACTCTCTTATAATAGCGAAATTTTCTGAATAATGATTTAATGGTAAAATATTAAATAAAATGATTATTTTCTGATTGTTTTACAAAATGATAAATAACATATGAAAAACAGAAATCTTATAAAAATTTATACATTAAGATATATTTACTATCCATTGTCCTCATCAATTTCTGTCAACAAAAAATATATAAAAAGACTCTTGCTAGTTGGAATCATTTAAAATGCAATGAATAAATAAATGCATTTTCCCATATTATTAATCATCAGAATGTAATTTCTACAAAACAAAACCCATCTAAAAATGATAGAATGAAGAATTAAAACATCTGAACAATAATTATTATACCAAACCGAAATAATATTTGTGAAGCATTGAAAAAATGACCCTCACATGTTGCCTAGAGAAATCGCACATACAGAAGTAAGAGGGCGAAACCATTGGATAGTGGTCGTGCAAAATTCCAAACTATGAAAAATGAATTTAAGGATAGCAACACAGAAATATTTAAAAGACAGTTGATAGAGTAAAAACTTTTACGCCTATTTTTTAGCTATTGGAACATAGTTTCTTTCTAATAAAATCCTTTTGTTTTTGTAGCATTTTCTTTGAATCGAATTGAAAATATTTCTTCCGTGCACGTAACTTACTTTTTTATTCACTTAAAATTCTTGAAAATGTATTTTATTACAACACCAAAATACATATTTAAACATCAGAAATATCGTTTGATTAGTCTTCAATGCTTGACACAGAACTTTTAATGCACTCACTTGCAGAGCTAATGTTGTCACTCTCCACACTTGATAATGTGACGTAGTTTGTCCGATGACTATCAAGGGTTAAAGCGTCTGGCAACTGTTATGGCAAACGGAAAATATCAATCAATAGTGAATATGGCTTTCATATACTGTCCCATTAAACATATAAATAAAAATAAAGAATACTGCCCAGTTAAACTGATGGCATTGAGCTCACAGGCTACAAATACTAATTGTACATTAAAGCCTTATATTTTCAAGGGTTAATTCCGTTCGAAAAAAAAATTAAGAAGGGGAAACAGCTCTTCCCTTTCCTCTTTTTTTATACTTAATCATTAAACCTCCTATACTATCAAAGACATGCTTTATCATATAAAAAATCTATATCCAAAATTCAGAGCAAATTAGATAATTCTTAATAAAAACCCATTTAGCATTTATATAATTTAAAAGGAGTTATCCCCTTCTTTTATACTTAACCATTAAACTTCCAAAACTATTCAGAGATTTGAACGAAATCTGAAAATTCTGCTTGAAAAACCTATTTATATAAATTAAGAGGGGGGGAGGCATTAGAACCCCTGTTGCCCCTATTTATACTTATTCAATGAACACCTAATAGCAGTCACGGAATCGCCTCATCAGAATGATTCTAATCTAAATTTTGAACGAAAACTTAATTCTGCATGAAAATCCCATTTATATCAACTAACGGGGGGGGGGGCATTAGAACCCCTGTTCCCCCTATTTATACTTATTCAATGAACACCTAGTAACAGTCACGGGATCGCCTCATCAGAATGATCCTAATCTAAATTTTGAACGAAAACTTAATTCTGCATGAAAATCCCATTTATATCAACTAACGGGGGGGGGGGGGATTAGAACCCCTGTTCCCCCTATTTATACTTATTCAATGAACACCTAATAACAGCCACGGAATCGCCTCATCAGAATGATCCTAATCTAAATTTTGAACGAAAACTTAATTCTGCATGAAAATCCCATTTATATCAACTAACGGGGGGGGGCATTAGAACCCCTGTTCCCCCTATTTATACTTATTCAATGAACACCTAATAACAGTCACGGGATCGCCTCATCAGAATGATCCTAATCTAAATTTTGAACGAAAACTTAATTCTGCATGAAAATCCCATTTATATCAACTAACGGGGGGGGGATTAGAACCCCTGTTCCCCCTATTTATACTTATTCAATGAAAACCTAATAACAGTCACGGAATCGCCTCATCAGAATGATCCTAATCTAAATTTTGAAAACTTAATTCTGCATGAAAATCCCATTTATATCAACTAACGGGGGGCATGAGCCCCCCGTTCCCCCTCTTATACATATCGAATGAACTTCAAAAACTAATCAGGGAAGCGCCTTGTCAGGATATACCTACATACAAAATTTTAAGAGGATCGGATATTTTTATCATGAGTTATCGCATTACGCACATACGAACGAACATACAGAACGGGCGAGCACATAAGCTCTCAGGCTATGATAGCCTGTGAGCTAAAAAATAAGCTTTCATACATTACCGTAGATAAACAGCATTTTTAGGCATCTTTTGTACATATTTCTTGCAAAGAACCCTGACTCTCGTTATCTAATATCCGTACGTTCTTACCTAGTTTATATATATATCTATATATAAACTAGATTTTATACCATAACGTAGGTTGGATGGCTCAGGCCTCTTGGTCAATAATGTTTTTTTTCTTTAGTGTGTATGCATACACATATATACATGCTATATAGTATATTTTCGATATTGTACCTTATAATTATGCATTAATCATATTAAAAGTTCAATTATGGTCTATATAAATTTGTTCGAAATCTTTCAGCAAAAATACGAAAGTCTAACTTTGGGAATAATTATTTCTAATAAAAGATATGGCACGTCGTGCTGTGAATATGAAAATCATATACATTATATCAGAATGCTTAAATTCTTTATTCAGTTTAATATGACAAGTTGCATAAATTTTTCTTAAAAATAAAATGTTTTTTAAAATTGCTTAATCTGGGACAGTCCAAATAACATAAACTTCTTTCGTTTTTTAGTTTGAATTTTGAAACAGTCAAAACAATATAGATGAATTAATTTAACCTCTGATTTTTAGCAATTTTAACCCACATGATAAGAGCGTAAGATGCTATAAATTATTTGGTATTAAATATATGCAAATTATTAAAACACAACTATTCAAATAAAATAGGATTTTTGACTGCACGAAATAAATTATTTTTAAAACATTTTATGTGTCATAAACTTTTTAAACTAATTATACTTAAAAATAATATGTATGTAGGTTTTTATTTTTTATTTCTCTTGAATATATAATTATTTTTTATCGTATTGTTTCGAATAAGTAAAAACTAATTAGGTTATGAGCAGTAAACATATAATTACAACAAATATGTAACTTTTATAATTAAATTACATATTCTTAGCTATAATATTAAAACAAATACTTAGTAAATTTCAAACAATAACAAAACAATGTACGTAATGAGTCTATCATTAATCATTTTTTGGAAATTTTTGTTTATTGGAGTTATCTATAGCCGACATTAACAATAAAATCTCATAAAATGAGATTAATTATAGAGTCTGAAGTATGATTTTTTTAAGTTCCAAATTTATTTTTAATAGCTTTATACTTCTCTTTTTCTAGGAAAAAAGAAAGCCACTCGATTCAGCTCAATTAAATAGCTTAAAAAATTAATTAATATGTTAAATAAAAAAATATAAAAGTAATTATCCCATTTTTAAGCAATTTCTTTTGTATGTTAAATATGTATTTAAATTAAGCTACTATTACAAATACTAATTGTCGCTTGTTTAATTCTTACACGGAAAATTCAGTTCTGTTTTTGAAATACCTGAAATGCTGGACTGTCACCTAAACTACGGATAAATTTTAAAATTTTATTAATGAATGTATTAAATCAAAATTGTTTTCTTCATGTGTATTATATATACATATATAAAGTTTATTAAAGTTTATTTGAATTCCGGTGTTTGGATAGAATTGTGAAAGTATGCATTAATATTCCTTGTGCAAGGGTTAAACTAGGTTATTCCTGTAAACAATTTCTGTTAGTTGTGCGATCGAAGAAATAAAAAATGTTGTTATCATCGCAATTATTCCAATTGATAAATTTTATTTAAAATATAAAACAGACATTTGCTTTGTTTAAAATACATATATTACACATTGCGTAGAGAGGTAAAATTATACAACCCTGTACATCTTTCATCACGACTTCATTTTTTAGGGTTTTATGCTTCTCTACAAATTTTTATTACTATGATTATTTAAGTTATTTATTACTTAAGTACTATGACTTCAGGTTACTGTGAAATCATGTAAATTTTCTTTGGCCTCTCCTGCAAAATTTTCCTTTGTCTATATGACAGTTTTCTTGAAGTGAGGAATATGATAGTAAAAATTGCCAGCTAGGTATCATTCCAAGTGTTTCAGTGTGTAATAACATCGGTACGCTACACTGATAACACTGGTTGCAATAACAACTTCGACACTTTTTCACGCTGTTGATTGTATCCCTTTTACATAATTAAAATTTGTAACATTGTTAAATGTAAAGCATGAAAATATCTACGATTTTTTTATAGCAAAAAATTCTTATTGAGTGCCTAAGGGCGTATCTTAAACTTTTCTAAAATGAATAAATTGTAAATACTAATTAAGTTGTAAGTAATAAAAATATTTTAGGTTTTTGTGTTGCTGTTATCTTTTTATCAGACGATATACAGGAATTTAGACCACACCATGTTTTTATATCTTCCATTTCACTATAAAAGTGTCATAATTAAGTCTTATAAAATGTATGGAAATAGTGATATTATAAAGAATAAAAACTATTACACAATTACATTTTCATTAAAATGCACTTTTTTCGACAGTATTTGAAATAAAATGCTTGCTGCAGCTACATTATAAAATAAATTTACTTAATTCAGATTATAGAATTTTTATAATAACTTAAAACAAACTATCTTTAAATTGGGAATGTAAATTGGCACTTAATGAAAATTATTATTCCAAAATATATGTATATATACAAGGTGTCCCAAAAGGTCGTTTACAAACTTAACATGCTGGTCTGTCATGCCATGATGAACAATAATAAATAGGAAACAAAGTGTCCCAAAACGTCTTCCAAAGGAGATATGCGCCATTAAGGTTTAGGGTCCAAAAATTCAAATGATTATAAAAAACAGAAAAATTGGTCGAATAGTTTGCGGTTTTCACTAAAACTATTCTTTATGTCAGTATTTTCTTGAAAATAAATTATAAAGATAAATTTCAAAAAATGCCGATAGAGGGCGCTTTAGACTTTGGAGTAACGATGAACTAGTTTTTACCATTATTTTTGCATCTCATTAAGTTTTTTTAGAAGCATAGACATAAACTTAAATTTTGAGCTCAAAATCTAAATCGTTGGAATTGGTTAAGTAGCTCAAACTGAATTGCGGAGGAAGGTTCAAATTTCAAATGATTATAAAAAACGGAAAAATTGGTCAATTGATTTGCAATTTTCACTAAAATTATTCTTTATATTAGTATTATCTTGCAAATATTTTATAAAGATAAAATTCAAAAAATGCCGATAGAGGGCGCTTTAGACTTTGGAGTAACGTACAGCTATTTTTTCCGGTATTTCTTGCATCTAATAATTTTTTTTTTATAAGCTTAGACATAAACTTAAATTTTGGGATAAATATTTGAATCGTTGGGAGTGGTTAAGTAGCGCAAACTGAACTGTGTTCAATGGGAGTGGGGAGGTTCAAATTTCAAATGATTATAAAAAACGGAAAAATTGGTCGGTTTTCGCTAAAACTATTATTTATATCAATATTTTCTTGAAAATAAATTTTACATACATCTTTGAAAAAATTCCGTCAGAGGGCGCCTTAAACTTTGTAGTAACCAACAACTATTTTTAACCGTTATTTTTGTACCTAATAAAATGGTTGTAAAAGTTCAAACTTAAATTTTGTGCTCAAAATCATCATCGTTGTGAGTAATTAAGCGGCCAAAAATTGAACTGCGTTCGATGGGTGGGGAAGGTAACATTTCAACTCCTGAACACAGTTCCGCTTGCGCTTCTTAACCCCTCCTATCGATTTAGATTTTGAGCACAAAATTTAAGTCTAAACTTTTGCAAGCATTTAATTATACATATATATATATATATATGACGATTTAAGGAGAACTCGAATTATTTCCACTGGTTAAAAAGAAACACACAGTCATGGCAAGCGAGGGAAAAAACAAAATAAATAAATAAATGTAGAAGATCCAATAATTAGTCATGGGCTGCTGTAATTTCATTTATTAAATTCGTAATAATGAGGAAGGAAAAGCTCCTTTTGCAAAAATTCCATCATTATTTCAGCGAGCTGTCCTCATCGAAGAAGCAACACAAGAAATCTTCTTTTTCATCTCGAGACTTCCACCTTTTTTAACTGAAAAGAAAGTTCTGGAACATTCTGTAACCTCAAACCATCATTCTTTTATGTAAACAGAATTCTTGTCCAGCTACGAGATTATTTTCCACAAACGATAAATTTATTTAAAAAAAATATTATTTAACCAATTTATAATTGACTCAGAATTTTAAATATCTTAGGCAGACGATTTTTATAAATGATTAATTTTAAGAGAAAAAGAAAAGAAATGAATTTATTAATATGCACACATCAAAGGTTGACGTAGGAAAAATAAATAAATAGATAAAATAAAATAATGATATTTTTTGAAAGGTATGGTTTTGGAATAAATTTAATAAGACTTTCTTAAAAAGGGTTGATAAAAACATAGAAGAAATCAGTTTTATTTGGAATATTAAGAAATAAAGTTTTAATTAAGAGCCATCTTTTTAAATTTACGCATACTGGAATAATGTTTTTTAAGGCAAATTAAGAATTTATATCGTTTTAGATTTAGAAACAAGATTTTAATTTAATAAATTGAAGTAAGTACGGAATATTATTATAAGAAAATTAAGATAGTATAAAGGTTAGTTTTGGCGAAAAAATTTTAAATTTGTAATATATATATATATATATATATATATATATATATATAAAAGGTTGAAAATAATTGTTGGTTATTCTAAAGTTTAAGGCGCCCTCTCACGGATTTTTTAAAATTTATCTTTAAAATTTATTTTCAATGAAATATTGACATAAAGAATAATTTTAGGGAAAACCGACCAATTTTTCCGTTTTTTATAATCATTTGATATTTGAATCTCCCCACCCCCATTGAACACAGTTCAATTTGCGCTACTTTACCTCTCCCAACGATTCAGAATTTCATCTCAAAATTTAAGTTTATGTCTAAGCTTCTAAAAAAGTTTAATGAGATGCAAAAAATAACGGAAAAATAGTTGTACGTTACTCCAAAGTCTAAAGCGCCCTCTATCGGCATTTTATGAATTTCATCTTTATAAATTATTATTAAGATAATACTGACATAAAGAATAATTTTAGTGAAAATCGCAAACAAATCGACCAATTTTTCCGTTTTTTATAATCATTTAAAATTTGAACCTCCCCCCGCACTTCAGTTTGCGCTACTTAACCACTTCCAACGATTTAGATTTTGAGCTCAAAATTTAAGTTTATGACTAAGCTTCTAAAAAAGTTTAATGAGATGCAAAAAATAATGGTAAAAACTAGTTTATTGTTACTCCAAAGTCTTAAGCGCCCTCTATCGACATTTTTAAAAATTTATCCTTATAATTTATTTTAATGAAAATACTGACATAAAGAATAGTTTTAGTGAAAACTGCAAACAAATCGACCAATTTTTATGTTTTTTAGAATCATTTGAATTTTTGGACCCTAAACTTTAATGGCGCATATCTCCTTTGGAAGACGTTTGGGACCCTTAGTTTCCTCTTTAATATTGTTCATCATGGCATGACAGACCAGCATGTTAAGTTTGTAAACGACCTTTTGGGACACCCTGTATATTTAAACATTATTCAGAAAAAAAGAATATATTACTCATATATATATATATTTACATATAATATCAAATTTGTAAAAATTGAATTACGAGTATCAGAATAAATTAATCAATTTAGAAAAATCTTTACAAAAAAGACTAAAAATTTCAATTTAAAAATAATCCTTTTTAAGCTTTATTTCCTCTCAAATTCACATTATTCTCAATGTAAATCGTAAAAAAGAAGATAAAAAGAACATTATGTTATTCAGGAAAAACAAACAGTAAGATCCTTTGGAAAATTAATCAATAAGTTTTATAAAATGTATTTTCTACATTTTTTTTGTCAACATCTTAAAATTAATCACTTTATTCTTTAAGATAATTCTTCTTCTTATTAAAACTTCTTTTGAAGATATTACAAAGCAAAAGTTCATGCGTGTATTTTACAGGAAATTCTTTGTTTGAAGAAAAAACAGACTATAAATAAAAAAAGTATATTGTGCATCATGAAGGTAATGTAATGAATATTTGCATAAAGGTATGTTTTAATTTCCCAATCTTTCGCCTGTTGTATTATTACAAACATTTGTATTAAAAGACAAATCATTTAAAATATTTTAAATGTATTGTAAAATTGATTTATGGAATAAAATCAGATAATTAATAACAGTTTAAATCTAATTAAATTGTTTATGTGTATATGCTATAATCAGGTAATAAAATCGTTTTACAGTTCAAATGCTACCGATTTTTCTAATATTGCAAAAATTATTGTTTTATTGAAACTGCTAATAACAAAACAATTATACATATAAAGATAAATATGCATAACGGAATAGCGAGAACTTCTATTTAACGGATATTTTTCAACCCCCACGCCTCATTTTATGCATTTGTATGCTTCTATACAGGATGAGTCATAAATATCGAAACAATAGGCTATCTCCTTAAATATTGCCCTTAGACCCATACTTCCAATTGCAAAAATTCATAAAAAAATGTGAAATTTTTGATAAGATAAATTGCGATTCCATGGGGGGTCTAGTTAAAAAGTTACGAAAATTAGATTTTTATACGGCCCCTGTAGGACAAAAATTCCAATAAGGAAAACTTTCTTCATTCATTCCTGAATAAGACACAAAAAGTTGCATCTTCATATCTCCAAAATTCGCAAAGTTATAGCCGTTTAAAAAATTCATCAAGTTTTAAAGGATTAGACACAAATTGAAATGCGCGCAATTCAAAAAACAATTTTACTTTAACAGTTCTAGAAAACGCGTAAAAAATCTATTTCTTGAGTTAGAATTTTGATTTTTTTCTTTTTTGTGATGGTTAGTCTTATAATTTGCTAAGAAAATCGCATTCTAAAATTTCTCATACAATTTATAAAAGTTTCATGTGGTTAGTACTGGTTTAAATGGAACAATCAAAAACCGTTATAACTCGTAACATTATTTATCGGATTTCAATTTCTTTCCATTTAATTAAAGATGAAAATCTGATTTTAGTTTTGTTCCAAGGTTCTTTTATATTAATTTTAAAACTATTAAAAATGTTTATTAAAAAATAATATAACTTTTAAAAAAATCATGTTTTCCAAAGCAAACATATTTTCAAAAGTAAACTTTTTTTCAAATTTGCCGAAACAAAACTAATGTAAAAAAATCAAAAATGACGTATTTCAAGTCTTTTTTTTCTTTTAAAAATTCTTAAAATTTAATAATTTAAAGACAAGAAATAGCGGATAAAAAATTCATTATGCAGAAAAACGAAGTGTATTGTTTAAATGTCCGTCAGTTATTTTACAAAATGCTTTTTCTAAGATGCAGATTAAGTCTTTTTTTTTGTTTTTAAATTTACCTCTGACAACTTCAGGCTTTTTATCGTACTCCGGAGGATTTTATAAAATCTGTATTTTGTGCCCAGGGTGGGCCTAGCGTAATTTTCATAAAGGAGGGGACTACTTCCTTCAACTTAAAAAATTAAATACAATAAAACCAGTGAAAAAGAAATCTGCCTATGACGGAATTCTGTCTTAAATGGAAAATATATTGATCCATGCAAAATAAATGCAATAGTAGCTGAAAAGAAAATAAGCTCCAATTACATCTTCTAGGGAGAGCATCTGTGTATAACGTATTTTTTCTTTCCTATGTGATTCCGTCTTAAAAAGTTTTAGTGTCTAATATTTTTCACAGTCTCCAACGCATGGGATATGGATTAACGGTATTAAAATGTAAGTGAAACATTTACATATAAATAGAGATTCATTGATAAAATAAATATATTACAGCCTTTGGCGCTTCTTTAATAATAAAATGTATAAATATAAAAAACGAAAAGCTATAAAAGAATTTTTTGGTCAGAACTCCTCCATATGAAACATTTTTCTCACACCGTATTAAAATACTATGAAGAAATTTGCGACTGAACCGGGCTATGATTTAAACTATTTTCCAGACCGGTCCGGGCTATGATGTTGACATTTTTTCATGCCACGCTGAACTTTTTCCCCTATAGGTCGGTTTGGGACCTGAACTAGATATTTTGACCCGGGCAGACGTCTGGTATACCAATTTAGCGTAAAAACTATATGTTGCTATTTTACGTCCAAAGAAAAGGCGCTATCTTAAACCGATATTTATTAAATTGCAATTTGTGAATGTTCCCTAACAAGCGTTGAAATTGGGTCAAGAAATCACAGTTTAGAGGCAGAAAAAAGTGGTGTAAATCAGGAATTTTTGAGGATTTTGGGATTTAATATCTCTGTGGGATTTTTAAATACGGAGATGAAATTTGTTTTGTTCAATTTAGGAATGGATAAGGAATAATTTCCTAATCGGTAATATTGCCCTACGGGGGCCGTATAAAAATTTAATTTTCGTATTTTTTCAAATAGACCCCCCCCATGGAGTTGCAACTTATCAGAAATTTCACCTTTTTTTAATAAATTTTTGCAATTGGAAGTATGGGTCTAAGGGCAATATTTCAGGAGATAGCCTATTGTTTCGATATTTATGATTCACCCTGTATATTCTATCTATCAGACACTATGATTAATGCAATGTAACACTGACCAAGAAAGAGGCGAAATGATCTTTTCTCAAGCGAAATAAAAAATAAAGAAAATAATTACTATGATTTCGGTGTGATTTATGCTATTTGCTTGGATGACAAAACGACAAAAAAATTGTGATACAGATATTTTGTGTTACAATTTATGAACAGTGTGTCATGTTTTTAAAATAAAATGCATACAAGTAAATATGCAAGTATATGCATACATTTACGGATTATTATTTTAAATTAAGTAAAAATGATTTATTTTCACGTTTAGTGCTTGATAGCATAACTGTAAGTTCCATATTCCAGACTTTGAATCTTCAATTTGAAGCTTTACATTTATCGTGCACAAATAAGACTCAATCGCTAATCTATCAGCTTGCCAGTATGACCATTTTTATAATTTTGTTGAGCCTATCATTTGCAAAAATTTGATCGAGGAGATTTTCTTTAAAGGACAAACCGTAATAAAAGTGACATAAGTTTCTTTAACTGACAATAAATTTAGTCTAATGTCCACAGCAATTACCACCGATAACACAAACAATCTCTCTTGAATAGTTATATACGAAGTTTACTAAGCAAAAATTAAGATATGTAAAATATTTACACTATAACAGAACTATGTACGCTGTTATTATAATTTAAGAAACAGATTTTTTCCACAAAAATACACATATACTTCCAAAGCGGAATCAATAAAATCAATATTTCCTCATGCATATAGCAGAAAAAATCCACAACAAACTCTATAGTTCTAATTTGTTTATTATTTAAAAACCATACCTCTGACATGCGTGCTTGAAATGAAAGCCTGCTTATAAGTCATCTTCAATATCTAGTGACGAGATAATATGAAAAAAGTTTAGAACACGAGAGAAATAGTACCGTGAGCTGCTCAGGAGAGTATGTGCATTGGAGGCAGCAAGAATCCAACCTACAGTATCGTACGCTAGCAAGCAATTAGCTGCATGGTGCCTTAACCACTTGGTCATGAAGGACCTTTCCTAATTTCGTATCCTTTCATATTCTGTTGGTGAGTCAATCTTTTCACTTTACGATACTTTCATTTAGAAAAAGGTTGGCAGGAGGTTGGTTGCATGACAAAGGTTATATATCGTCAGACAATTTAACAGTATAGTACAGAATTCTTAATCATAGTAAGATGTGCTAATTTAAACTTAAGAGAAATTTGTATTCGCAGTTAGCTTCAATGTAATTAACAATTTAATTATATGTAAATGATAAAATCGATACAGAAGTTCAAGTACAGAAATTTTCTGAAATACCAAGATGAGAATGGTTTCTTCTATCGAGATGTAAGTACTTTTTCTCAACATGTAGGATGTTATTGTAACATGCTATTGTAACAGTAATAAATTACAACAGTTAAATTGCAATTACATTGCAAATAATTACAATTACTAATTTGCCGAACTCTAGGTAATTCTTTATTATTCTCTAATTTTATACCAAGTTTTGTACCAATTACATTTTTATACCAATAAATGAACTTTTTAAAAAAATATATAGCGATATTTTATCAGTCTCTGTCTGTATGGTCAACTTTAAGACTAATGACATGTAATTAGTTTAAGTACAAAGACAGTTTTTTAAAATATTATTATAAAATAGTTATCTCAAACGTGACTTTTTAAAAACTGAAGGTTAATAAAAAGTATTTTTTACAATGAAAAGCAAATTAATAAAACGACGCATGTGAAACTCACTAAAATAAAGTACCACTCATACATCATTTATTGATAAGAAAAATTGTCTTATAAAATTTGAAATTCTCATCATCAATCAGATTACATTTAACTTATATTAATAAATAATAGGGTTACATTTACTACTTTTAACGAACTGAAATTTCAAAAGATGCAGATGTTTTTGTAAATTTTTAAAATTGCAAAATAGAATTTTTTTATGTAGAAGAATAAAAGCGAAGTACTGTAAATTAATTTACGTTAATCCTATTATATGAAATTATTCAATCCATTAAACCCTAAATATACTTCTGTATAAATCTAAATATGTAATTAGAATACAAGGGCTTCATTAGTATGCAACAAATTCATAAAATGCTGATTTAAAAAAATTCTTGTATGTTAATGAAGCTCTTGTGTTGTTAAAGTCACAAAAATACTAAAATAAAAGAGAATTTTCATATTTAAGATGAGAATTTCAATACAACTAATAAGCTTTTTCCAACAAACTTCTTTGCATTATTTTTTATACTTTTATTGAAAGAAAAACAAAATAATTGAAATTAGTTATTAGATGTTAGAAAAAATATTTTGTATGTTCTTTAAAATAAAAAATACCAATAAAGTCTTAATGAAATACATATCTCAGATTTTTTTTTATTCATACTCTATTTGTCGAGAATGTATAAAAATGTATCATTTAATATTTATTTTTTAAATAAATATTAAATGTCAAAACATCTCTTTTACAATATTTTTTTTTTCTTTCGATAGGAAAAGAAATATATTTATTGAAAACATAGAAGGCAATATATTTAAAAAAATATACATTTTACAAAAAAATGTGCTTTTTTTTCTCCAGGATATTTCTACAAATTATTTATTAGTTCATTCGTAATATTTATGGCCATAACAGTTTATGCTCAGTTAAAAAAGATTTTTTTATTCAAAATTATTATTTTTATATGCGATACATATAGCAATCATATTAAACATTAAATAAAACAATAAATCGATAAAGCGTAAATAATATAGATTTTACAGTCAATTTAATTAAATTTTATACAATTTATATTGTACAGAAAGTAATCATTATTAGTAAACCTAAGCAACGTATATCAATTTTATTATATTTAAAATAATTTAATACAGTTAAAAATCCCCCCAATTTTCCTCTATACCATTATCTATCAAAATACTGCAAATGAATAATATACATTGTTTGCCCCACATAGCAGGAGAATCTGAAAGGCAGGAGATCCTCCCACATTCCTCCCACATAGCAGGAGAAATGCATCTCCTGCTCCTGCTCCCCAGGAGCAGGAGAATTAGAAGTCAGAAGTGACGAAAATTTTTTATCTAATACAGCACAGTGACATTTAGATTTGTAATCAACGTAGGCAAAAATCCGTTTCTCAAGAAAAGGGAAATAAATAACAGAATTACTTAACAGCAAATGTAACGAATATAATTCATATTCAATGCACGAAAGAGAGTGCCGGATATCTTGAATAATGGCTCTAAGAACAGCAAACTTACTCCTGGTTAAGGCATTTTGAACGCGAAAGGATGAAGGAAGCTTGTAAATAATATTAATGAACTTAGGAACAACGTGTGAACGTTTACACCTTAAAAGAAAATTAAGCCTATTCAAAAACCTAGCCCGCTTCAAACGAAGATGCTTGAAACGATTAATAAGCGAAGAACCCATAACAAGAGAAAAGAAAAGAAAAAACAAGGCCAGAAATAATGGTAATAATAAATAAATAAATAAAACAAAATTAAATAAATAAAAAATAAACAAATAAAAAGAAAACACAGTAAAAATAAATAAAAAAGGCAAAAAATTCACTAAAAAACAATACACACAAGAAGCAGGAAGAAAGAAAAAGGACTTACCATGAACACGTGGAAAGCAGGAACGGTGTAAAAACCCAAAACAGTTAAACAATATTGAGAAAACACCGAAAATACTGGCGATAAATATATAACAATAAATAAAAACTTTGTTAAATCACCATAAAAAGATATAATAAACAGGACGCGTTTCGAGCTGCAAAATTACTGCTCGTCATCAGCTGATCCAAACACGTGTCACAACGGACAGAGTGGAAATAACAGTGAAATAAAGAGGGAGGAGATTACACAGAGTGCGACAGGTGGCGCTGCTTGTGAGAGCCAAGGAGAAAGAGAAAAGTAAAGATAAACTCAAAGAAGGAGGGAGGAGATTACAAAGAGTGCCCCAGGTGGCGCTGGCAAAAAGAACACAGGTGGCAGAGAAAAACTAATAAAAGATAAAGAAAACAAAATAAAAATAAATAAATAAATTAAAATAAATAAATAAAAATCAAAATAAAATAAAAT
This sequence comes from Maratus speculifer, assembly GCA_964019185.1. Classification (NCBI taxonomy): domain Eukaryota; kingdom Metazoa; phylum Arthropoda; class Arachnida; order Araneae; family Salticidae; genus Maratus; species Maratus speculifer. The sequence continues at coordinate 177,935,578 of OZ025297.1, read as the reverse complement.
TAATTAAAAATGATAAAAAAAAAAGAATAATTTTTTATTTAATTAATAATAATTAATTAAATAAAAAATTAATAATAATAATAAACTACAAAAGTAATTTCCATGCAGGAGAAAGGGAGGGGGATGAAGAGAGATCGTTGACAAGAGTATTACAATTTTTATAAATAAAATAAGCTTCGTGAGTATCTAAATGAGAAGGAGAGGCAGGATTAGAAATAATTCTGGCCATGGAAAAATTGAAATAATGACCGGAAGACCAACAGTGAGAAGCAATGAAAGACCTAGATAATTCCTGATTTTTAATGTACCTCTGATGTTCATCCAATCTTTTCTTCAACGCTCTTCTGGTCTGACCAATATAACCCAAATTGCAAGAGCAAGGAATAAAATAAACACCCCACCGGTTCTCAACAGGAATAGGATCTTTCAAAGACGAGAATTTAATTTTATTCAAAGGTTTGAAGATAACTTTAAAATTGAAACGAGAAAGGATTTTAGCTATTTTGAAACAAAGAGGAGAATAAAAAGGTAGAACTATAGAGTTAATATTAGACGAATTATTAGATTCAGTAAGAAGACGTTTAGGCTTATTAAATTTATACAGAGCTTTGTCAATCAAAGAGGGATTATAACCACGAGTGAGAGCAAGAGATTTGAGGTAACTAATTTCCTTATTTAGAGCAGAAGAGTCAGAAGAAATCCGAAGTGCTCTGTAAACAAAAGTATAAAAGGAAGCCACTTTATGCTGTGGAGGATGGTTAGAAAAAGCATGCGGCGGTAGAGATACAGCGAAAGGTTTTCTATAAACAGAGGTAGAGAACCGATCAGGGTGTTTAGTGACCAAGACATCGAGGAAAGGAAGAGAATCATTCTCTTCGACTTCAAGAGTAAACTGGATGCAAGGATCAACAGAGTTGACAAGAGAAAGGAGATTTTGGAGATCCAGCTCAAAAGGAATTAAGATAAAAGTATCATCAACATACCTACACCAGAAGGGAAAATCAAATAAACTGAAGAGTCTTTCTTCCACAAAATGCATATAAATGTCACATAACAGAGGAGATAAAGGATTGCCCATGGCTAAACCATCCGTTTGAACATAAAATGAATTATTAAATTGGAAAGCAGTTTGCCTAACACAAATACTAACTAATTGCAGGATCTCGTCAATCTCGATGGAAGAGTAATGGAATTCGCGTAGCCTTCTTTCCAAACAGTCAATTGCTCCTTGAACAGGGACGTTAGTGAAGAGGGATTTAACATCTAAGGAAATCATTTTGTAATTACAAGGAGAAAGGCGTTTAATTTTATCAACAAAGTCAATAGAATTTTTAACAGTGTGAAAATTAGTGGAAGATAAAGGAGCGAGTAATTTAGAAAGGAACTTGGCAAGTTTATAAGAAGCAGTACCAATATTAGAAACGATAGGGCGAAATGAAAGAGTAGGTTTATGGACCTTAGGAAGAGCATAGAAACGAGCACAATTAGCTATAGAAGGAATGACCATACGTTTAGTGTTATTATTAAGAATGACAGACTTATTAACGACCTCCTTGATATCAGAAAGGTGTTTAGTAGAAGGATCTTTCTTTAATTTAGAATAAGGACCAGAGTTTAACATAGATTCCACATGAGAAATATAATCAGACTTATTGAGAAGAACGGTTTGACCGCCTTTATCAGCCTTAGTAATAAGAAGGTTAGGGACAGAATTAAGTTCACTGATAGCAGATTTTTGAGAAGAAGAAAGATTAGATTTAACTGAAGATTTATTAGAAGAAATGACGTTAGCCAAAAGGTAGCGAAGAGAATCAAGTTGACCAGGAGAAATTTTACTATTTTTGAAAGAATGTTCAATCGGAGCGATTAAATTCGGAATAGAAGGTTTGGAAACGCGCGAAAAATTCAAACCAAGAGAGAGAACATCACGTTGGGAATCAGTAAGAGAATGAGACGATAAATTGACAACATAATTTTGCCGAAGAGGAGAGATACCAGGAGCAGGAGAATTAGAAGTCAGGCTTAATTTTCTTTTGAATAGGCTTAATTTTCTTTTAAGGTGTAAACGTTCACACGTTGTTCCTAAGTTCATTAATATTATTTACAAGCTTCCTTCATCCTTTCGCGTTCAAAATGCCTTAACAAAGAGTAAGTTTGCTGTTCTTAGAGCCATTATTCAAGATATCCGGCACTCTCTTTCGTGCATTGAATATGAATTATATTCGTTACATTTGCTGTTAAGTAATTCTGTTATTTATTTCCCTTTTCTTGAGAAACGGATTTTTGCCTACGTTGATTACAAATCTAAATGTCACTGTGCTGTATTAGATAAAAAATTTTCGTCACTTCTGACTTCTAATTCTCCTGCTCCTGGTATCTCTCCTCTTCGGCAAAATTATGTTGTCAATTTATCGTCTCATTCTCTTACTGATTCCCAACGTGATGTTCTCTCTCTTGGTTTGAATTTTTCGCGCGTTTCCAAACCTTCTATTCCGAATTTAATCGCTCCGATTGAACATTCTTTCAAAAATAGTAAAATTTCTCCTGGTCAACTTGATTCTCTTCGCTACCTTTTGGCTAACGTCATTTCTTCTAATAAATCTTCAGTTAAATCTAATCTTTCTTCTTCTCAAAAATCTGCTATCAGTGAACTTAATTCTGTCCCTAACCTTCTTATTACTAAGGCTGATAAAGGCGGTCAAACCGTTCTTCTCAATAAGTCTGATTATATTTCTCATGTGGAATCTATGTTAAACTCTGGTCCTTATTCTAAATTAAAGAAAGATCCTTCTACTAAACACCTTTCTGATATCAAGGAGGTCGTTAATAAGTCTGTCATTCTTAATAATAACACTAAACGTATGGTCATTCCTTCTATAGCTAATTGTGCTCGTTTCTATGCTCTTCCTAAGGTCCATAAACCTACTCTTTCATTTCGCCCTATCGTTTCTAATATTGGTACTGCTTCTTATAAACTTGCCAAGTTCCTTTCTAAATTACTCGCTCCTTTATCTTCCACTAATTTTCACACTGTTAAAAATTCTATTGACTTTGTTGATAAAATTAAACGCCTTTCTCCTTGTAATTACAAAATGATTTCCTTAGATGTTAAATCCCTCTTCACTAACGTCCCTGTTCAAGGAGCAATTGACTGTTTGGAAAGAAGGCTACGCGAATTCCATTACTCTTCCATCGAGATTGACGAGATCCTGCAATTAGTTAGTATTTGTGTTAGGCAAACTGCTTTCCAATTTAATAATTCATTTTATGTTCAAACGGATGGTTTAGCCATGGGCAATCCTTTATCTCCTCTGTTATGTGACATTTATATGCATTTTGTGGAAGAAAGACTCTTCAGTTTATTTGATTTTCCCTTCTGGTGTAGGTATGTTGATGATACTTTTATCTTAATTCCTTTTGAGCTGGATCTCCAAAATCTCCTTTCTCTTGTCAACTCTGTTGATCCTTGCATCCAGTTTACTCTTGAAGTCGAAGAGAATGATTCTCTTCCTTTCCTCGATGTCTTGGTCACTAAACACCCTGATCGGTTCTCTACCTCTGTTTATAGAAAACCTTTCGCTGTATCTCTACCGCCGCATGCTTTTTCTAACCATCCTCCACAGCATAAAGTGGCTTCCTTTTATACTTTTGTTTACAGAGCACTTCGGATTTCTTCTGACTCTTCTGCTCTAAATAAGGAAATTAGTTACCTCAAATCTCTTGCTCTCACTCGTGGTTATAATCCCTCTTTGATTGACAAAGCTCTGTATAAATTTAATAAGCCTAAACGTCTTCTTACTGAATCTAATAATTCGTCTAATATTAACTCTATAGTTCTACCTTTTTATTCTCCTCTTTGTTTCAAAATAGCTAAAATCCTTTCTCGTTTCAATTTTAAAGTTATCTTCAAACCTTTGAATAAAATTAAATTCTCGTCTTTGAAAGATCCTATTCCTGTTGAGAACCGGTGGGGTGTTTATTTTATTCCTTGCTCTTGCAATTTGGGTTATATTGGTCAGACCAGAAGAGCGTTGAAGAAAAGATTGGATGAACATCAGAGGTACATTAAAAATCAGGAATTATCTAGGTCTTCCATTGCTTCTCACTGTTGGTCTTCCGGTCATTATTTCAATTTTTCCATGGCCAGAATTATTTCTAATCCTGCCTCTCCTTCTCATTTAGATACTCACGAAGCTTATTTTATTTATAAAAATTGTAATACTCTTGTCAACGATCTCTCTTCATCCCCCTCCCTTTCTCCTGCATGGAAATTACTTTTGTAGTTTATTATTATTATTAATTTTTTATTTAATTAATTATTATTAATTAAATAAAAAATTATTCTTTTTTTTTATCATTTTTAATTAATTTTATTTTATTTTGATTTTTATTTATTTATTTTAATTTATTTATTTATTTTTATTTTGTTTTCTTTATCTTTTATTAGTTTTTCTCTGCCACCTGTGTTCTTTTTGCCAGCGCCACCTGGGGCACTCTTTGTAATCTCCTCCCTCCTTCTTTGAGTTTATCTTTACTTTTCTCTTTCTCCTTGGCTCTCACAAGCAGCGCCACCTGTCGCACTCTGTGTAATCTCCTCCCTCTTTATTTCACTGTTATTTCCACTCTGTCCGTTGTGACACGTGTTTGGATCAGCTGATGACGAGCAGTAATTTTGCAGCTCGAAACGCGTCCTGTTTATTATATCTTTTTATGGTGATTTAACAAAGTTTTTATTTATTGTTATATATTTATCGCCAGTATTTTCGGTGTTTTCTCAACACAGCAGTATGGTTCTTAAACGCCATATATATATATATATATATATATATAGCATAGAATGTAACACATGTGTGGAATAATATAAAAATAGTACATTTAATTTTCTTGCTGCTAAGATATTAAAACATATTAACTAATTAACAGAATAGTTTCTGGTCTAGTTTATATATTTTTCTTTTTAAAGAAAGCGAAGCTTGCATTTTTACATACTAAAATAAAAATACATCAATACAAACTAGCCACGAAAAATATCCAAAATAAATTGTTTTGAACACCATTATGATATCTGAATATAAAATAGGGGTACATTAAAAATAAAAATAAAAAATATTTTTTCGTAATTTACGTTATCTTCTAAGCACTGTGTATTTTATTTCTCATTTGCATTTCAACGAGTATTACGACAAACTATTTTGCTTTTCCTGCAGGCATATTTCTTTGTTTGCGAACTTTTAAATAATAATAATAATAAAACATGATAAAGAAATGCTAAAGTAAATCAAAGAGTGAATGCCTCTAAATCTAGTTTTATAATGTTTCATCTGATAGAGACATAGATAGAGATATCAATAGATAGAGATCAATAGATCAATAGATAGAGATATATTTAACACGATTCTAACTTTTTCTTTAATATTAATGTATCAATTTGATTCTAAATTCTTGTATATCCCGATATTTCCTGATTCTTCCAAATTTGGTAAATTAATATTTTTGTACTGCTGGATTTTTATTTTAAGCTACATGCATTATTAAATTATAAAATCTTAAACAACGAGTTAATTTCTTATAACTTCATTGTGCTTACATGTGACGATCGTGAAATCCGATGTCTTCATTGTAACTAAAATCTTAACGCAATAATATTCTGAAAATTCTAAATAATAAGTCATCCGAATTTTAGGTTAACAAATCGAAACAATTTTCTGTATTTAAAGTATTTTCTGAAAACTAATCACATTACACTAAAAATTATTCATTATAAAGCGCATTATGATGTCACCACATGCGACGAAAATTTCCAAAAATTGTGTAATTTTATACTTTTTTTACTTTGAAGATCAAATATTCTTATGGAGCTAAATGACGAAATCTTCTATTTCACTTAATTGTTTAAACAATAGAAAAGAGAAAAATTAAAAAAAAAATTATATTTCAAAAAACTTCTACGTATAGTTTTCTTCATAAACTTCTAAACAACAAATAGAATGATCTAAACGCAAATGAATTTTAGTAATTTACCAAAGGAAATTTCATGTAATACTTTCATGTATTGTATTTAAATTATATTTAACCTTTCGCCGGGCGCGTAAATTTTCATCACATGAGCAGGCGCGCGTTTTTAATTGTACAACAGGCAAAAAACAATCAATTATTAGTTTTTTAGTTTAATTTTACAAATTATTTTTACTTACAAATATCATATATGTTATATCTGATTACAATTTCTGAAAGTATTCTGCAATACACTCATTTTGTTATAACATATTAAACCAGAATTTCCGATGTATAAAAAGCTACTTGCAATTACAATCACAAAGAATGAAATAATGATAATGAATTACTAAACAATAATTAAGTGACTCCTGATTTACAGAATTAGTCCTATATTTCATTTATGTTAGTCGCTTCCCCTATCAAACATAAGATTTGCTTTTTTGAAGGCTGTTTACAAATAAACATTGCACATTTCATGCACTGTCAACAGATTAAAATGACAGATTCAGTTAATTGCGCTATCTGCCATATCTTTCTATATCTTGCAATAACTTTCAAGAACTAAGTATAGAGATCCAAGAAATGAATAGAAACGGTTATTAATACACACTACTGCTTGTATTTTGTTTTAAAGAATAAAAGAACGTGAATGTTGTATTTTTTACAACATGGAGCCCGACGGAAGGTTAAAGAAAATATTATGTTTCATTAAGCTGAGCACAATTTATACATTAAAAATTTCAACATGATTCTGCAGTAGTAATTTTTCTATGAACGGATGCTTAAATTTATGTTTAAAAAAAAATATATATAAAAACCTACATGACTTTTAAATTTATAATGGAAAATGGAGTTTGGAGAGGGGCTTAAAATGCAGGTTTGGAACCCTCGGTAGACTATGAATTAATTTGAAATTTATGCAACTGCTCTTTAAGACGACAAGCGATGCAATTAAATATAGCTCGCAAATCTGAAACACAGAACTACTACTTCTTGACTTTGTTTTGTGAGGTGTTGGTTATTCGAACATGCAAATCTCTTCCTGAAGTGTTCGTTAACCAATCACCCATTAGTATACATATTTTTCTCTTCATTTACTTAATAGTCCAAGATTTTTAAAAGTTATATATCAGTAAAATATGAGTAAATACGATGCATCTATAGTCTTCAATCAGTCCGTCCGTATATCTTTTTGTCCATTCATCTATATAGTTTAGTTACAGGGGCAATCAAAACTATCCAGTTACATGACGGCCAATAGGAAAAAACAGTTTCAAGTGCATTTTAAGGATGTTACACTCTTTCAAAGATAATACAATTTATATACATCTATGAAATATTTAGTAAATTATACATTCTGTACAATCTGCGGTGCAAAGAATATTTGTTACTAAATTATAGGGGCACACAAACTTCCATTACATAATAGTAGAGCGCGTTTTAACTATATTAAACTATTTCCTATTTAATGATAATTATATATGTTGCTAGGGTTTAGTCCATTTTACTCCATATAATAGAAAGCAGATAGTATTTGCAGGGACAAACAAAAGATTACAGCTACTATACTGATCCGAAATACTGTATACTATTAAAAGATCTGAATATTTTTTTCATCCAATAATTCGCTTAAAAACTATTATACTGTAGATCAACATTGTGAGAATATACATAGAAAATTAAATTTTTAGGTGTCACTTGTAGCAATTAAAATCCTTAAAAAAGTACATTCACTGGAAAATTTATGCAGTCAATGTCACAAATACACTGTACAGGAATAAATTCCTCTTTCATGAAAAGATCAAAAGAATAGTTAGTTTCTAAATTATAACAGGATAGATATTTTGCTAATGAGAAAAAAAAATCGGTCTTTCCGTACAAAATATTTTCTTTCTTTCTATTTTGTGTTTGAAAATGACTTTTTTATTTGTTGTTTTCTCTTTTAATTAAATACTGTTCGAAGTGCGAAAAAAATGATATGGAAAATTAGTATTTAAATGACATATACTAGTAATATTTTTTATAAAATCTAAATTACTGCTTTTCATTCATTTACTTTTGCAAGACATTTTAATTCTTTACATATTTATGTACTCTCCTTGGCATTATGTAACGAAAGTTCAGTTTGTAAAATATCCTTTTTTGGTTATAATTTTTAAAAAATTGTTAATTTCCAGATTTTAATGAGCTTCCAAAAGATTTTCAGAGAGAGTTCATTTGCATTATATTTTGTTTTATTTTTTATATTTTGATTGAAAATAAATGAAATGTAGTTGAATTTATTATACGAAATATTTTTACAGTGAAAACAACAAACTTAAATGAAGCTATTTAAATATTTATATTTAAATTTAATTAGGTATACTTTATTTTTCATTTGATTTAAACAATACAAAATAAATTGAAACGAAAATAATCTAAATTAAGATTTTTTCAATAAGAATATTAAAGTCCTTTTATAGAGACATCTTTACAAGATGTCTAAATTCCTTTTTGATATCTTGCCATATTTTGAACAAACAATTTATTTTAAAACTGGTAAAATAATCAATAATTTTGTGAATTAAGTCGAATAATATTTTAACTTCAGATGTGTGAAAGTGATTTGTAAACAACACTAATGTATAACAATTTAATTTCTCATAAATATTTTTCAAACAGTGCCATTCATTTGGGTTATTATCATTTTGGTACATGGCGCATTAATAAAAAAATGTCATTGTACACTGTAAAAAAAATTCAAGAAACTACTAAAAATTTTTAGTACATTTCTATTCCTAAGAATTTTTTAGTAACCATTACAAACTTTTTTGCAAGTGAAGCAAACATTTCTTTTCTAAACTGAACGAAATAATTTTTTGTATCACTAATTTAAAACTTTTAGTATGAGCCACGAAGCAAATTTTAGTAACTGCTCAAAAATTATATTTAATAATAAGCCGCAACAGATGGCAGCATCAAACATTGCTACCTGCTCCGTAAGGACTTTCATAATCCCTTTATT